>CAWUFW010000027.1:1567500-2065000 GCA_963921515.1 Calotriton arnoldi
TCTGTTAACCTCCGTTCTTGCATCTACATTTGAGCACCTGCAACATAGGCTGGTTAGTGGACAGGTGAGCGCCCGATAAAACTTTGAATAAAGGATTATTTCCTCTCAGAAATCCTGCAGACGATCCGGCCCTATACTTTAGGCACATGCCCCCACCTCTCCCAGTCAATCGTGTTCTTTTGCTTTCCTTTCCTCCAGTGAATCCCTCTTTTAGTTTCTATTCACACAGAATCCTCTAAGCCCCAGTAGTCCTATGATCACCCCCATCAACACACCATACACTTCCCTTCAGCGGATCCTGTTCTTACAATCCATCATTCTCCCACACACATTTCCCCAGTGGGTTTGTGTTATTGTTATGTTTGCCATCAATGCCATTTGCTTCTCTGAAGTTGAATCTGCTCTTCTCTGCATGCCAACATATTCCTTTGAGTGGATTCATTTTTACCATTACACCCTACATCGTAATCTAATCATCTGTTGACCCTGCTCCTAAAAACCTACTTTCTTTTAACTACTGGGTCCTGCTCACATCTGCTACTTTTGTGTGTGTACAAGAAGGTGGAAGGGTCTGAGATACCATTCAGAACAATGGGAAATTCTACGATAGATGACAGAAGAGGCAGTCTCCTCTTGGGCACACTCTCCAATGGAGGGAGACGTGATAGCTGAGGAGGCTACCCATCGCAAGAAGCAGCCACTTTTCACCAGCAGAAGCCATCCTAGACTTTAAGATGTCCATTAAGGAATGTGGCCAAACCCATCAACGGGGAGCCTCAAAAAAAGATGAGCTTCATCGCAGCTTGAAGCCAGGCCAATTGGTCACAGGGCGGACCCTAGTATTTCAATCTTGTTGGTCGTCTCTATTTTGTAGTCCTCCCAAAGGATGCAGAACTCTTTAACAGAATGAACACAAGGTACCCTCTGAAGGTTACTACAAGATGATTGCTGCTGTCATTCCAGCCACAGTGGGTTTACAGATGAATCTCTTGAAGCAAACTATGAGACAGGGGAAAATGAGAGACCATCCCTGTATCACTTACCTCCCGTCTCCACTTGTAGATTCTGCTTGTTCAGCATAGATGCTAAGAATTCAATGTCTTGGTCTATAAGGGCGTCTGAAGGCTTCCCTGAGGAAACAAAGAGTACAAGAAAGCGTTTACCTAAGAGGTCCAGAACAGCATCCTAGAGTATAGGGCAGCAAGTTAAGAACTGCCACCAAGATTACTGCAACCAAAAGCAAGTTCACCGCAATGCTGATAAAGTTGGGGATCACAAAGGAAGGGTTCCTAAAGGGCATTTATAAAGATGTAAATGTAACCAACAATGTTTGTGAAGTGCTTAACGCTGACAGTAAGTTCTTTTGCCTAGTACCAATGCTTTTATTAATAACAGGTTTTTATAGAGATGTTCTGAATCCATTTGGCTGCATATACACACAACAAACAACAAGTGTTAATATAGGCAAATGTGATGGTGAAATGCTTAATGGCCTTTGAAGAATAGAAGGCTGAACTGGCCATTTCAGGATTCGAATTCAAGACCTGAAGGTCAGAAGCGATGTCAGCAGTGATTTTATGTCACAATATTGAGTACAAAAATATTGGAGAGAGACTATCAAATACCGCAATATTGTGCTGGTAAGTATAGATTCACTATTCTTAATATCCAAGTACACTGATTAGTTATAAATTGTCAAGCGACACATATGTGGAGTTAAGAATACCTAACTACTTCTACTTAAGTTCACAATATTGTGGTAGTAGGTATTCTGGCTACATTATTTTTGAACACGATATTCTGGTGGAATACCATGCAAAGCCAGCATTTAACTCACTGAGCCGACATGCAGGCTAAGGAAAGCTAGCTTTAGCACTCTGGTGTCCTATATTAAGGAGTAGCCAAAAACATGTTTTGAAAAGAATCTAAAAAAATATGAAAGCAAACGGAAGCTGATATCCCATATCTTTCTGGGGGACTCCATCATTACCCTCACTGGCTTCCTCTACTGAACTAACGTGGCTCTCCAGTCCCAGAGGAGTATGCCATCGAGCTAAATGGGGTGAGCCATGCTTATGCCATGGTCACTGACAGTCTTACCCCATACTTCGTAAGGCAGAACAGGCAGGATGGGGGTTGATAGCTACAGACACATCACAGTTAAAGGTCTGTCTAAGGAGGACACAGCTGTGAAACACGTGGCCTTCAAATAAGAACTCTTTCCATGTTCATGGATAACATTCCATCAGTTAGTGTCCACGGACACGGGCAGGGACATCTTGAAGACTTTGGGGGCCCTGGGCCAAACGTATTTTGGTGGCCCCTGTTCGGAACAGCTTTGAATTTAATTTCAGCTCTTTCATGCCCTCTTTGGCTAGATCCCTGACAGTGCACAGTAACACTCCTCCAAATTCTAAATGTGTTTACATCTAATATTCAGGGATAGTTATGTGTGTTTTCAATAACACAGCAGCAGCTCACCAATATTACTGCAAATAATCCATGTGACACCCTCACATTTCTCATATGTGAGGCCCTGTTTTGATCTAAAATAAACTTTTTTAATGGATGTTGCATGAAACATAAACACAACATTTCTCTGTAAAATGTCTGTACTGGACTCTCGCACATCATGTAGATTAAAAATAAATTAAAGGAAAACAGTATTTAAAACAATCTGTTTAAGAAATATGCAAGGTCATTAGGGCAAGACTCTGCAGAACAGACCTGACTCTGTCAGGGGCCCACTTTGCTCATGCATTAAAACGTCTCTGCACATGGGGGCAAGAAGACCGCTCACAACTGGAATTCGTGACCAGAGGAGGCACGCCATAAGACATTATAAGTCAACTTTATATATTATTCATTACACATTTATAGCCCATGTGCATGAAGCCGCATCATCTACTGGTCTTGTGATCTATACACACACAGACACCCCTAGAGTATTAATTTCTTACAACATTTCCACACACAATATTAAAGGACTTCAACTGGACAAAGAGTGCTTGTGGCACAGATTGTCACATGCCAGAGCCACCCTTGGGCCACTGACAATGGTCCTAGACTTTGGAATTTAGAGAAGAGAGTTACACGTGCCCACACCTAAGCAAAGTGCAATTCTAGATTCTGCCGTTGGACCAATATGAAAGCTTCGCTCTCGTACCAGATTGGAGTCCTTTGTGCCCCAATCGGATTGTTCATCAGAGGGATGGATCCCAGAGTCCATGTCTAACACACTATTGTATGTTTATTGTAGTTGTGGACTCTTCCAAAACCCCATTAACTGTCTCAAAAGCCCATGTCCCCTTAGAAAGACACCTTTGTTTCCAAACGAACAAATTGCTTCAAAGAAATTCTGCCTTAAAAGGTACAAAATGGACACAAATGACCGTTTTTGCTTAGCTTGAAAGTGGCAGAATCTTCAGAGGCGGCCATCTTGCATTTGCCAAGCATGAAATGGTACTTCTGGTGCTACTCCCGTTTGTGCCGCATGAAAATGACCATAAAAATAAAATAAAAAATACGGTGTTTATTTCTGCAATGGAAGCTGATGAGGACGGTTTCCTCCTTTACGTTTCGATTAAATAACCGTTTACCCCCGCCATTGCACTGCATTTATGACTGGAAGCAAGATGTAAGGATGAAAGTGAGTGGGGGGACAAGGAGAGGATCCATCAAGAAAGCACCTGGCTTGGCATGAACTACCGGGGCAATCAAAAAGTAATGATGTCTCGTTTTCCCGAACAATTGGGTGGTAATGTTTGCCCCATGCATACCAGACTGCCAGGCCTGTATCCCAGGGAGACAGAGCACTGGTTGAGGGAGTGTCCCCCGCTCAGCCGAGCCCACCTTCCTCTTCTAAGAACAAACAATGCCTTTTAGAAACACAAAGCCCCGCCCCTTCTCCCCTCTTTGATTGGGAGGCATTGTTGTAAGGTTTCAGCCCCTGCCGTACACATGTTAATATGCTGAAGGAGTGTCACTGAACAGACAGCCCAACAGGGCTTAAGGGACAGATGGGAAAAAACTGTCTGCGGTGGAAGTCATCTGTGCCTCGCTGGTTTAGCCCTCCCCCCTCATGCTGGTCGGAATGGCAGGCCTCTGTCAGCAAGAGGGTCCGGAAGAACAGACACCTATCAGGCAGAAGGCCAGAGAATACACTGAGCACTCTGGCTGAAACTACAGAGAGCTGCCACGTGATGTGTTCAGGGGCGCAACTAGACCCGAACTATAGTAGACTATACCTGCCAACTCACAGGGTGCCACCATGTGACAGATGATATCGGCTTTCTTCACACGGTCACCCAGCGAGGAGCCGATATCACACGGTGGCAGGGAAAACGAGCTGGAAACCACGGTAAATAGTGGTTTTCCAGCTTGTTTTCTGAGGCTTTGAACTGCCGTGGTCCATTAAGGGGTGTGAAAACGCCAGGACATAGGCACCAGCCTCAGCAAGCTCTTTTATTTTTTGGGAGGATGGGCCTTAGTGGCGGGGTTCAAAAGTGCCTCATAGGTACTTCTCTGCATGAGGCCCTGCCCCCTTCAAGGCCCCGCCCCCTCCTCACACAGTGAGATTGTTCTTCAAGTTGGCAGGTATGGTACACGCATGTACGTCAATGATCCAGGAGTATCCTTGGAAGCAGCACTGCAGGTTCCCCGGCAGACACCCCAGTGAGCATTGCTGTCTGTGCTCCCTCAGGCTGAATGGCCAAAATATGTAAAGCACTACTGTAAAGTGCCCACTAGATGGCGGTGTCTCCTAACTTATTATGTTCTTGCTGAGGTGACTGCAGGCGGCATATTGAAACACGTCCCTATTTATATTACAGGCAAGCGAGGTGACACAATACTTTGGGATGGGGAGTTGGTGAGAGCTGCGCAACCTGACACGTAAGCAGAGAGGGAAAAAGGCAGAGAGGGGGGAAAGTCAGAGAGAGGAAGAGAGACAGAATGAAAGACAGAAAAAATTGTAATGGAGAGAAGTGCCTGTACATGTGATAGGCAGGTAGGTGTATGACACAATATTGTAGAAGCCACGATGCTTGTCTAGTGCGTTGTCTCGCTGGGCACTAGTGCCCTTTCGGTTCACCCTTGGTGGCCTGAATGAGTTGCTGCTCGTATTGTAGACTGTCGTGTGCAGGCAGGGTGGCGTTTGCGATATGGCACGTTCCACCCACCCCCTGTGATTTGATAGTGATTATTGCGTGTGCCTCCCAGGGCGCAGCAACGGGTTATGGTCGGCGACGCACTGAGTGTAATGTGTCACCCGAAGGCTCTAGGCCGCAGCGGGGACACACAGCAATAATGCAAACACACAGTTAGTCACTCTCTGTTGGCGCGAAGACCCCGAGCGGTCTTCCGCCGTTTATTTATACCCTCGGGACGAGCCCGCCCCGAGGGGTGCGTGCGTGTATGTGTAATGCTACATTGTAGGTGAGAGCCCGGATGGCTCTCTACATCCCTTCCTTCTTTTGGTTGACGTCACCAAGGTCATTAAGGTTCATGGGGACAGGCACAGAAAGTCCCTAAACTTTTGGCTCGGCACCGGGTTAGCCCGGAGGTGGTATCGCTGACTCCTGGCCAACGCCTTGCTTCCGGCAGCCTCTGGGGCACCCCCGGGTGAGCCACCATCGTTTTCCGACATGGCCAACCCTGGTCGGGTGACCGCTTCTCGGGCCTCAGGGAGCCCTCCTTCGGGGATGTGGTCACTGGCTTCGGAAGATGCCGGGGAGGGCCCGCAGGGATTCTCAGCATCATCATCACCATCTTCACTACCTTGACCACCCCCGATCACTCGTTTAAAACACAACACGTTTCGGGTGACTTGGAGGTGTCCTTTGCGGGCTGTCACCATCGTTCCTTGCCTTTCTGTTACGGTCCATGTTTCGGGCTCAAACGGAGTTCGAAACTTCCACCCAGGGTGTCGATCTTTGACTACCACCTTGTCTCCGATTTGGACGTTGGATTCATGAGCCCCCCGGACTTCACTGGCTTTCCGGTTTGTAGTTTCTCTGCGGGCTTGGATGGCCTCGTCGTCTCGCCTCGGTGGAGTCCATGTCGGATCAACGGGTATGCTGTCCCGCGGTGGTCTTTGAAACATCAGGTGGGAGGGTGCACACCGGGTGGTACTGTGAGGCGTTGATCGATACACTCCGAGGAATTGGTCCAACGCTGCTTCCGCGTCTCTCTCTTGTTCTACGGATATACGCAGGGCCCTGTTGAGAGTCCTCATCAGCCGCTCCACCTCCCCGTTGGCTTGGGGCCAAAGTGGAGTGATCTTCCGGTGACGGATTTCCTTGTTCTTCAGATACTCCTGAAATTCCCTGCCCTGAAATGGGGGCCCGTTATCCGACCTCAGCTCCTCAGGCAGCCCGAACATGGCAAAAGTCCGGTCCAACGCCCTCCTCACGTGGGAAAACGCTGTTGACTCCACAATTTCTACCACTGGGAATTTTGAGAACGTGTCGACCAGAACCAGCATCTGGCGGCCATCTGGGAAACTTCCGAAGTCGAGACTGACATGGGTCCAAGGAATAGTGACCGGGTCCTCGGTGATCACCGGCACCGGCGGGGGTCCCTCCCTGTGATAGTGCATTCATGGCAGCTTCGGACCATTTCATCCACCTTCGTATCCATGGCCGCGAACCACACCTTTTGGCGCAACCGAGCTTTCGTCTTGGCCATGCCCTGATGGCCAACGTGGGCGAGCTCTAGAACGTGTTGTTGCAGGGCCTCCGGTATCACGACCAAGTGTCCCCTTAGGATGACGCCATGTTCTCCCACGCTTAACTCGTGCCGCACTCTCCAGAGCTGCTGTCGGTCATGTCTAACCTCCGGTCGTAGCAGGCGACTTCCATCCATGAAGCGAGCCCACGTGTTATTTTCAAGCGCTTCCTTCACCCTTGACAGTGTTCCGTCCCCCACCGTGGCCTGCCCGACCTCTTCCAGGGTCATCGCCTTCGGGCACGCCTGCTGAGAAACCATCCTCACGAATTCTTCAGTGCTCATTTCTTCAACGGACTGCTTCCTGGGCGATGCAGGGTCCGTGTGACGGGAAAGGTAGTCAGCGGGGTTGTGGGCTCCGGGTCGGTACACGACCTTAAACTGATATGCCTGTAATTGCACGGCCCATCGCTCAATCCTCGGGGGCGCCAGCCGTGATGAACCAGCGAACAGCGGGATCAGGGGCTTGTGATCCGTCACTACTTGAAAGTCCTGTCCACACAGGTACAAATGAAAATGTTGGCACGCCCACTTGATGGCGAGAGCCTCCCTCTCTATCTGGGCGTACCGGGTTTCGGTATCCGTGAGGGCCTTGCTGGCATAGGCCACCGGCTTCCATACTTCCGGATCCTGTTCTTGTAGGAGCACCGCTCCTAGACCTGTAGGGCTAGCGTCCACAACCAATTCCGTGCGGCTCCTCGGATGGAAATACGCCATGATCGTTTTGTCTTGCAGCCTTTCCTTGATGTCATTGAATGCCTTGTTCGCCACACTCGACCATTCCCATGGTTGCCCTTGTTTCGTCAGGGCCCGAAGCGGCTCTGACAACGTTGCGAGGTTCGGGATGAAACGCCCACAATACGTTGCCATGCCCAGGAAACTTCTCACTTCCGTGGGGTTTTTCGGCGTGCTGGCTACCCGGATGGCGGTCGCCTTCTTCGGATCCACTCGGAGCCCCTCTCTCGTGAATATGTAGCCAAAGAACTCCACGGTGTCCTGATAGAATGAACACTTCGCTTTATGTAACGTCAAACCTGAGTCTTCTAGCCTTTTCAACGTGGCCCGGAGATGCTTGTGATGGTCTTCCAGCGTGCTCGAGAAGACAAGGATATCGTCACTCAGGTTGATTACCCCTGTCAGTCCTGACAATACCTCTCTCACCGCATTCTGAAAAACTTCAGCTGCTGAGGATATCCCGAAGCTTAATCTCTTGTACCGCCGTAGACCAACGTGGGTGGAAAACGTGGTAATGTACCGGCTCTCCGGTTCTAACTCCAGCTGATGATACCCAGCGTTTAGGTCCAATTTGGAGAACCATTTGGCCCCATTGAGGTCGGCCACAATGTCGTCCATTGTTGGGGTTATGTGCCTTTCCTCTTCACTGCCACGTTGGGTAAGCGCATGTCCACGCAGAGCCGTATGGCCCCCGGTTGTTTGGGCTTTGGGGCCACCACCAGCGGGGATACCCACGGTGTGGGACCCAAGACTTTTTCGATCACGTCCAGTTCTTCCAGTTTTCGCAGTTCCTCTTCGACTTGCGGCCTCAGATTAAAAGGCACTCTCCGATGTCGGAGGGCCACCGGTCTCACTGTCTGGTCGATATGTAACCGGAACTTCTTCCCTTTCAGTCTCCCCAGGCCTGTGAAGAGGGCGGGGAAGTCTTTCAGTATGGTCTCAGCATGTGACTCATGTATTTGGTGCGCGAAGAATACCAGTCCTAGATCCTCGGCAGTGTGGCAACTGAGCAGGGTCCCCTTTCTTCCCTCCGTTATGTGGAACCGGGTGTTCGTGGTGTATGTGCCACTGCTGACACTGGCCTGGATGACCCCCTTCAGCGGGAGCGGATCGGTTCCCCCATATACGTAGATTCTCGCTGTTGACGGCTCAAGCGCGGGCCTTGGTGACAGGCAGTCGTATTGTTCCGCGTCCATGACGTTAACCGAGGCACCCGTGTCAATCAGGGCCTGCACGTCCGTGCCCTCCACCGTCACCGAGCACATCGGGGAGGTCTCCGTCGCCTGTCTGTTCTACTGACATAGGACACCACAAATACGTCATCTTCTTCATCGTCCCACACTTGCCTGGCGTCTTCACGCGGGGGCGAGTCCTCTAGGGACACCTGTTGTATCCGTTGTGACATGTTCCTTGACCTTGCCGGGCCCTGTCGGAACCGTCCACCCCTGCAAACTCTCGCGTAGTGGTTAAGCCTCCCACACCGGGAGCACGTTTTCCTTTCGCCCCACAGACCGCTGTATTGGCATGTTCGTCTCCACAGTATCCGCATTTGCCTCCTCGCGGCATCGGTTGCGCTTGCCGGGCCTGGGCAGGTCTCCTCTGTATCGCGTCCACCCTTTCCTCCTTGATAACCGGGTATCTTGGGGTGCTTGGAGCCGACACGGGCGTATGGAGGGCCGCCTCCATTGCTTCTGCCCGGACATCTGACAACTCGTGCGAGCGGGCTAACACCAGGATCTCATCCAGTGAGATTCCTGGTTGTCGCAGGATGAGTTTTCGTAGGAGCTTCGAGCGACAACCCAGGATGATCTGGTCTCTGATCTCCCCTTGCGGGGCTGTAAATGCACACGTGCTGGCCAGCTTGCGCAGCCTGGCATAGAACATGTCCACAGATTCTGAATCTGTCTGTGAGGCTCTTCGGAATTTGAATTTTTCAAAATCTGGATTCAGCTGCGGATCGAAGTGTCTATCTAGCGCCCTCACCGCCGCGTCGTAGTCATCGTCGTCCCCCGTGTTTGGGAGCGTTTCGAATAGGTTGTAAATTTCTGGCCCGCCGTAGTAAATGAGGAGCGACCTCTTGACTGTTCCGTCTGTCTCCCTTGTCCCTTTAAAGTATAAGTTCAACCTTCCTACCCACGCCTTCCATCGCGGTGCGGCCGTCGCCGGGTCTGACGCCTCGCTGAACGGCGGCAAAGGGGCGATGGCGGTGTGATGACTCCTGGGGTGCAGCGCGCCTGGTCTGCGTCCTGAGCTTGAGCGCCAGCTGTCGCGCCGGCCGACTGGGTAATGCTCATCTTCCCCTCTCTTGGTGATTAGCCACGTGTTGGGGCAAGGTATTCGCTGCAGCCCGGTGAGGTAGCAGGCTGGGGCCTCTTGCGCCGTTGTTAGGACTCTTCTCCTTTCCTGGGCCGCCTGGCTATCTGTCCTGGATAAATGGGTGAATGCCTCTTCTCCTCATCCCCTTTTTTCCTTTATTTTTTATTTTTTTATTTTATTTTTTTTATTGTCCACAGACGCGCTGTGCTGTCTGTTGCCTCTCCAGGCAGTGGTGCACGTGTCCTGGGCCAGAGAAAACGGCAGGGGTATGTTGAGGGGCGTGGCCTGCCACACGGGGCACTGCCGAGCGGAGAGGAAGATCCCCACGGTAGCGCGGAGGGCCGCACTCACCTTCCCTCACGTTGCCGATGCAGACGCTGCGCCGCCGGCTGAACGCGCTCCCTCTGACTGGGGAGACGCGTGGGCGGGCGCATGCAGGAACAGTCGGCTTTGTTGGGCACGCAGCGCCGCCAGCTGAACGCGCTCCTCCGGGCTCAGGAGACGCGTGGGCAGTGCAAGCGGGAGCAGCCAACACCGACGTCGTGCCTCCGTGCGGGCGCCGCCAGCTGAACGCGCTCCCTTTGGGCCAGGAGACGCGTGGGCGGGCGCCGCACTCGGTCAGGCAAAACAGCCCCAAAAGGTAGAGGCGAGTGCAGCGGCCGCTGCGATATGATGCGTGCACGCGTGCCGGTCCAACCGGCCTCGTCGCCAGTGTAATGTGTCACCCGAAGGCTCTAGGCCGCAGCGGGGACACACAGCAATAATGCAAACACACAGTTAGTCACTCTCTGTTGGCGCGAAGACCCCGAGCGGTCTTCCGCCGTTTATTTATACCCTCGGGACGAGCCCGCCCCGAGGGGTGCGTGCGTGTATGTGTAATGCTACATTGTAGGGGAGAGCCCGGATGGCTCTCTACATCGAGGACTCTTGAAAAACAAAACGGCTGGGTCACTGTGAACATGCCTCGGGTACCGCACTGCTCTTAACTTTCTTGGTCACTGCACTGGTAAACTCAAATTTGCTGCTTTCATCACAACGTACAGGGCCAGCTATGGGCGTGGTCGAGCTGGGCCCAGGGCGCCAATCTTCAGAGGGGCGCACAGAGCTGTCTGCAGTATAGTCCTGCAAACAGCGGCGTCCCTCTTATTTGACTCCAATGGTTCAGACTAAACTGCTTTTAGCATTTTTACTTGACACAGATGCCGTTTTACAGACCATTAACACCTTCCTTCCCCTCCAGTCTCCCTTTCACCCCCCTGCTGACACACACCAACACCGCCACTCGCACCTCCAACAACTTGACACTAGAGTGACTTTAGCTACGCTTTGAGGAAATTAGAATATTTGGGGGAGGTGCAGAGAAGTTTGTGCTTTGAGGCAGCGGCGGCTCCTCCACTATGGCGGAGGAGCATTGCCTCACTTGCCAGCAGCCCAAAAAATAAAACCATAATAATCCCTTGTTTATTATCGTTTTATTTTTGCTCTCGGAGCAGTGGCTTGGGGGCGGGGCCAGGGAGATGACAGGCTGGTGGAGGAGTGTTTGCACTGCTATTCAGAGCGCATGACCGTCTGGCCGGCTGTCTTAGGCCGGCCAAAGCGTCATGCGCACTGAAGCTCTCTCCAACCCGAGCTGCATTGCCGGGCTGGAGAGAGCAGGCACAGGCTGCCAGTCTAACTGGGAGCGCAAATCATCGGCACTCAGGCCAATCCTGATGCTGCTTTCAGTTGCATGAAAGCAGCGTCAAGATTGCCCGCAGTGGACTCTGGGAGCCTGTGCCTGCAGTGGAGAGGGGCACGATGTGGCAGGTAAGTGGTTTTACATTTAAAAAAAATGTGTTTCTTCATCCTTCTGTCTGTCCATCTGTCCCCCCCATCCCCTCCGCCATGCCACTCTATCGACACACCGGCCGCTACTGCTCACATTAAAAGCACTTTAAGCTTGCTTATTCCCAAACACTAGAGAAGCAGATAAGGCATATTAGAACTTATTCAACAACTACTTTTTCAAATCTTTGTAAAGTGTGGCGTGCATGGTGCAATATACAAAGTGAAAAGAATGCAAAAATGGTCGCATAAATACAGCCTTACACAATAGTAGCATACGATAACAACTATCAATGTGCATAGCACCATATAGCAACATTTATGATTCATGTCACATTAAAAACAAATGCTGCTCACTTATTTACAAACACTAGAGGAGAGATAAGGCAGACAAAGTGCTCATCCAATAACTTTATATTCAAACCTTTTGGAAAAAACAACGTGCAAGGTGTAATATGCAAAGTGCAGGTGATACATAAAACAATTTTATAAATACAACCATTAAAAAGTACAGCATACATACACAGAGTTGAAATGTAACAGTGTCACAAATTAAAGAATAGCGACTGAAGCTCAAATAGATATTAAAGGATTAAAAAAATGGGTAAATTTTATTTCAGATCATTTCATTCAGGGGGGGGGGGGGGTAGAATACATTTACGGGCCTCCAAAGTGGAATGGCTGTTAAATTTAATAAACACAGGCCTTAAAAAATAACGTTGGGTATTCTGCAACACTGAGCACACAAACAATACGTGGTTGAGAGCCTTGATATATAGCTGGCATAGCTCACATCTTCGGTCAGTTTTCGGAGTTTTATCTCAAATACCCGTAATCACATGCAAAGGGAGCAAATTCAATTTCAGCAGTAGGATCAACCTTCTGATCCCATGGGGCAAATTCCATACTTGATAAGGTAGAGAATATCTCCCAAATTGCTCCCACACACCACCTGATTACGTGGATTTGACTGGCCAAGAACAATATCTCTGGTCAAACTCATTTTGGCCACTGAGCCCTTTATAAGAGTCTTCAGAGCGGACTTGGGTATAAAAGACTTAAAGAACACGGACCGTTCTTTCAACAGGGGGAACATTTCAGCCCTCAAAGCTGCTCCTAACATTCCCTCCTCCCCACCTAGGAGAGAGTTTCCTCACATCAATACAGCTGCCAAAGAGAAGGGATACACGGAAACTGAACCAAACTCCAGGCGCAAGACGTGGGGGGCTGACAGGGTATTCAAATTACAGATTTGGCGAAAGATTCGACCTTCAGTCCTTTCAAAAGATTGCCAGTAACTCATATCCAGCACCTCACCATGCATAACACATGGAGGAGGGGATTTTAACCCTATAGACCGACAAGACATGCCCACGGCCACAAGCAGGGCTTTATTCAGAGTATCCACGAAGACTCATCTTTGCCATTGGCTGGGGCTACCAGGGGGAGCCCGTACAGACGAAACCTGTGAGCGGCCCCCTCAGAAGCGCTGGACCCTATCAGAATGAATGTCTGCTAGCGTCTAAACTTGGTGAAGATCTCGTTGAGGACTGACGTTACAGCCTGTGACCTTCTGTGCGGCAGCGTAGATGAGTATCCATGAGCACAGTGAGGTAGCCGCGGTGGGGAGGAGACAGACATCCAGAGAGATGCCTGGTCTAGTCCATTTGTGGTGAGGATGGGCGGAGACAGACTCCAAGGCTTGGTGGTTTAGCATGGGCACATGCCAAAACGAGGTTACTCAGCTGCTACCACAGCAAGCATGGCATGGTACCCTGTGACTCAAGTGTGTGCCAGAAGATCTTTTGAAGCACATCCGCTTTATGCATTGGGCATGGTGTGATGCACTAGGAAGTTCAATCAATCAATCAATCAATCAGGGAATTGTAAGCGCGCTACTCACCTGTGAAGGTCTCAAGGCGCTGGGGTGGGGGGGGGGGGAATGTGGTCACCAGTGTGCACAGCGAGGCAACCTGGCACTGTTGGTATGTCAGGCTAGGTTGTCTGGGACCAAGTGGAGGGCACCTCTGCAGAACGGTGACGTAGCTGCAGCATCCACATTCAATAAGGGGCGGCATCCTGCATGAGAAACCACCTAGATGAACGTTCATGGGCATTGGCTGTGATGTAGAGCTGGGAGCGGACAACCTCTGCTCCTTGTGCATGAAGGCCCGCCAGGCGTGGGTGTCTCAAGACAGGCACCCATCCATGGTCGTTTGGGAGGACACTGTACCCAGGCCTACAGGGTGGGCATAGCCAATGAGCTCAAGGGTGGCTTTGGGAACCAAGTCGGCCTCTGCTGGGTGCTCCATGTATTGGTCCTCATTGTGACTTACACTAGGTCACCTTATGGGCTGTATGGAGATGCAGCGGGAGCTTCTGTAAAGTCAAGCAGGGTCTACACTACTGCCAAGATTTTGTGTGTCATCTACATGAGAACATTGATAGACATTCATAGCATACTGAACTGAAGGTCAATACGAGGTGCTTGCAATGTATCTACTGCTCTAAAACATATAGGTAATGGCAGTGTTCCCACATGCGCACCAACCTTATATCGTGTAGAAAGTTTAAGTAGGTGTGGTAGGGTAAAGAAGCTACTAAACAGTATAAGTACAGGAAATAAGGTATTTTATTGTATTGCCTTGGTATTTACATAGCACCTTTTTACTCTTTGCGAGGCCCATGGCGCTTTATGGGTGGTCGGATTGTTATTTTTTTTATAGAGCTTCAAATCCTGGCTAGACGGTAAGGAAGATTGTCAAATGATATAATAATTGATAAAGGATCACTGTTTATGAGATACAGTTGGCATTGTGTCACTGTGGGTACAGATGGCATGGTGTCGCCAAGGGTACTGATGGCTCTGTGTTACCATGGTTACGGATGACACTGGTATTTATAAACGGCGGTCCCAGCTTTGAAAAAGCAGTGGAGAGCTCTTTACAGATCAGGAAGTGTTTACAACAGCGTAAGGGGACGACTCAGGTTTGTCTACACAAGAAGTGGCAAGATGGAGGTCTAAGGGTGATGGAGGTCTAAGGGTGATGTGGGCCAGGGTTGCGAGCTCAACTGAGGCGGAAGCATATCATTAGGGAAGGTGTGGGTTTAGTCCAGCTCTGGGATGTGCAGCAGTGGATGATACTTGACCAGGTGAGCCTTATGTCCTCCCCTTAATTATTGGAGGGAGAGGTAAGCGTGTTACTGACGGACATGTTGGTCAAACATAAGGTTGACGCAGCTGATAACACTAGTGTCTACATTCATAGCTTCAGTGCAAGGAGTCCCACAGTAGAGGTGGGCGGGCTAACAAATTATCTGGGAGAGCCGAGCCAAGGGTCAGGCTCGGATTTTAGAGCCCATGCACAAACAGAGCCTTGAAAATATTTGCTATTCATACAACAAACATCAAAGACAATATGTTAAAGCCTCATCAAAATTCAAAAAAGTGTATTTCTTTAACATGTGGAAACTTTAACATTAATAAAGCACATTAAAGCACTGTACCGAGAAGTACTTATTGAAAGTGAGAGTTTTGTACAATTGAGCGTCTGAACTCACATTTTTGAAAGTGCTTTCATACGCGATAATGAAGAAAAAAGAGTTTTGGTGAAATAAAGTATTTGCTGAAGATCACACACTTTATGCAGGAAGCTGCAATTTTCCCAGGTTTCCTAGTTTTGCTTTGTACAAATTAGCCAGGAAATGGGTCACTGTTAGGAATGGGATCTCTAGTTGGCAGTGTCTTGCACCCTGTCCAAGTAGGGACCCTCACTCTAGTCAGGGTAAGTAAGTTACACTCTCAGAATAACCCGTGCTCACTCCCTTGGTAGCTTGGCAAAAGCAGTCAGGCATATCCCCAGAGGCGATGTGTAAAGTATTCATACACACACATACAATAACAGTGAAAACACAAAAGAACTCTAGACCAGTTTAGAATAACAGCTAACATTTGTCTGATTAAAACAAGACCAAAACGACAAAAATCCAGCATACACAACTCAAGATATGAATTTTCAAGGTTAAATAAAGTTATAGTTCTTAGCAATCAATGGTTGCACTTGACCAGGACAAAGTACCTTAAATGCATCAAAAATCAAAGATGATGCGTGGTGCATGGGAGGTGAGGTGTCGTTAAAGCAGGTGATGTGTCGGTTCCTTACTGCTGTGCAGGTCGTTGGCGCTTGGTGACGATACGTTGCGCTACGGAGGTGATGCGTTGCTTGTAGTAAGTGATGCGTTGGTTCCTGGAGATGATGTAGGGTCGTTGACCTGTGACGATGCGAGGTGCATGGGAGGTGATACGTTGATTGCAGGTGAGATACCTTGGTTCCGGAAGGCCACGCAGTGTTGATGATGCATTGATGTTACAGTGCGATGCGTCAATGTCGTACCACACGTGCTGGCTCAGGGTCGGTGTGTTGCGTCACGGACGTCGGTGATGCGGTGCTCGAGACTCGCACAGCGGCAATTCTTCGGGGCCCTGCAGCAAAGGCAGAGCTTGCATTGTAAACAGCGGTCCGTGCATCGCACACTCGCGCTCGGGGACAAATGCTTTGGTGCAGGCAGTGGCAATGCAGCGATTCTTGCAGGGGTGCGCCGATTCTGAAATGACGCTCAGAGTTGATGCGTATTTTTCTTCTTTTAGCACCAGAACTCACTTCCAAGGGCCCAGAAATGGAATTGGCACCACTTGGCAGAGCTGGGCTCTCAGCAGAGGAGCCCAGGTGCTGGCAAATGAAGTCTTTGATGGCCCTGTGTCTTCCAATAGGAGGCACCATCAACCCAATCCCTTCGAGAAACTTTGAAAGTAGGATGTAAAAAGCAAAGTCCAGTCCTTTCACTCCCAGGACAGAAGCAGCAAGCAGCAGGCCAGCACAGCAAAGCAAACAGCAAAGTGGCAGTCCCTCCTGACAGAAACACAGCTCTTCTTCCTGGTAGAATGTCCTCAATCCCGAAGTGTTCCGAGTATATGGTGTCAGAGGTCCAGTACTTATACCCAATTCAGCCTTTGAAGTAGGCAAACATCAAAGAAAGGTCTTTGTAGTGCACAAGACCCTGCTCTTCCTTTCCCTGGCTCCAGACATACTACAGGGGGTGGAAACTTCTTTGTGTGGACAGGTACAGACCTATTCACGTGTCAGTGTCAACTTCTCCGACCACTCTAGCTCAGGAAGGTCCATCAGCCGAGTGATGGGCCATCAGGATAAGCAGGGCACACCTCAGCTCCCTTTGTGCGACTAACTAGAGTGAATGCACAAGAGCCCAACTGTCACCCTGACTCAGACGTGTATTCAGAGATTGGCAGACACAGAGAATGGTTAAAGTAAGAAAATGTTCACTTTCAAAAAGTGGCATTTTCAGACCAGCAATTTAAAAACCACCTTAACTAAAAGATGCATTTGTAAATTGTGAGTCGAGAGACACCAAACTTCAATTCTCTATCTGCTCCCAATGGTAAATTACACTTAAAAGATGTTTCAAGGCAATACCCATGTTTACCTATGGGAGAGATAGGCCTTGCAATATTGAAAAACAAATGTTGCTGTTTATCACCTCCAGGACATGTAAAACACAACTGCACATGTCCTTCATTTTAAATACACTGCACCCTGCCCATGGGGCTGCCTTGGGCCTACTGTAGGCGGGACCTGTATGAAATAAAAGGGAGGGTTTGGGCCTGGCAAGTGGGTACACTTGCCAGGTCGACATGGTTTAAAACTGCACACACAGGCTCACCAGGGGCAGGCCTGAGACATGTTTGCATGGCTACTCATGTGGGTGGCACAATCAGTGCTGCAGGCCCACTAGTAGCATTTGACTTACAGGCCCTGGTGTACTTTACTAGGGACTTACTAGTAAATCAAATAGGTCAATCATGGAGAAAACAAATGCCATTACATTTTAGACAGGGAGTACTTGCACTGGTCAGCAGTGGTAAAGCGCCCAGAGTCCTAAAGTCAGCAAAAATGAAATCCAGCACACAGTCAAAACCAGGCGGTCAGAAGCAAATGTTTGGGGATAAACCCGGCCAAAAGGGCCAAGTCCAACAGTCTCTATTTCTCTTTCTTTATATTAAGGCTTTGTTTTTACCTCTTACTTTAATTTCAGCAGTTTTTAAATACCCAAAGGCTGAGTGCTATACATGAGGACCAGTTACATTACATAAGGTCACATACATTGTTTATTGGCATGGGAAATTAAGTAAGGTGCTCAGAATCACAGAATGTTGAGCCAATGCCGAGACTCAAACTTGCTTCTCCAGTTTCAAAGTTGGCAGATCTGACAATAAAGCCACATCCTGGGTAGAGGGAGGGAGGCAGAAGCCACATGAAAGCTCGGCTTGTTATGGGCTCATGGTTCCAACAGGACCTTGAGCTGAGCCAGAACCATGCTTCAAGCTCGAGCCTGGCTCGACCTTTCAGTGGCTTTTACACCTCCACCCCTCAGTGAGGCTTTGTGAGATACATTCTCTGTTGACTCCAAACACCTCTGCCAGAACTCCTGCCCTCACGTACCAATGGAATAATCGCTGCACACACCACACTGCTCCATTCACCCACACTCATATTCACATCTGACATGCTGCACACCAAGTTACTTCTTGCATGCATACGTCACACACAGACTCAAACCAACACCTTGCATGCCATACACTTCCTCACACACCCTTCAAAAATGCAGCGACGGCACTCAGTCTTCAAACTTCTAAGGTCTTTTGACAGTCCCATAGTTCCCCCCTTCAGAAGTTCCTGTACCCTGCACTCAGCCATCCACAGAGCTTTAAGCGGGATGAAAAAAGTGGGGGAGGGGTCTCTAAGCATTACTAAGAATTGTAACTAAGAATCCTGTCCAAGAGGCATGGCCTATGTAAACAGGGGAGTTTCGACTGGATCCACTCTTTCCTCTCCGGCAGAACGCAGTGGGTCAGACTCCCTCCTTTCCTCTCGGACCCTACACCAACCACCTGCGGAGTCCCTCAGGGATCCTCCCTCAGCCCCACGCTCTTCAACATCTACATGGCTCCGCTCGCCCCCATCGTCAGAACTCACGGACTCAACATTGTTTCATACGCAGACGACACCCAACTCATCCTCTCCCTATCCAACGAACCCAACGCAGCCAAACACAACTTTCAAGAAGGCATGGAAGCTGTCGCCAAATGGATGAAAAGCAGCTGCCTACAACTCAACACTGACAAAACAGAAGTACTCATCATGGGCCCACACCCGACGCCTGGAACGACACCTGGTGGCCCCCCGCCCTCGGAAGCCTGCCCACCCCCACGGACCACGCACGCAACCTCGGAATCATCCTGGACTCCGAGCTCAAAATGGACCGCCAGATCAACTCCGTTGCATCCTCCTTCTTCCACACCCTCCGCCTCCTACGCAAGACCTTCAAATGGATCCCCCTCAAGCACAGAAAGACCGTCACTCACGCCCTCGTCACCAGCAGACTTGACTACGGCAACGCACTCTACGCCAGAATGAACAAAAACCTCACCCGCAAGCTACAAAACATCCAGAACACCGCCGCAAGACTGGTCCTCAACCTGCCAAGACACTGCCATATCTCCCAGCACCTGTGCACACTCCACTGGCTCCCCATCGAGGCTAGAATCACCTTCAAAATTCTCACCCACGCACACAAAGCCCTCCACAACACCGGACCAGCATACCTGAACAGCCAACTCGAATTCCACGCACCCCAAAGGACCCCACGATCAGCCCAGCTCTTCTACGCCGTGGTCCCCCGCGCCAGAAAGAACAGATCAGGAGGCCGCTCCTTCTCCTTCCTCGCGGCCAGAGCCTGGAATGCCCTACCGCTCCACCTCAGACAGACGACATCACTCCCCATCTTCACGAGAAACCTCAAAACCTGGCTCTTCGATAGACCCCCTCCTTGATGGACAGGATCCTGCACCTCCCCAGCACCTTGAGACCCTTACGGGTGAGTAGTCGCGCTTAACAAACACATGATTGATTGATTAATTGATTGAGGGGAGTGACATACAAAAGGTAAACTAAAATCCATTACTTCCCATAGCGTGCCACCTGACCAGTATTTTGGTGCTTCCCTGTGACCTTTTTGTTACTGTATTTTACTTGTCATACGATTACAGATCTGCACCTAAAACAAGCCAGGCCTACTGGCTTTGCCACTGCTTATTAGCAGTATCGGATAAAGGAGCAATAACAAGAATTTTTTTTTTGTTGAATATTCAGAACTGAAAATATTTCAATTCTGAAAATATGAAACTTAAACATTCCTAAGGTCTGTGGAAGGAGTGGTGGTTTTCAGTGTCTCAGTAACTCACATCCTTCCCTTCACACCTCTTTCCTCTGCGATGTCGCACTCGAACACTGTTTTTCTCCCCACATCTTTGTGAAATCCTGCATCTGTATATATCACAACTCATCTCTTTCGTCTTCAGCAACCTCTGTTCATCCTCTTCAGCATGTACTTCCTTTTATTTCCTTCACGTCACCATTCCCACTACACAGAACACCCACTCACCTGTAAGCACTGAATTTTCTTTTACTTTCTCCCTGTCCACAGCATTGTACTTGATTCACACACTTTCACACAGACTCCCTATTACATTTGGCACAAGAGGCATTTGTTCTCTGTGCTATGCAGAGAGGCCAAGCATTGGAGGAGCATGTCTTCTGAACGCCTTTGTGGCCCACTGATAGGTACTATTAGAAATGTGCACTACCTTCAGCCTCAACTGCCGAGGTCTCATTCATGGCTGATTGTAAACACACGCCCACAACCTGAACCCACATGAGTGGACTCAGTTCACAGGACGCACTGAACAAGAGTAATAAGGTGCATGAAAAAAATGCAGACACACAACATCCTGGAAAAGAACACAATCTTATGGAATGGAAGATTAAGTAAAATATGTGAAATGTGCACAGGAACTTCATCACTCACATGGATCAACTCAATGGATTTTACAGTCATTGTTCATAAATCGATCATCTTTTTTCTGTAAAGCTAGGAACATGAATATAGGGCCCGATAGAGACCAGTTTCAGGGTGCAGTTTTAATTACTGCCGGGTCGGAGACCCAGAGGGACCTTGCCTACTTAAAGCCCTGACCTTCCATCACCACTTTATCAGCTACATTCCTGCACATCGGCCACACATCAGGCCCTTGTTGCAACCCAGGGCCGTTTCTAGGTGTTTTGCCGCCCTAGGCGAGAATTGAAAAATGCCGCCCCCTCCCTTTTACTACCATCACTCTCTCCCCCGTCATCCAGGCTAGAAGAATTAATGCATTAGATATAAAAGAACTTGTATTAGGAGCTAGTAGCATGAAGACTGGATAGCTGCATGTTGTACACTCCTTACTGACAGCGAAAGTATTCACAACTCCGTATCATTACCATTAACAACGAAAAACAACAGGGAGTTTAACCAGAATGCAGAGTTTTCTCACCACTAATTAGGAGGTCCACTCCACGCTGGGGGTCGACGAAATTGTGATTTTTGTTCTCAAAATAGACGTCACTTTTACAAATATTTCACAAAATGACGCATATTTCCTAAAATGCTCTTGGCCAGTATCTCAAATGAAATTTACACACAAGGGCTTACTCCAGGTAATAAAAAAGTCACAAAAGATACCAGCAGGAGACTGGTTTGAGAACAAATGCATCTCAACCACAGTTATAATGTTCTTGCGAGGACTTTTCTCCTTGAACCAGTGCCATCTGGTTGAAAAGTAAGCAAAATTTCACAATAGCAAAATGGCAAAAATTAATTTATAAAATTCATGCAATGCCAATATTCTCATTTCTTGCGATTTTGCAGCCGTAATGAAACTTTCACTCAGGCCTACTTATGTCCTAGAATGGCAAATTGTCTTTCAAACAATAGCAGGGCCGTTTTTTTTCCTCCGAATTACAGATAACACTTAATCTCCCCATTATGCTTCTATAATGAAAAGTCACGGTTTGTTATAATACTTTTTCATCTGACTAATGCATAGCCGCTCTCATTATTATTTACTCCTGATCAGTCAAACTGTTGGGGACAGGAGGAGTACTTTGAAGGTAATTCTTCAAAGAGAGTATGAAGCTCGCCAAAGGATCAAACATATTCTAATTGTCTCTTTCTATGTCAGTAAAGGTTTACAACTAACATCTTTATTGCTGCAGTTAATTCTATGTTTTCCTCAAGGCGCATCATATGGGATGTAGGCAAAACTCCAAAAACAACGAATTAAACAATGGTGGTTTTGTAATGCTAGTGATTTCACTCAATCCCTGCCACAAAAGATTATGATCCACTCGATGCCCATAGTACAGCTTATGTCATAAAATTCTTTAATTCTGTTCGATTTTTTTATAAATTAAAATAATCATGTCGGGGAAGAGCAAAAGTGTAAGTTATAGTTTACGTGATAAAAATGCATTGTGCAATTAAAAGAAAGCTAGATGAACAATCAAAAACGACTTTGAACATGGGGGAGGAGGCTGATCAACAATGATTCCAGAAAAAAATCACCACGAGTCTTCATTATGTATTAAAGCGTCTGGATTTTTTTCTCTGGTATTTGGTTTTTGATTGACACACCTTTAGCAGTAAGAGACCTGTTTTTCCAAAGTGTGCGCTATATTAATGGTCCTACTAATGTTCATTTGGTCATAGCTTTATTAATTTTAGCTGACAAAAAACATGTTGTGTCACATATCTTTGTCAGACCTAACCAGGCTCACTCTATAGCAGAGAATAAAAGAAAAATCCAAAAAGCCACATCAGCAGTTGCAAACAATATTCCAGTACACTTCAGTCATGATAGTGGTCATCAACTGCCGTAACTGAAGCCAGCTTGGCCTTTGTAATTTACCTTACACAGTTACTCTAGCAATGTAGAATTCTAACACGCTTTGTGTCGTTTTGCAGTTATTTCAGGAGGCTGAAAGTCAGTCACGGTAAATAGTTTCACTGAAAGAAAACGTTTTATAGAGTACATCTTTCTTGCAATAAAATCTGCGCATTTGCCCGTCGGTTGAGACATTAGAGAGGAGTAAAACAAGGAAAACGTGTAAAATTACGCCAATGAAAATATTAGTTCTGCCGCTCGCAGGACAGCAAAAACAAGCCGAGCGGGTCAGGAAAATGGCCGCGCAAGCACTTGGAGCGCAGCAAGCACCAGTGCCGAGGGGGTTCTGGCCTGTTACCTTTCACATCCACACTTCCAGATGGGCCGTCTCACGCACTGGAAGGACACGGAGTCCGAGAAATAAGCGCCGGCCTTTGACCAGGCACGATTGATGGCACACACAGCGATGCTGGCGCCGCACAGATCGCAGCGCGCACGGCCCCCGCCCGTGGCGCCGAACGTGACGTCACGTGATGTCGAATTGTAGAAGGGGCTACAAAATTTTTCTCCCTTTTGCCGCCCTAGCCCTTTTGCCGCCGTAGGCGGCCGCCTAGGCTTGCCTAATGGTAGAAACGGCCCTGTTGCAACCACCCTCTGTAGTTCCATATGTTCCAATGTGCTATTCTGATAGAAGTGTACAACCTCTCCTGCATCACCATGATTTAGAGAAGGAATTGATTGTTTTCTTAACACACGCCTAAATCTAGTCTTTACCTAATCCCCCGCTAGGATATGCACCACACGTGCATCTTTGCCTCTACCACAAAAAGGTTTAGTTTTCTTCTGCCATTATTCTCTGCTTTGCCTCATCTGCTTCCACCTTTCTCACACTACCCTCCCACCCAGGAAAAACAACCAAACAGGAATTATTCAGTTTTTCCCTCATCCACCTGCATAGGAAGTGACATCACTGACCTTCCCATCATCCATCAGCACAGGCAGTGATACCACTGTTTTCCAACCAAAACTGTCTTTAAAAGATGCAGCCAACCACGAGGACTTCAGTTCCCATCGTCTACCTGCATAGGAAGTGACATCACTGGACTTCCCACTGTCCATTTGCACAGGAAGTGACACCACTGCATTTCCCATCATCCATCTGCACAGGAAGTTACAACACTTCCTGCCTTCCCCCTACTTCAGTCAACTCTTCAGGGATCCTCATTGCAACGGCGTCCCCAGCATGATTGGACAGAGACAAGTATAGTGCCTGTTTGGGCCAGGAAATTCATTTGTACCAGAACCCCTGTTCCACTAAAAGTTACAAGGTAAGATATAATCATATGCCATTCCCAACGGCCAATACGCCATTCCTCACAATAAGACCCGGATCTAGATTACCCAGACGCTCCTGTAGCATTCACATAACACATAAACCCAACCATGTACACATACCACTAACTACCACACACACCTTCAAACTACAAACAACACCTTCCATTTCATGCTCATGAACACTCACTCTGCAATACTCCATGCACCACACATCACAGACCTCATGACCTATAACACGATTGATGCCCTCTTCATTATAGAAACATGATTTAGGCCCACATCTTCTCACATCATAGATATCCTTCTTCCCGTAGACTACGTCATCCATCGTGCGGACTGTACACATAAGAAGGGAGGAGGCCTTGCTGTCATCCATGGTCCGGCACCCTAGGCATGCAAGTAAAGATCAACTTCATGGGGCTTCAGACATGCTTTTTCCCACTCTCTGCAACTCAGACTTCCACTTTACCTACTGTAGGCCTCCCTGGCAGAACAAGGACTTCATTGATGAATTCTCAGATGTCAACACCACCTTATCTATCCGGCAAGCTCACACCACACTATTGGGTGACTTCAACCTCCCAGACAACACAACAGTGGGATCTCAGCCATAGGTGATGCCATGGCACTGACCCACAGCCTCGCTACTAATTGCTTGGCTTGTAACAGCTTTTACATGAAACCAAATCATCGCAGAGATTGTTTCTCTGCATGTAAAATATGTAATATCACCTTGACAGCAGAAGAGGGCTACACTGGCTGCATTGCGCATGTGTCAGGTGATGGCCAGCCCAGCCTAGCACAGTCACCATACATATCTGAAATGCTGCATTAACTTCAGGCATGGCAGAAGATGGAGTTTCAAGGGATGTCAATCATGCACTATGTTTCCCTATCAGAAGTCGGAATAGAAAAAAAAGTCTACCATGGCACTTCCAAACCTGTTCTAGCTTCTGATTGGGTAGTAGCTCATGGACCAGGCTCTGGTTTGCTGCTTGTTGGAGTTAAGAGATGGGAGTCAGAAATCATAGCTTCGCCTGCAGATAAGAATGTGCAAGCCTATGTCGAATAGAACTGTCCCAGGTAAGTTTTGTGTTCAGCAGTCTCCACTTACTTTGTGTGAGTGTGTGTTTCTGTGTGCCGAGGAGTGCATGTGTATGTTTGTGTGACTGTCTTTGTATGTGTGCTGGGGACTGCATTCGTACGCCTGTCTTTGTATGCATTCCCAGGACTCTACGTTTGTATGTTTGTTTATATGCATGAGCATGTGCTTAAGTGTGTGTGCATCTTGAAAGCCTGTAAGATGGGAGGTACTGGGCTCAGGGATGGCAAGGACAAACGCTTGAGTGGCAGAACAATAAGTAACGTCTTCCAGGAGGCAGCGATATCCGATCTGCCTCCCACAGAGTTGATGGCACTACAAATAGACAGTTTCGAGGCACTTGAGGCTGTTCTGCAGCTTTTGCTCCAAAACGCCCTAAGGACGCTGGCCAAACAAAAGCACAAGGCTACTGGTGGTGGGCTAGGTTGTCAGAAGAGTATCTGATGCACTTGGAAGGGAACATAGTATTCATTGGAAGCATTTCTGGGGCCAAGTGGGGAGCAGCTAGTTTCAGTCACATGTGTGGTGTTTGCAAACTCCTGTTTCTTGACTCCAAGTCTTTTCTGACCGAAAGCTCCTGTAAACAGAGCTGCTGTGACCCGTGTAGCTGCCAGTAAGGATTTGTGGGAGCTACCTGAAAGACTCGACATGCAAACCCAGCCTCACGGATTGCATTCAACCTAATAACATCTGTGACGAGGAGGCATGGATGAAATATTGCGGTTACTGACAGTTGCAATATAGTCTATGTAAGCTGACTGTTAGTGCTTAATTTGGAAGAAAAAAAAAAAGGGCCAGGGCCCTTGTCAGGAGGCTGCTGTAGCTTGCACCATCCATTGCCACTGCCAGTGTTGCCAGTGACAGTACCAACACAACTACAAACCATCACACTCCCTCAAGTGACAATTTAGAATATTACAAGCCCCCAAAGCAATAGAAATATCTTGGGACGCAGGTATCAGTCATTTTGAATGTATATTGTATTAAAAAACAACTGTTATTGTGCCGATTTGTAAATTAGGCAAATGGTGCGAAAATGTGGCAGGCTGCTGTAAGTGCAGGTGTTGACAATGAATTGCCTGTGGTGAGCACCAGAAACCACCAGCTCAAATTAAGCACTGCTGTTAGTTTGTCTGCGTTTATGTGCCTGGTGGCCTGCACTGTCTCCAATGGTAAAGTAGTTCAAGGGATTCACATGATTGCTGAGAAATGTGTGCAGGGCACAGTTCGAATGCCAGCAGACAACACTCACTCTTTTATTCTTTCTGAGAGGACTGCCTTCTCTTAAGTGGAGTAATGGCAACATCTGTTCCTGGGTCCAATGTCTAGGGTCCAATTACTATATCTAAAAGATGTATGTTATGCTGCCCAATCTCAGGTCAGTGTGAGTATATGTGTTAATGCACGGGTGTGACTATATTTGCATGTTCATGTATGTGTTTAATCACAAGTTATGGAGGTCACCTCTGGCCTTTTATGAAATATTGTAGACATCTGTGGTACATGCAAGATAACCCTAACTTAATAATGACATATTAATTACATATTATGGGAATTCTTTGGTGCATGCTGGTGAACCGGACATAATAATTGCCCACTAGTAACAAACTGTGGGCATCCCAGGGGACATGCTGGATAACCCTACCCTAACAAAACAACGGCACGTTAATGACGCGTTGTTGGCATTCTTGAGGACATGCTGACTAACTTTAACAACAGGTCATTAGTGAAACCACAATATTTCCATAAAAAGAAAACAGGATACAGAGCTTTCTCGGGTGCCGCACCAAAGATATGGAACTCTCTGCCACCGGATATTCGCCTAATCGCATCTACCTCTTCCTTCAAAAAAGAAGCAAAATCTTTTTTGATGAACACGTTTTACCCTAAGCTATCACTTCTGTGTTTTATTAATTGTAACCATACCAGTGACTCTTGCTATAATGCCAAGCCTTCTCTTCGCTAACTACCTCTGATAACAAGCGTAGTAATTTGTGGATTCTCAAGGCCCTTTACTTCATTCATAGATGTGATCATGTAAGTTATTTCAATTATACCCTACCCTCCCTTCTTGTAAAGCGCTCTGATACCCACTAGGGTCATGTTTACGCTATACAAAACTTTACAAATAAATAAATAAATTAGTGAAATATTGCAGGAATTGTTTAGGACATCCTAGCTAACTGTGAGTTAATGCCCCATCGGGCACATGTAAGCATTCCTGCCTGCATTTGGACTATCCCTAAGCCAACAGCAGCCCATTCATGCCACATTGTGACTATTCCTGACAAAAATCAGGCTATCCCTGTAATAGAAGTGGCCCATCTCTTGCTTATTAAGTCGAATCTTGAGATAATTCTGACTCTGCGTCCTATAATGATGGCATAAATCTTGGCCTTATGAAGGACCGTCTTTTATTTAATGATGACGAATTGGCATGAAAGGCAGAATCTGTCCCTGTATGACACCAGTTTGTGTTAATTTGTGTTGAAAATGAAAAGAAGAGGTGTGAGGACCAAACATATTTGCTAGAAATGAAAAATGTGATGGTGAGACTTGTATAACCTTTGAGCTGTTGACTCTGACCCTGCAAAGTCTCAACCATAGGATGTGACTGGCAATATTCTTGGAAGAGGATGGATAGCAAAATGCAGTCAATGAAAATGCTATACACATTTTGAAAATTGATAGGCCTCGTGCTGCTGCATAACCAGAATTATTTTTACTGGCTGTAATGTATTAGCTCTATACCCACATCTTAGGGGACATTACATTGCAAAATCTGCTGTTTTGCTACCATTCTTCAAAGGTTAACTATGGGAGGGTGAGATCCACCATGCCTCGTGAAGATATAGTTTGCATCACATGCCAGAAAAGTGCTTTTTCTGAGCCTCAGGATTTTAAAATGTATGTGAACAAGGTGCTGTAAAACACACCATGTTGCCCTGTTTTTTTTTTTATTTCTCAGGTGAAGAACCACTCCGCCCCTTCAAACCTTTCACAAGGACTTTTGCCCTCTGACTAGGCCCTGCTCGCAACCTCCTGCGGGCAGCCAAACTCCTGCTGTGCATGGCCTTTGGCTATACACAAGAGTAGGTTATCTTTAGGGCCTGGCCTCCAGACATGCACTGCAGAGGGATGACCGAAAAGCCTGGCATATGGCCAGGCCCTGTGCTCTGACCCCCATGGGTGGCCAATCCCTCCAGTTGGGCACAGCCTTTAGCCGAGTGCAGCAGTGCAAGAGGCCTGCTGGGCCTGGCCTCTTACCAGGTGCAATAGAAGTTTATCCGAAAGGCCATGTGTGCCCAACGCCCTGCAAACACCCATCCTCCTGCAGACACCCCACTGACATTTCATTTTTTGAAATAATTTTTCAGGTATCAGCGGTTCTCCTGCAGTACCCACCGCTTAAGCTTCGCCCCCATGGTGCCGTGGTACTGTGCAAGCATCTTGAGGAATGCTGCAATACCTCATAGGAGGGCCGCACTAGGTCCAGTAAGAGTACCACAGTACCAGCAGAGAAAGACATTTTTTTTTTAGAAGGATTTGGCCCCTGGTGGGCCTTTCTTGGTCCCCCACCAAACGAGTACCGGGGGCCAGGGTGTACCTACCCCTGCCCTCTTATACATTATTTATTAAACATTTTCAGGACACGGGTATCCAGTCCTGTAAAGGCAGGTGCAACTTTTTCTTATCAGTTGCGGCCAGCCAATCAGATTGCTCAATATCACAGGATTGGCCCGACTATACCAAAATGGCCGATGGAAGAAAAAGCACCCTCAGCCAATCAGTGGGCCTTATTTTTTTTTCTAGATTTTTGGTCCTACAGGACTCCTGCGGGACCAACTGTCCAGATCTACTTAACATTTCAACCCCTTTCCCAAGCATAGCACCTCTATAGCTGCCAATTTCTTGAAAATGGCTGAACGGATTTACACCGAATCCCAAAAAGTAAGCTTTCAGAGGAAAGCTCTAACTTTTTGCTAAATTTGGTTTAATTCCATTCAGCCATTTGTTCTGCATTGGAGAGCGAATTTTCCTATGGAAATTAACATGGTAAATCTATGGTTTTGGACCCACCCCTTTTTCTTGGCCCCGTTTTAAAGCTCGGCGCAAAACTTTCCAGGAAAACGAGGAGGTGGATGAACTTTTTGGGGAAAGTTTTGTACGTGTTTGTCAAACGGCACCAAAGTAATTAGCAGAACAAAAAACTGTATTTCTATGTAAACTCTGACCTGATTATAACTACACAAAGGCAACTGCAACTGTGTAATATGCAACTGTGTAATGTATACTTATGCAGATTTGCAGACTTTAATATGCTATTTATTACTATTAAGTGGTGTACAGACAGATCATGACTGACGAGAAGTGAAGCTTTGAGTATGCTATTCATGCGGCTCCTCCCCTCCCTCAGCAATGGTAATAAACAGCATACTAAGCTCTGTACATATTCATCAATGATTTATGCAATGCTGTCTTTTCATGAACAGTAGATATCATCATATATTTTAAACACAACCAGAGCACAATGTTATTGCACAGTCCATGGTGAATCAGTGAAGATCAGGAGCACGATGGTTCAGGGTTACTCCCCTATACTGTGCATAGAACATGGGATTTGGTCTCTGAGCTTTTGAAATGAGTATCCGGCTCTATGTTCACTACAATTACTCCAAATAACATTACAAAATGAACAAACAACATTGGAATAGACATTAAGGACTACACAGCCAATGACAAACACAGAACAGAACTTGGACATGGAAACAGATACCTCCTGAGGGCGCCCGGGGCTTTCTGCTGTCAACTATGCATGTGTTACTGTGGCTTCACTATGAAGAAGAGTTTTTTCTGCAAAACCTTGTAGAATGGTTAAAGGGGCATGGGACCCTCAGGGTGACCGCTTTATAGCTGCCTGTGACTGGTGAATGCAGCAGCCCTCACATCTTCCAGTAGTTTTCTCTCTCTGGGTTAGATCTCATAAGCTGGGAATAACTCCTGCTTTGATTATACGAAAGACTTTAGCCTCGCTGGCTAGCCGCAGACTTCTAGGGGGCTGCAGGCATTCAAAACAGCACGACACAGAAATTACTCGTCCTAGTGCTATAATTCCTGGGCACCACCAGAGCATTCCCTGGATGCACACCCGGCACCAGGCAACCGTGACAGCCGCCCTGTGCATCACCATCCTGGACATTAGTGGAAGTGGCGTCATGTACAGTCCTTCCAAGTGCCACGCATGTTGCGTTATGGTAACGCAATTTAAGCTAAGTTCCCTCATTACCGCATGAGCTGTAATTTGTCACGCAAACAAGATGAAGCGACAGCTAAGCGGGATATCTCTAATTCCCTGCCTTGTTGTGGATGGCTTTGCTCTTTTTAATTAGCTATCAGACCGTGACATCTAGTGACAGCCATCTCCATTGGTCAAAACATCGGTAAGAGCTCTGCTGACACATGGGCAAGCTTACATAAGCACCTGAGAAGAGGCGCTCTTACCCGACCAGGCCTAAGAGTGTTCCAGAACTATGTTGCAGCTGCTGGTAAGAGTATTGGGGCCAAGTAGATGGGGCTGCTTAACACTTGCTGACTGTAGTGCGTGAGTAGTAAAATAAATCCAATACATTGATGTTTGCAGGTCCAATTTAAGTAAATGAAAAAAATGTACATATCTGAAATTCCTCTGTCTGCAGGTGGAAAATTCCATTGAATGAGAAACACCATTTGAGTTTTTGCAGGGTTTGTGTTTGTACCTTCTCTTATGTGATTTACACTTTCTGCCAGTTCGGACTATGCAATCCGATTGGCTACATTAAATGTTGGTTTAGTACCCCATCACTGCATGAGATCACATGCCTAATTAGTGTTAATGAATATAAACATGTTTTAAAACAGCCTTGTGAATTGCATTGATGTGCAGGAGTTGGTATATCCCACGACAGTCAATACATGTTGGCCTATCATAGGCATATCAACACAACTTAGCAAGGCTGCACTTATGTTCAGTGGGTGTACAGGGTGGTGCTAGGGACAGGCACTCATTAAATGGACGAAACTGCTTGACTACACTAACCATAAAATATCACTCAAATGTCACACGTATGGCAATCAAACGTCACACAAACAATGAAAACACAGAAATGTCACACGTATGGAATCATAAAACTTGGCGCTATGCGTGTATCCTTTAATGTCCAATGAAATCATGACCCGTGTCCCTCCCATAGCCACTGAAAAGACCCTTAGACGCTACTGAGGGTTCCCAATGTCAACAGATGTTAAATACAGGCGCATGTGCAAGAGTATGCGAGGGACACGCTGTTCCACTTCCCAATATTTCCATCATAAAATGAAACACAACATTCACTAATTCTACTCTGAGGAAGAAACAGTGGAAGTCCCCTAAAAATAAAGCTGGCACAATGGTGACATCCAGTGGCTACAAACACAGCTGCAGCTTCATGTGCCGGGTTTGAGTGTCATTTTCCGGCATCTCTCATTGATAGAAACGTCGCGTCACCAAGAATTTCACAACAAACGGTGCTTTGAATGGGCAGGTACTGAGTATCGGCACTTCTTTGATTTGAAAGTGAGAGTACCAGCACGTCTCAGCACGTGTGCAATAGTTTTAATGAGAGAGGACGGTACTGCCCAATAGCAAACTTGTACTCTAGGTTACTGAGTACTGGCAATTCTATAGTTTTATTTAAAACACTGACCAAAAGACAAGTGTTTATTTGCCTTTTCCTCCCTGGGATACCAATCTCGATATATCTTCAAATTATTACTTATTAAGCTTATGCTCACAGTGTGGCTTCACACGGTGCAAGGGTCATGAATGTGCGTCAGACCCCAAACTTGGAATCTATACCACACCCTCCCTTCTACAACATCGGCTCTGGTGTACGGATTTCTAACAATGAGCCTACAACCCAAACGCTAGACTCACGAAATACCTTACAAATCAGTACATTATGCACAGGTTTTTTTTTATCAAGTACCCATATGTTCCATATCCATCCTTTCATCAGACATCCAATAAACCGCACACCATTGACCTAATCTCCTTTACCATAACATGCATTTTTAAACCACACATTCGCCCCTTTCGGCATCTTGGTGCCTAACAAAAGATGTCTATTGTTACCCAGCTCAATGGTACCACGTTATCAACCTCAGAAGGATGAAAGGCAGTGAGGACATATTGAGATTCAAACCTGCGACCATGAAGTAAAACACTGATCCCTGCAAAGGATGCATTTTTCACTGAACTACCAGATTCAGCTTGCAAAAGGTCATACTCAACTAGCATACACCAGACAGAATCTCCTCACTGTCACGTGCACAACACAACACCAAGGCACATAGTTTAAAATGTGCAGCCAAATCAACAGCACCATCTCACAACACACCCACTTATCCACTACAAAGACACAGAGAGAAATAGCACACATATAACACATCTACAAGCGCACAACACTGTACTTTAAGATACAAAGCTGGGTAGTGATGTGTTGAAATATAAAAGCCACTTTACTATGGAAGAGTGATGGGCAGTTTAACCTCCTCAAACAAGAAAAAAACAGAAGTCTTCCTGCATACTCACCCGTAAGCATTTAACAGCACAAAGTTCACCTTATGTCCAACTCGTTTTACTTTCAAACTCACACAAACCCTTTCGAAACTCCTTTCAAATGTCGACTAAATGTACACAGCCAAACGCAAACAAAACAACATATGCAAACACACGATGATTCCCTCCGTTCGATTGCCAGACCCGGGCGACAGTGCCCAGACAGAGAATACTCTGTCATGCCATTATAACAGTGGTTGGTGCTACACAAAGGTGAAAATACAACATTATGGACATCATACTGTTCCTGTGTCGCATACTGCCTGTTCCAATTGACACCGCTGAAAAGGATCAACAGAATCCTCTACTTCTGATTTCAGAACCACCATCCAAGCTCCTTCCAGACTGGAGGGTGGTAATGAACCACTGAAGTAAATGAAGATGCAGGAAACGAGAAGGTATGGTAACTTGGAGATTTATTCTTCAAGAATCAGCACCCACGACTGAGCGCTCCCGCTGTGCACCAGGATCTCTGTCAATTGACCAACGTTAACAGAGTCCTGGCACGCATCGTTCTGAGCCCGATCGTGGAAGCACATTTGAACAATGCCTTCATGTTAAAAGACCGGAGACATCCACACGCTGGGGCCAGCGCGAGATGCCTCCACGAGACGCTACATACTACAACTTTTCCCTTCCCAAAAAGAACAAAACACATAAGTGAATGAAAAGTAACAATATGAACAAATGAGAAAAACATTGAACATGTTTCCACAATGGGGAACATAACTTGTGAGTAAACACGCAGGTACCTAAGGTAAGTCTAAGTTACAAATTCATGACAAAACAATCATTAAATCTGGAAGGTAATCTTCTTCGTCGGGTACCCAAATCACCAGTTTGCAATGATACAGCATCACTCGATGCAGCAGCCTTTGAGACAGGACTGTCGTGCTGACTGACATGTGGGGTTAAGCACTGAGAGACAGCAGTTTTCCCAGCGTTACCTTCTTTTTCACAAAGTGGCACAGTAGATGAAAGATCACGCAACCAGCTAGTCCAGTCACAATGTTCAACCTCCTGTTAGGACAACTTTAGCAAATAACTAACCTGTGTGTCAAGAGATGCACCAGCGATCTTTTATTCCACCACCCCTTACAACCAAGTACCACTGATCCCTTGCTCACATCTGTAACCTGAACTGGAGCGGAGAATTTAGACATACCCTTAGAAACCTTTTTAGGGTTTTTGATACGAACCCAATCGTTTACCTTTAGATCCATATTGCTAAAACTTTTTCCCGCATCAGGCATTGATTTCATGAGACTCTGCTTCTGCAACACTCGAGACACCACACCTTTGTCAACTTGGCTATGCTTGTCATGTTTGTTCTGCAACCAATTAGGACACAAATTTGTGTGAGCATTCCTTCCTCTCAAGAGAGTAAAAGGTGGGACCCATGTGGTGCTATGAGGTGAGATGTTATAAAACCATAATTAGGCCTCAACAAAATCCTGTACATCCTGACCAGAGGAAAGAGCTGCCTGAATAGCGTCCTTAACTAACCTGTTTGCCCTCTCAACCAATCCATTAGACGATGGAGAATACAAAGCAACCTTATACTGTCTAACATCCTTCTTTGCTAAAAATGTGCACATCTTATGGGAGACAAAATGAGTACCATTGTCGGTTACAATAACAGAAGGCAAGCCCTCAACTGCAAAAACCTTCCTCAAGAACTTAATGGCATTAGTGGTACTAGCTGCATCACACAACATATGATAGACCATTTAGAATGATAGTCAACCATCAAGATGAGAAATTTAAGATCATGAGGCAAAACATCATAAGGCCCTGAAAAATCTAAACAAACCTTGTCCCATGGCCTGTCAGGAAAGGGGACGGGATGCAAAGGTGTACTCATCAACTTCCATTTCTTATCTGACAATAGACATTCAGCGCATGAATCAATACAAAATTTGACCTGAGGTTCCAAAGAGGGCCACCAATAATACAACTTAATCAGTTGAGAGGTTTTGGTAACACCTAAATGACCATGGTGTGCAGATTTAATGATGTCTTCCCTGAGACTTGCTGGGGGAACAAATGATTCATGTCGCATGACCATGCCATTGACGAGGGACAACTCAGATGCTACCATGGCAAAAGCTTTCAACTCACCGCTAAGCTTTCTATTCTCCGGCCATCCCTTTACAATGTATTCCATGACTTGTTTGAGAATTTTATCCTTGCCGTAAGCTTCCATCCATAATTATTCTGTGATGCTGGGGCATTCCTTGATGGCATCTAAGGCTGCCACAACGCATTCAGTGTTCTCAAAATCCTCAACTTCAGAGTCATCATGTAAGGCCATGTGTGAGGTGAGAGACAGTCAGCCCTGAAATTCTTTCCACCAGAAATATGCTTAATAGAAAAATGAAACTCTTGCAACTTCGAAAGCAATCTAACCAGTCTGGCTGAAGCTTTACCAAGCCCTGTACCACTGAGTATATGTGTAAGGGGTTTATGGTCAGTGAAAAGTTCAAATTCACGTCCCCAAATGTACTTTTTGAATTTGTCAATTGCCCATACGCAAGCGAGGGCATCGAGTTCTATAGTACTGTAATGTGTCTCAGACTGTTTAAGCATTCTTGATGAAAAGGCTATGGTGTGTTCATTTCCCAACTCAGTGAGACTAGCATCTACCATGATAAAACATTTACAACCATCCTGAAAAGCATGCAAAGCAGGTGCCTCAACAATCAATTTCTTTACTTGGTTAAAAGAAGACGAGACTTCGTCAGACCAGACAAACTTTAAACCCTTGCGAAGTAGGGCACGCAATGGTTCAACAGTTTGAGCATAACCCTTAACAAATCGTGCGTAATAGCCTGCTAGTCCCAAAAATGACCGAAGGGTATTCTTTGTCTTTGGGAGGAACAGCATGACTGATTGCTTTAATGAGAGACAACTTGGGTTTGATGCCCTCTGAAGACAAAGTGTGACCCAAGTAATCCAATTGCTGCGTACCAAATTGACACTTGTCAGTCCTAATGGTCATACCTGCTTCTTCCAATTTGCTCAAGACTCTGGTCAAATTGTTCTCATGTGTTTCCCAATTATCTGCGAACACCAGAATATCATCCTGATAAGCCTAGACCCCCGGCATGTCTCCAAAAAGATTATCCATTATTTTTTTAAAGACACTAGCTACGGAGGCCAGGCCAAAAAGGAACCTAAGATACTTGTACACCCCGAAGGGTGTGACGAATGTGGTAAACTCATGAGAATCAGTTGTTAAACTGGCAAGAAGTTCGTGAATTTTAGGGAGGGGATGACAGTCAATCAAAATGTTTTTATTCAAAGTGCGCAAGTCCGCTCACAACCTGACCTCCCTAGATTTTGTCCTGACGATAACAATGGGAGACACCCATTCCGAGGAGTCGCACGGTCCAATAACCCCTTCATCACACAATGACTTAAGGACTGACTTTAGTTCATCTCTCGCACTAAGGGGCAAGGGACGTACCTTGTGAACAATGGGTTGGGCATCTTGCTAAAGTCGAATTTGATGCTGGAAACCTTTAACAGTGCCTAATTTGTTTGAGAATAAACTAGGAAACCGATCTAAAACCTTTTTGACATCTAGGGTGCAGTCTTCAAAACCTAGGCAATAACTTTGTCTTGTTCGTCCTCCGAGAACCCAACTCCGGTATAACCCTGAGGAATATCACCCAGAGCAATGGGATTCTCTGAACCTGGAATGAGATACAATCCCATTTTCGCAAGATCTTGCCATCCAATTATGTTACGTCCTTTGACCGCAACATAAACTTTTGTAAAAATTGATCTTCCCAAACATTCCAACCTTAAATTGAAGTAACCCAACATTTCAATATCAAATTCGCCAAATGCTTTAGGGTTAACATCTGTATGGGTTAAAGTAATAGAACCCTGCCATTTATCAAGACACATGACATCCGATAATATCGTTATAGGCGAGCCAGAGTCTGCCATTATTGGGATTTGTATTTTCCCAAACAATGCAATCCCCAAGGGACCTCTGACATTATTACTGTTGAATACAGAATTGCATTCTACTGTTAAGAGTACGTCATGTAATAGCTCTTTGCAACCATCAAGAGCCCCAGAAAATTCTACACAGTTAACTCTAGTAGTTCTTTTAGCAGATTTACAGACACCTTGAAAGTGGCCTATTTTTTTTTACACAATACACATCTTTTGCCTACAGCAGGACACATAGGATTATTGCTAAGATGTGACTTCGACCCACACCTATAGCAACTTGTGTTACCCTTTCTCATAAATTGTTTAGTAGGTCTGGTTAGGTTCACAGCATTGACGCATCCCTGGTTTCATTTCCAGAGGTCTTAACCAAGTTGACAGATTGTTCACTTTGAAGTGCTTTCGAGGTGATAATGGATCTCTCAATGCTCTTGGCAATGTCAATTGTTTCCAGGAGTGTGGCTTTCCTGCAGCTAAGGAGGCGTTCTTGAATTTTCCTTGAGAAACAAGAGAAAACGAATTGGTCGCGTATGTAGATGTCAGGATTCGCTTCAAACTCCCAAGTGGAGGCTAAGACTCGTAGTTCCGAAATGTATTCATCTACAGTCTCATCTACACGCTGTTTTCTCCTAAAAAAGTTGCGTCTCTCTAACATTATATTCGGCTCTTGATCATAATGTTTTGCCAAACGAGCTAACGCCTCTTTAAAGGCATCCCAGTGTTCCAAATCGCCAGCCTCTCCTAGAGGTGGAGGAAAAGAGGGTAGATTTTCGAAAACATGTTGTGCAGCGAGTCCCAAGCAACCATAAAAAATTGCAACTTTGCGAGCAGGTGAAAACTTGACTGCATCGATTGCTACAACATGATTTTTAAATACTTTTATACATTGTCGCCAGGGGATGCTAGGTTTACCTGGATGCTGCAAGAAAGGAGGCGGCTGTGCAAATTGCTGAGAACTGGCCATGAAAGCAAATGGATTGAGTAAAACAATATTAAATATTGTACATGCAATAAAATGTAAAAGTGAAAAGAGCAATAAAATTAAACACTGCACCTGTAATAACTGTAAAATAAATAAAGTTTTAAGATATAATCTTAAACACGTTAGGTGTTATAAACAATGCTGAAGAGTACTTTGTTAGGGGGTGAGCCTGTCACCGAAGTTGCAGGCTGACAGTTACTGTAAATATTTGTAAAAGGTAAGCCTATCACCGAATCTGAAGGCTTCAAATAGGCAAAAAGTGAATATTTGTAACAGGTGAGCCTATCACCCAATCTGAAGGCTCCAAATAGGCAAATGCGACAAAATCTTTTATGCAAAATAGAATAGAAAGGTGTGCCTGTCACCATAGAGGTTAACAGGCTTAGATCCTACCTGTTTCGTTGTCAAACTACAAGCAGCCCAATCCAATATGGCCGCAGGCGTGATGACGTCGAAGCATAATTGCCAGGCGGAGCAGGGTTGAGATGCCGGTGATGTCAGGCCAAAGCGGCAGCTCCGTGCCTGTTCTTGAAAAAGTGCAGGCCACGCTGGTGCACACTGCGCTCCGTGTTGGAGACACAGAGAGGGAGGAGCGAGGGTGAGACCAAGCGGGACAGAAGAGAAAAGAAGGAGGAAGCAGCGAGGAGCGGCGCTGGGCGGCCCGTAAAAGGATCCTCTGAAGTCGGACGGTGGGTGCTGGGCGCTCCTGTTTGGACAACTTAAGCAAAGAACTAACCTGTGAGTCAGAGAGATGCACCAGTGATCTTTTATTCCACCACCCCTTACAACCAAGTAGCGCTGATCCCTTGCTCACATCTGTAACCTGAACTGGAGCGGAGAATTTAGACATACCCTTAGCAACCTTTTTAGGGTTTTTGATAAGAACCCAATCGTTTACCTTTAGATCCATATTGCTAAAACTTTTTCCAGCATCATGCATTGATTTCATGAGACTCTGCTTCTGCAACACTCGAGACACCACACCTTTGTCAACTTGGCTATGCTTGTCATGTTTGTTCTGCAACCAATTAGGACACAAATTTGTGTGGTTCGAATCCCATCCTCATCGCCAGATGAAGTAAATGAAGCTGCAGGAAACGAGAAGGTATGGTAACTTGGAGATTTATTCTTCAAGAATCAGCACCCACGACCGAGCGCTCCACAGACAAAATAGACATTAGGGGGTGGGATTAAGGGCGGACCATCGGTCGTTCTCAATCTGTATGTGGAATTGCATCTGCTCTCCCCCAACTTTATCCTCCCAAGCCCCTGGACACAGAAACTAGCTGTTGTGTTGACCACTGACACTGGTATTGGCTGGTCCTCGGTAACATTACGAAGCTGGAAAGATTGGAAATACTCAGACGTGTTAAACCCTTGGAAATCAGCCATTTCCATTCGAAATCATGTCTCGTTCTTTACTCTTTTGTATGCGTTCATGCAGGACCTTAAAAACAATTTACCAAACGTCTCTTCTCCTGTCGGTCCTACGGGGGGAACCCTGTGATGGAAATGTACATTCTGTACCACAGTGCAAGAATCAGCAGGTGTCCTATCCAGAGTAGAAAATTGGGGATGGTTACGCACCATACTGAGCAATTCTAACCAATACTCGCAACTACTGATGTATGACCGTGGCATGGACAACAAATTATCACTTTTATGAGTCACTGAGGGAAGCAATCCACAAATCCAACAATTAGTGGTATTAGACACCTCATGAGCCTGATGCAACATTTGTATAAATACATTAACTGTATAAGACTTTCGGTGCTCTCCTTTGTGAGGGGCCAAAGTAACAAAAATGTGTTCATGGGGAATGGGTGTTGTACCAACCAAGGAATGTACAGGATACTTCTCCTCCAGAAACCAGGATATTCCCAATACAATTATTAGTGCTATCGCAACTATTGATCCAAAAACTATTTTACTTTTTGTGGACCAACCCCGCACTGGACGCGGAGGTGCAAATGGCTGTTCTTCCTCATTAATAGGCCGACCAAACGGCGACAGGGTCAAGTACAGCAGAGAAATAAGCACACAGTCGTTGCTTATCCCTGAATTTTTGTGTTAAAACAGAAAGCGCACAACCACCCAGCTCATGGACGTACAACACAAAGCATTTGGCATAATTAGGGGTACCAAGCACTGGAGCCGAGCAAAGCGCAGTTTTTAATTGCTCAAAAGACTGCTGACACTCTGGTGTCCAAGGCACGTGTTCATGCACATCTTTTAGTGATAGCGCAAGCAGGGGCTTAATAAGCAACGAGTAGCCAGGTATCCACTGCCTGCAATAGGAAGTGATACCTATGAAAGCATGCACATCTTTTTGAGTTTGCGGGACAGACATTTTAACAATGGTACTGATGCGTTCAGGGGTCAATCTCCTACCCTCCTTCGACAGTAGGTGACCTAAATAGGTAACCTCCTGTCGACAATACTGAAATTTGGAAAGGGATACTTTATGGCCATGTTGAGCTAAATGTAGTAGCAATTTAACTGTACTGTCTCTGCAACCTTGTTCTGTATCTGAAGCGATGAGTAAATCGTTGACCTACTGAAGCAATACATTACCTGTAGTGAGGGAAAAGGACTCCAGCTGACCTTTCAATGCCTGACTATAGATACTCGGACTCGCTGTATAGCCTTGAGGAGCGCGACAGAATCTAAAACCTCTACCGGCGAGGGTGAATCCGAACAGATATCTGCTATCAGGATGAATGGGAATACTGAAGAATGCATTTTTCAAGTCAATGACAGAAAAGAATTTAGCAGAAGAAGGAATCATCGTCAAGAGAGTCGTAATGTCAGGGACCACTGGAAACTGGGGAATCACTATTTTGTTAACTTCATGCAAATCAATCACAAAGCGATAAACGTCTTTGTGATACTCAGAGGGACCCAATGTTGTCCTTTTAAGAATGGGAAGAATAGGGCTATTACAAACATTAGCAGTCATCTCCTCAACCACTCCTTTCTCAATCAAATCCTGCCCAATTTTTACCAAAGCTCACTCACCTGCCTGCGGTATCTTATACTGAGGAAAACGGGGTAAAACAGTACCTTCCTTGACATGAATCGAAACAGGCTATCTCCAACAAACCCACATCTGTGTCGCCCGTTGCCCACAGTGTGGGTGGCACATCTTTAAATTCAGCAGGGAGGGGCGCATCTTTGGACAGACACTGCTTAGCGCACACCACATCAGGACCCATCGTCATATAGACGCCGGCTGGGGTGTTAAAATGTAAAATCTGAGTCCCTTGTTTTTTGATTAAGCTATGCCTCATCCATTTTTCACCCCTGCCCTGCTTTCAGCCTGGCTCTATCCTTGACACTGCATTTGTATAAACATGAGTAAAGAATCTAGATTGGGGCATTGTAGGGTGTGTATACATGCAGAGTCAGCGCAAAAGAACAGCTGGCGTCTGCTTGGGGTTTTTCAGACAATGGTAAAGCCTCAAGTAAAGTTTACCCAGATAGCATATCTTGTTGTGCAGCTTCAGGACGCGACAATTGCACAAGGCACCAAGGCTGTCGATTCTTACCGGTACCTAATTTGTGTGTTTTTCCCAAAGTTCTATTTACCTCTGGGCGTCCCTTGTTTGTGATCTTTTGCTATAAAAACCCATGTAACCATTGTTCAGTGTGCTCTCTCCTCGAGTATCTCTATGGTGCTTGTCGGACGAGGCCCCCATTCATGAATGCTAATAAATGACCTATGGTTTGTACTTCACTCCAGTGTCGATTCCTCCTTACTTGTTAAGAACCCGTGGACTAAGGGTGACCCCTGCACCAGTGGGTTTTAAATAATCCGCTTCCACAGGGGAGCAATAAATCGTAGCATGCAATTTTTTCAACAAGTCCAAACCCATCAAATGTTCTCCACAATTTGATGTCAACAAAAATGGCGAATCCACAGTGAAAGGACCAATGGTCAACGCAAGAGGCTTTGAAATGGGGCTCACAACCGGTACACCAGAAAATCCTACCGAAACCTTATTATGGCCAGACAGAGCCGCCGCAGGGACCAAGGAATGAGAAATAGAGCTGTTTGTTGCACCTGTATCCACCAAAAACTCCTTAGTTGAACCATGCACGTCCGCACTAACGTACGGACCTCGTCTGTCTTCAGGTATCAAAACTGGTCCCTCACCCTGTCCCCGGCTCTCCTAGCTGTAAGACATCCCAGTCACCTCATCCGTATCATAGTCATCATGATAATATTGTTTGCCCTGAGGGTCGTCAAAGTAGTTCTGATCAGTACGACCCTGCGATGTCTCAGCGGTCTGAGCCCTATTCTGGCCACCATCTCCACGACCCCGTCCATGAGACCCTCGTCCTCTTGGGACCGCCACTTTCTGCAAAAGCACAGGACACTCGCTGCACCAGTGTCCCTCCTCCTTACAATACGCACACTGATTCGGCCCTACTGGCATAGTATTCCTGCTAGTACGGGGAAGCTGTCTGGTTAAACCACCAAGTCCTCTACCATTCCCTCGAGAAGGCTGCTGCAACAACACCTTCGTCTTCAAATCCTTATGCTTTTTCTCCATCTTCTCCTTATCCTCATTTTCCCTGTGTTCATAATACTGCGCCACATTCAAGATAACAGAAGGAGAAGAGGTGTACCAGGTGCTCTCGGAAGCCTGTAATCAAGTCGCAATCTCGGGGAGCAAATTTGAAACACATCTACTAACAAACAAACGCACACCACCCTCAATCGACAAGTCCTGTCCACTATAATCCAAAAACACACTTTCAAATCGGGTGAAAAAAAATCAGATACACTCATCTTTCTTCTGACGACAGGCCGATAGCTTGTCCCACTCAATCTTTCGGGGTGGAATAAGGGAATGCATATAAGTGATAATACGGCCAGGCAGAGCAAGTATCTCTGCCTTAGGCTTCTCACCAGGCTTCCTGTCCTGGTCCCATATTTTAATTTGGTCCCAGGTACCACCCAATTCTGCAACGTGATCCTGTGTGTGTACCTGTCTCCAAATATCAACAGGAACCAACAAACCAAAGAACATTTGAATATCTGCAAGAGTCATTACTGTCGAAGAAGCGGCCTCAGTCAATTCTTTATAATACGCAGTAGGATTTTTCCTAGAGTCAGGTAACTGAGTTTTAAGGGACAAGACCTCACTCCTTTTCCATGGGGTATAAACCCACTGTTTCTAGAAACGGGCCGCTACCCCATGTCTAATAACAACATCGTGCTGATCCCGTAGCTCTGGTATTTCAGGGTGATATATGGGGTGGACCTCCCTCATCAGAAACTGAGATACTGTCTTCGGGCTCTTCTCAAGCAGCCTACCCCGATAAGCAACCAACGTCGCAACATTACCAAAAACTTGACCAGGCGCCATATCAGCAAAGTATACATGATCCTTGATATCATAGATAATCTGCGGCGCTGCATCATTGAAACACTGCTCCCAAAGTCCGATCAAAGTAGCCGACCAAAAAACGAATAAAAACGAAAAGTAAGGGTGTGCATTCTAGCATTTGTTTCTGATATAGTACTTTGCTGTCCCGCAACAGTCTGCACCCCAAAATCAAAGCCTAAATATGCAAAAACCTAAAACATCATCCTGGAGGCCACTTAGGTGTCATGAGTGGTACAGAGACCATCAACGGGAGTCATCACTGTTTTTCAAAATAATTCATCATTTACACAGAATTGTTGTATCTTACGCTAAAGTTGATTTCTTAAAGACATTATTTGCTAATTCATGTGTAATTGTTATGTGTATTTTTATATTAATTTATAAATTGCATTTTTATTGGTCATTTAGTAATGCACTTTTGAGGAGTTCTCATGAAATCTTGTTTTTACATTAATATGGCATTCGCAGCGCGTAGGTTTGGCACATTGGGTCTACTCTGGATACAGTATTTTTTCCATGTTTATTGTAGGATTGGTTTGGAGGTCACATGTTTAGCTTCACTTGACGTTGTAGGTCAAAGGGATTGGGTGCACCTGGAGCACCACGGAGGGGTTAAATTAGAATCTGTTTCCTTTATGCACATTTCCGGTTTTCAGTTGATGGAGTCACGTTGTTGGGCACGGTGTTCAGACATGGAAGGCACGGAATTATTTGGTTATATCTTAAGTTTACCTTTGGATTTTTTTCTGGTTTTCATGAGTATAGTGTCGTATGGGGAGCACTGCCCGAAGAGCACATGTTTTCTTTAATTATTTTAGTATATTAAACACACTCGGAGTATTGTTTGATGGTGACTTACTTTTTAGTTAAACGGGGCACAGAAGTCACTGGTCATGGGTGGGTTCTTGAGAGGAGACTTCCGTATTCTTTATGGTTTTTTGGTACACACACATGTATATCGTCAAACATTTTGAAAAGATCGAAGATTACTGATTTGCATACTGTTAAAAAGTTTGGAAATTATTTAAAAATCACTGATGGCCTATTTTTACACTGCAGCTACCCCTGACGAAGGGCAAGGTGCCCGAAATGCATTGGGTGAGGGTGAATACACGCATGGTTACCTAAGATGACAAAGTGGATTGTAACGAGTCGTCGTAAAAGGCCTGGATTGGCATTTCTTCTGCACTTAAAGTTTGGAACCACTTGGCCTCCATTGCAAATTTCGAGAGTAATGTTGAATAAATAAGGACTGAACAAAAATGGATTACATTGGATTACTATGGTTTAGTTGGAATTATGCTACTTAACGCTATAATGCATATCCGTGTGGCTGTGCGGCTTGAGGCTCAGCACGATGGCGCAACAGTTCGAGTTTGGATATTACAGTGTCCGTGCTTGGGATGGAGCATGAGTCAGGCCTTGCACGCCAAGAACTTTGCCTTTGAGCAGTTTCAAAAAGATTGTCAAACCAAAAAACGAATAGAACAGAAAAGTAAGGGTGTGCATTCTACCATTTGTTTCTGAGGCATAGAAGTAACCATCCTGTAGGTATATCCAGTACTGTATGAAATCCGCGTATACCTTTGAAGTGTAACAGGTTTGCAGAAGGTTTCTTACCCCTCTTCAAAAGAAGGATCATCAACTCATGGTATGGTGGTTCCAGACAGGGGTGTGGCTACCAGTGGTACAGCAGGTGCAGTGGCACTGGGACCCAGAGACCAGAGGGGCCCACTGAACCCTGATTATTGATGTATTTTACTGCCTCAACAGCAGCCAGTGGGGCAATTTTCCTTGCTCACACCAGGGCCTATGGCATCCTTGATCCGCTACTGGTTACAGAGGGGCCTCAAATTTAAATTCCAGAGACGACGAGCTCTGGTCAGCATGACAGATACACATTGGCCAAATACTAATCGGGATCAGGAACTCTGAGGGTGGGGGAGGAGGTGGAGGGAGGGCAGGATTGTGGGTTGAATTAGGCAACACAGGAGGTCAGCGGGCGGTTTGTCCCTCTTCAGCCCCAACGAGGAACCCACTGAACTAGCTTGTTAAGAAGCATCTATCCCGCATCACTCATTTCTTTGAATAGAGTTTAGGCCAAGATGTAAGACACTGACACCACCACAACTAAATAAACCAGGGTGCAGGCTTATAAAACGGTGTGCTCTGGTCTCTTTTTAAAAGTGAATGTCACATCACCCCCCTCTCCCCCCGGCCTGCTCTTGCACCATTTGAATTCTTGTTACTTAAACGAAGATACTGCTCTTTGCTGCGTTTCAGCTTGGAACAGGAAGAAGGTTCTGGTCTGGCTCATTTCCAAACATGACTCTCCATCGCCCTTCCGCCTCTTCCCTACACTTCATTCAAGAAATCACTAGGTACGCAGACCACAACATCTGAGCGTTAATTAGCTCAAACGGGCACCACCAACACAATCTGTTTGATAGAATGAAATCCAAGGTGGCTGTGTAGGGGGGGCTGGTGTAGCAGCCCCTGAAGACATGGTTGGTGTCTGCAGGGGCTGAAGCCGGCACTGCAAACACAGCTGGTGCCAGTTTAGGGGTTGGTGGCAGCAGGGCTTGCAGGCAGGGACGGTGTCTACTGGGGCTGCTTGTAGCAGGCCTTGCAGACACCGCTGGCGACTGACAAGCCCCAATGAGGGTGCTACCGGTGTTGGGTTGCTCATGTTCCTGTTCAAAGAGGACCTGGCCTGGCAGTTCGAGCTGGACTGGTCCTATTGGAGCAGGGTCAAGACTGATTTGTATATAGCTGGGTCCAAACTGAGATGGCATGGTGTGCAAAATAACGATGGACTGGAATGCGGCCTCAATAAATTACCAGTGTCTGAGATTCATTCAAGCATTTGACTTGAGGTTTGGGGCCCTAGGGTGATTGGCAGGAAAATGCTGGCTTACAGCTCTGACTGCTGCCCAATCTCAAACACTCTGCTGCCCAACGTGGATTGTTTTTTTACTGCTTTCCTATCCCTATGTGTTTCATGGAAAAGAAATAGATTCCAAGGTTTGGAGTTGTCGATAGTGTATGCTCAATTCATCTGTTTAAGCTGCATCGAAGATATACCTTCTAGTCTTGGGTGGTAGTCCTTCCTCGCTTTCATCACATGGTCTCATTGAAGAATTTGCATCTGCCTATCACATGCGGTCCTGTCACAGACCACTTAAGTCAGGGGCCAGGAGTGGATCTAGGCTGTTGACATCAGTGCCCTGTGGTTCCATAGGATCACCCACAACAAGAGCAAAGAATCCATCAATGGTAGGAGCACTACCCATGAAAACATACTACAATATGCTGCAGTACATACTCAGTGGCATCGAGATCAAACATGTTGTGTGAATCTCGAAAATAGGCATTTGGGTGAGAATTTTTGTTTCAAACTGTGATACTATTGTGCTTTATTAATAAAATACAACTAGTGTACATTCTGCTTTGAGGGGAAGCAGGCGTTCCCTAGCTTACGCTCTCAGGAGGCTATTGGATGGGGGTAAAGCCCTAGTATTGATATTCTTCAACCCCACTGTTGATCCTCTTCAAGTTCGAGATGGTGCCTCTTTGGTGGTGGGCTTCTCAAGATTAGGTGGATAAGGGCGCACACTAGGGACCAGTGTTCGGGCAAAAACCTCAGTTCTTAGATCCAGAACCTTAACTTGCCATTTAGTGTACATTTCTGTTTTGCGCATAATGTGAATACAACAGCACTGTGCGAGAAAATGTATATAGCGTAGCAGCAACATGGGGAATGTTTTACAAGGTATACCGAAGATTGCAACAAGAACTCAGAACACCCTTTTTTGGCCACATTAATCTTGCACTGGGGACTAAAAATCATTCCAAGGTTTGAAAAAAAAAATTATTTGGCCAATCCACATGGTCTATATCAATCCATCATTCTGAGGTGCTTCAGAGTCAGAGCAGAATCAGAAACCTGTGTCTGCATTATATATATATATATATATATATATATATATATTTATATTCACTGAAAAAAACCACAGGTTTCAGGGACGTTATAGTTAGAAACTTTCATTTAAAAAACCTTTGAAATTCACTGAAAAAACCATAGGTTACAGGGACGTTATAGTTAGAAATTAGCATTTAAAAAACCTTAGAAATTCACTGAAGAAACCACAGGTTTCAGGGACGTTATAGTTAGTTGGACATTTCACATTGGTACAAAACCAGAGAAATTCGCCGGTATAGTTAGTTGAGCTAACTATAACTTGCGCCCCCGCAATGCACTGCTGATGACATCACATATTACAACACTCATGACATGGTCAGTGACATCACTGATGACATCTCAAATGACATCACTGATGACATCATCCATGTGATAATCTGATGCACCTCCTCATACCCTAATATAACCTTTGATACACCCACTCTAAAATACAGACTACCCTTTTTGAAACCATAGACAGATCAATACCAGTTACTACATACCCACTCACTGATTCCTAGGTCTACAGACACATCCACTCATTCACCCATACAGTCACTCATACATGCAGACACTCATCAATACAGCACTATCATATGCACTCGTACACCTATACAGACACTCACGCACTGCCACTCGCCCATAGAGTTAATCACACACATAGTCAGTCATTCAAATAATCAATTACAGTCCCATTTACTCACATACACAGTTATACACACACCACCTCACTTATTCATACAGATACTAACACATACTTACTCTCTTATACAATCACTGACACAAGCACACACTCATCCATACAGCCACTCACACAATCACTCACTCTCACATAGTCATTTATATAGTCCAACACTCACATATGCTGCCTTTCACATATGTAGTTACTCACACATGTACCACTGAGACATCTAAACGCTCACCAACACACCCATACACACACTCACCAACCCCTACAGCCCTTCACAGAAGCACTCCTAAACCCATACACCCAGTGAATCACACACTCACACATCTATGCACGGAGTCACACACCCCCCACCCACCAACACAGACACTCAGGCACCCATACACATACTCAGTCAACCAATCAATAACCCATAAAGACACTCATGTAGCTACTGACCAACCCATGCAGCCGCTTACACACCAACTGACAGACTGATACAGACATTCACAGTTTAGTCACTAACCCATGCATTCAGTAAAACACGTTTAATCACTCACTTATACACTCAGTCATGCACCTACTAAATCATCCATACAGACACTCATACACCCACTCATTCTTCAATACACCTTGGCATATAAATATATAAAACATATTTAAACTTTACAGAAACACACAGTCACTGGATGATGTCATCAGTGATGTCACTGACCATGACATGAGTGATGTAATATGTGACGTCATCAGCAGTGCATTGCGGGGGCGCGAGTTATAGTTAGCTCAACTAACTATAACGGCAGAATTTCTCTGGTTTTGTACGAGTGAAATGTCCAACTAACTATAAAGTCCCTGAAACCTGTGGTTTTTTCAGTGAATTTCTAAGGTTTTTTAAATGCTAATTTCTAACTATAACATCCCTGAAACCTATGGTTTTTTCAGTGAATTTCAAAGGTTTTTTAAATGAAAATTTCTAACTATAACGTCCCTGAAACCTATGGTTTTTTCAGTAAATTTCAAAGGTTTTTTAAATGCAAATTTCTAACTATAACTTCCCAAAACCTATGTTTTTTCCAGTGAATTTCAAAGGTTTTTTAAATGAAAATTTCTAACTATAACGTCCCTGAAACCTCTGGTTTTTTCAGTGAATTTCTAAGGTTTATTAGATGCTAATCCCTAACTATAACTTCCTTGAAACCTCTGGTTTTTTCAGTGAATTTCTAAGGTTTATTAGATGCTAATTTCTAACTATGCCTACATAGGTAGGACATGTGCAGAAAGAGGAAGAAAGGTGCAGAAAGAGGAAGAAAGGTGCAGAAAGAAGCAAGAGAAGTGCAGAAAGAGGCAAGAGAGGTGCAGAAAGAGGAAGAAAGATGCAGAAAGAAGCAAGAGATGTGCAGAAAGAACCAACAGAAGTGCAGAAAGAGGCCTACTTTGACTGTACCTTACAACAGACTCATACAAAGTAGCCTAATCACTAATCCGTCTCCCTAGATGTCTTAAACTTCACTTTTCTCTTGAAGGTTCAATATTCATCGACTGCTCAGAATGTTAGGCCTACCAAATATAAAACAGCAATCCTAAGCATATCACTGTTGTAAGTCTCACCAAGTTTGTGAAGGTATGCATGCGTGTGTCTCTGCTTTTACCTAGTGACACGTTACATAAAAATAAACATACAAATATTTGAATACCTGTGTTTCAAACAGCATACTCTGTAAATTTGTGTACAAAACGGTAGAGGCAAGAGAAGTGCAGAAAGAGGCAAGAGAGGTGCAGAAAGTGGAAGAGATGAGCAGAAAGAGGGAAGAGATGAGCAGAAAGAGGCAAGAGATGAGCAGAAAGAGGCAAAAGAAGTACAGAAAAAGAAAGAAAGGTGCGAAAGAAGCAACAGAAATTCAGAAAGAGGCAAGAGAGGCGCAGAAAGAAGCAAGAGTGATTTGCACACCATTAGTACCAATTTAATACCCACATTTAGCAATAAGTAACAGGTGACCATTCTAGGTTTGTAAAGGGCCTTCCACCACGCTTTAACACTTGTCGCTACATTTTTGGTAATGTTTGAGCCGTTGGAGCTAGAAACAAGGTTTTTTTTGTTCAAATCTGCAGATTATGCAGCAGATGATGGATTAAGTGGCAAATGCCGAAAATGTATAATTGTGCAAAAGTCGGTGCAGCCAAACAGTCGCATAATTCCAGTGGCCCTGCTCATACCTCTGACTAGGTCCAGAAGTGCTCCTCAGTGGTTCCTTCTTTTTTTTGTCTCATTGAGTTTATAGTTTAGCTTCTATGGAAATGAGGAAGACTAAACCTGAGGTTACCACTCCACAACACAGACTATCATACCACACAATTACTCTCCATAACACATAATCCCACTCTACATAATTCCTAAACACTAAATACCAAATACTTTCTATCCACATAATTTCACTGCACAACATACCACATAATTCCACTACACAAAACCTACATCCACTCCACTCCAAGAAACATTAATAAAACACTTTTACAACGCCAATAGCTCTAACTCTCGCAAATGCAAAACCTATTACATTGCAAATGCTTCTTTAACTAGTAGTCGCGTTTGCAGAGAGGTGTAGAAAGGTGGCAGGGCCTCCGACCACCGCTCAGGAATTCCACTGCGTAGGACTAACAGGAGGTACCAGGAGGGCTTCTTGGTCCCCAAAGTCCCTCAGGAGAAAAGTGGACTTCATCCCCCAACCCGTAGTGTGCCAGGAGGCGTGTTTGCAGAGTGGTGGAGAAAGGGGGGCATGGCCTCCGAAGACCTCTTAGCAAACCCACTGTGTGGGACTTACTGGCGGTAACAGGAGGGGTACTTGGCCCCCAAGGACAACCTTGGGGGCCAACTACCCCTCCTATTACCTCCAGTGAGTCCCACACAGCAGCATTAGTAAGTTCTCATAGCAGGCCATGCCCCTTTGCCCACTAGTCTGCAAACGCGCTCCCTGGCGCGCTCTTCGATGGGGATTAAAGTCCCCTTCGCTGCTGGGGGTGGTTAGGGGACAACTAGCCTACCTGTTACCTCCAGTAAGCCCCACACAGTGGGATTGCTGAGAGGTGGACACAGGCCACGCCCCCTTTGTCCACCACTCTGCAAACGCGCCTCCTGGTGCTCTTGGTTGGGGGATGAAGTCCCCTTGCCTCCTGAGGGTCCCTGGAGGCCTACTAGCCCTCCTGTTACCTCCAGTAAGCCCCACACAGCTGGATTGCTGAGAGTGGTACGAGGCCACGCCCCCTTTTTACACCATTCTGCAAACGCGCCGCCTGGCGCACTGCTGCTCGGGGGATGAAGTCCACTTCAGTCCTGAGATCCTCAGGACACAACAGGACCTCATCGCCCCACCAGCAGTGCGCCAAGAGGCGCGTTTGCAGAGTGGTGTAAAAAGGGGCGTGGCCTCGAACCACCTCTCAGCAATCCCACTGTGTGGGGCTTACTGGAGGTACCTGGTGGGCTGGTTGGCCCCCAGGGACCCTCAGGATTCAAGGGGACGTAATCCCCCAAATTAGAACGCGCCAGGAGGTGCGTTTGCAGAGTGGTGCAGGGAGGGGGCGGAGCCTCCGGCGAGATGCTGGCTTCTCCTTTCTTTTTTTTTTTTTTTTTGAAGGGGGCTGTGTGGCCCCCTTTCTCTTAATTTTTTTGGGCCTTGGGGACCCCATCCCCCAGGGCCTGAGCCATTCATTTATTTATTTATTTTTAAACTAGAAGGGGGCCGCGCGGACCCCTCTCCCGAGGTCGATTTCGGCCCTGGGGACCCCATCCCCCGGGGCATGGCCTACTTTCCTTTTTTTTTATTCCCACGGGAGGGGGGCCGCGTGGCCCCCCTTCCCTGGGCCACTATTGGCCCCGGGGACCCCATCCCACGGGGCCTGGCCAGCCTTTCTTTTTTATTTTATTTTTGGGGGGGCCGCGTGGCCCCCCCATCTGAGGCCAATTATGGCCCCGGGGACCCCATCCCGTGGCCTGGCCTTAAGTTGGGGACCGCGGGGGAGCCCCAATGCCCCCGCGGTTCCTGCCGGCTCCCCGCCTCCTGCAGGAGAAGGCATTGCTTTTGGACAAGGGGAGCTGCTGACATGCAGCTCCCCTTGTCCAAAAGCAATTCTGCTTTGCTTCGTGGAAGCGAGAGCAGGTTTCCTGCTTACGCTTCCACGAAGCAAAGCAGAAGTTTGCTATGACAGGGCGGGAGCAGTGCTCCCGCCCTGTCATAGCAAACAGCAATGTCCGGGGGTGGGAACCCCGGGACATTGCTGTATCCGGCCCTGGCAGTCCCCAGGGCCATGGAGGGCTCCAGGAGGGGGGCCACGCGACCCCCCCCTCCAACAAGTTGAAAGCCCCGGGGAGGTGGTGGTCCCCGGGGCCCGCAACAGACCCCCGTATTAACATAATTAGTGCCCGCGGGAGGTGTTGGTCCCCGGGGCAGTGTGGGGAGGGGCAGGAGCCCCCCCACACTTCTATAATTTGATTGGAGCCCCAGGGAGGTGGCGGTCCCCAGGGCTTGGGGGGGCCCGTGAGGCCCCCCTGTCCCTATTAAAGTAAAGCCCAGGGGAGGTGACTGTCCCCGGGGCAGCATGGGGGGGGAGGAGCCCCACGCACACTATCATTAAAGCCCCGGGGAGGTGGCGGTCCCTGGGGCTGCGGGGGCCCCCACAGGTCCCCGCACCCTAATAAAACATTGCCCCCGGGACCTGGCCCACCTGGGGGTTCTAAGAAACGAAGCGCGGGAGCCCGCGCTTCGTTTGGTTTTTTATTTTTTCGGCCGGATTCGGGCACCCAGCGCGAATCCCACCAAAAATATTTTTTTTAAATTTGGCCCTGGGGTCCCTGTGGGACCCTCTGAGCAAGCCTAGAGGGTCAGGGTGTTTCTACCCTGCCCCCTTTTCTTGTTTTTAAACATTTTTTTCTCCTTTTTTCTTGTGCCTCGGTTTTGCCGAGTCACAAGATGGCTGCCAACACTTCTCGGTTTGGAGTGTTGGCAGCCAATCATAATGAAGCTCGTGCTCGGGAGGGTTCGCAAATCCTCCTCGGCCACCAGATATCGATATTTTTATTTTTGAATTTCTCAGGAACTACTGAACGGATTTACACCATTTTAAAAAAAGAACGCTTTCTGAACCAACACCTACCTTTTTGCCAAATTTGGTGTAATTCCGTTCAGCAGTTCGGGCTGTAGCTTTGTCTAAATTTTCCTATAGAAATTAACATGGAGAAAATGCGTTTTGGGACCCCCCTTTTTTCTCGGCCCCCGCTTGACGGATCACCCTGAAACTTTCAAGAGAGGAGCTGATCAGAGCGCCCCATTAGTTTTGAAAAATTCGCAAAGATTCGTCTAACGTCGCCAAAGATATTGGCAAAAGAAAAATGCTTTTTGAATAGAAACGAGGTCCTAACTATAACTACCTACTGGCGACTGCCAGTAGGTTATTTTTATTTATATATATAATTTATATATATATATATATATATATATATATACACACACTGAAAAAACACAAAGGTTAAATTGATGCTATAGTTAGGTGAATAGGTCAGTGCCAACGTAACGTTTGGACCTAAAAAAACAAATACACAAATATTCACCAGTCAGCAAAGCTAACTATAACTTGCACCCCCACCATGCACTGTTTATGATCTCACATATTACATCATTCATTACATGCTCTTTGACATCATGTATGACATCACTGATTGCATCTTAAATGAATCATTGATGCCATCACTGACGACATCATCCAAGCTTCTTTTCTACACATTACTCTATAAATGAGTATTTCATTAGAGGTCTGAAAGTAAGTACAAAATAGCTCAGAATAATATGAAATATAATTAATGGCATCACATATACAACCCTCCTAGGTGAAAAAAGCTTCTGTTATGTGCAACACTGACCCTTTACCATACAATTCATGTGGAGCTGAGCTGATGTTCACAATCAACCACACATAGATGGATAACCTCTACTGTATACAGTGTTTAATGGGTGCACTACTGTTCAGAGAAAACCAATGTCCTCTAGACACATTATCCCTGTTATATAATGCCCTAATAAAGACAGCCTTTAACCTGTATCAAACCTTTCACAGTTAGCGAATCTCTCGTGAGATATGAAACTGACATAAGTAGAAAAGTGGGCACTGAAAACACTGTTTACGCTATGGAGAGAGTTTACTCTGTACCACACTGTTTGCAGACAGTGAAACTCTCATGGAAAATAGTATTATAAGGCATCTACTAAGAACCATGTTCACTATATGCATAACCTCTCCAAAGAGACACTATTCACTAAGCATACCCTTCGTCTGAAGGTGCTAAAAGTCATACGACCTGCAGCCACCATACTGATAGCCCATTTTCTGAAGCTAATCAAGCATTTGTATATAGGTTAGTACCTGGCGCACAGAGGCTTCTATCTTTTGTAGAAATTGTCATGCAGGGATGATACTGTCTAAATGCCCAGGGCTACTTACAATACTTACTATCTTCAACATAGAATCTTTGCCCTGTTGGGAACTTTTTCTGCAGAACCAAAAAACTTGTGTGGAACATACTGGACGCAGCCATCAACTGTCACCTACACGCAGACTTACTATTGAATACAAAGATTTATAACGTGGTCAATACCTGTACACCTATGATGTATTAGAAGCATAAGTGTTTTGTAAGCAGCGGGACACAGGCTGCACAAAATTAGGTACAGAAGTTATATGATAGTCACCCTCAACTATGTAAACTATCAAACAAATTAGCACACCCACAGGATGAGGTCATCAGTGATGTAATCAAATATGACATTTTTAAGATGTTATCAGTGATGTCATAAATAATGTCATAGAACATGTCATGAGTGATGTAATATGTGAGGTCATAAGCAGTGCATAACGAGGGTGCAAGTTAAAGGTAGCTCAAATAACTGTAACTGGTGAATTTCTGTGTTTTTTTTTTGTTTAAAATGTTATGTTGACACTGACTTATTTACCTAAACATATCACTTTAGCCTTGGGTTTTTTCAGTGAATTTCTAGTTTTTTTTACGTAAAGTAATATTTTGTTGCCATACGTAAAGCCACTCCCCGCAGTGCATGGCATTTGGTCATGCACGGTGTGTGGTTGGCTGCAGGGCCTGATGGCCTGGCTTGCAGCCAGTCCCTGTAGCCAAGACCCCCGCAGGCAGCTAACCCACGTGGCGCACGGTCTTCAGTGGTTTGCGTCAGTGGGTTGTCCGCAGAGCCTGGTCTGTGCCCGGGCCCCCACCCCAAGCCAATAGTAGCTCTGGGGTCCACATCCCCGGGGGTAAAAACATATATTAAGGGGAGGGGTGCACACAGCTCCCCTCCTTGAGCCTTATTAGGCCCTCAGGGACCCCATTCTCCAGAGCTAAATTCTAAACGGAGAGGAGCATGCAGCCCCCCAGGTCTTATTAAGCCCAGGAGACTCCCATCCCTGGGGTCAAATGCCATAATTAAGGAGAGGGGGGCTTGCGTACCCCTTCTCCGAGCCTTCTTGGGCCCCAAGGACTCCATCTTACAGGGACAAATTCCAGTAAGGGGAGGGGGCCAGGCGGCCACCCTCTCCGAGCCAATTGTGGCCCCAGAGACCTCATCTCCGGGGCCTCTCTAAATTATAGGTGGGTGCCCACCCATGGCACCCACCAAGCAACACATATTAAGGCAAAGGGGGGGAACGCGGCCCCCTCGCCGAGCCTCATTACGCCCCAAGGACCCCATACCCCTGGGCCAAATTCATTTTAAAATGGGCAGGGCCATGTGGCCCCCCTCCCTGAAACTTCATAGGCCCCGGCAATCCTCTAGCCTTATTAGGCCCCAGAAGCCCCATCGGCCCGGATCAAAATACATTATTAAGGGGAGGGGCGTATGATCCCCCTGGGTGCTCCAGTATCCACTCAGGGCACCCACAAAGTTCAAGCTGGGGGCCACCGGGGAAGCCCCAGGGCCCCCAGAGCCCCAACCAGCTCCCCGCATGTTACGGGAGCTAGCACTGCTACCACCTGGAGGGATAAGCTAATTATCCATGCTCCCTCCGGACAGGAGCAACATCTGTTGTGTTTCTCTGCCCGCAGGCGTGCAGGTAAGGAAATAGAACATAAGTCAGCTCCCAGCCAGCGGGAGCATGTATAAAGTTAAGTATGGCTCCAGGGATGGCCCAGGGAGCTTTTTTTCCCTTGGACCATCTCAGTCCCGCAGGAGTCAGACTCCCACAGGAGTGAGTGATCTAATTGGCTGCCATCAACAATAGAAAAATGTTGCTGGCAGCCATTACAGGACTCGGTGACTTAGTCCCCTGCCCTAAAGTTTAAGAAAAAAAGATATATGGAGGGTGGGTAGGGATAACCTGCCCCCTAGGCCACAAGGGGGTGACCCAATGGGACCCTCTCCCTCCGGGGCAAAAATTTAAACAAATTTGGCTGCCATTTTTTTTAATATAGGGGAGGGGCGCGTCAGTAGGGCCCCCTCCCCAGCCCATTTAGGACCCCAGGAGCCCATCCCTGAGGCCAATAGTTTAACAAAAAGGGAGGAGTGGGTGCGTCCCCACCTCCCTGAGCCTACTTAGGCCTGGGGACCCCATCCCCAGGCCCAAAATGCAATAAAAAGGAGAGGAGGGGTCACGCAGCTCCCCACACTGAGCCTTATAAAGTCCCTGGGGACCCCATCCCCCAGGGCCATAACTTAAATTAAAAGGGATAGGAGCTCGAGGCCCCCCTCCCTGAGCCTTTAACGGCCCAAGGACCCTGTCCCCCGGGGTCGGCTCATTTTCTGAGTTCAGGGGAGCCCACTACCGGAACACAGTAGTTTCACTGCTCACACTAGCACTGGCAGGGAAACATGTGTTTGCTCCCATCTGGCAGGAGTTTTTTTTAAATCTTCCACCAAAGTGAAGCAAACACTAAGTCAGCTCCCAGCCAGCGGGAGACTTAAAAATGCTCTCATGCTCATGGACCATGCTGGGAGGCAGCTGGGGCCACGGGGGCCCTGGAGCTCTCCTCACATCCCCCAATGTGGTGTTTGGTGGGTGCCCTGGATGGGCACCGGGGCACCCACCTACTATTGATGGAAGTCCCAGGGGATGGGGTCCCCGGGTACATAATAGGCTCAGGGAGGAGGGCCACATAGCCCGCCTCCCCTTTATAATGTAACATAACCCCGGGGCAGCATTAAGTGATGTCATAAATTATGTCATAGAACATGTCATGAGTGATGTAATATGTGATACTTGTTGACATTGTTTTGTTTATATGTTTATTAGATTTTTTAAGATTATTGTTATTAAATAAGTTTTTAATAAAAATTGTACAAAATACATTAACACAAAAATAAGGATAAGTAAGCTTGTGATAATGGAAAATAATTTAATGCAAATAAAAGATGTACAAATAAATTTCTAATGTTCCTGTCTTTCATGATATGTAATTATTGTATGAGCTCTTCATTTTCATGACTTATGCATGTGTAAGAGTAAGTATATAGGTCACGAGGGAGCATCCTTTACATTGCTTTGTTGATGTAATATGTGATGTCATAAGCAGTGCATGGCGAAGTGCAAGTTATAGTTAGCTATGCTAAATATATCGGGCGAATTTCTGATTTTTATAATTCAAAAAGTTAACCTTGTCACTGACATATCCACCTAACTATAAAGTCACAGTAACCTTTGTTTTTTTTTATTGAATATATATGTATATATGTAGATACAGATAGGATTTTTTTTGTTTTGCTTTACAAAAAAGAGCTATTTTTGCCTAGTTTGCGCACGAATAGTTTTGGAGTGATCTGTCAAGCGAGGGCCAAGAAAAAGGGGGGGTCCCAAAATGTAAAATCGCCATGCATTTTCCATAGACTTTTTTGGAAATCTATACCGCAAAACTGAACAGAATTACACCAAATTTGTCATGATCGAGATTTTGGTCTAGACAGCATGGTATTTGTGATTTGATGCAAATACGTTCAGTAATTTTGAAATATTTAGGATCAAAAATATTTGTATATGTGGACAGTTGGGTGCGAGGGACTCTCGCGAGAGTCCCTTGAACCCAGTTTTAAAAAATAGAGCATTCTGATTGACCCAGAGGGCTTTTTTTCCCTTTCCGCCAATAAGCTCCAGAAGGAGCGAGCAGTCTGATTTGGCTGCTTGCAGCATGAAGAAAAATGTTGCAGGCAGCCATCACAGGACTGAGGAACTTAGTCCCCTGTCCTGAAGTCAAACTTAAAAAATTATATAAGGAGGCAGGGTAGGGACACTCTGCCCATCTAGGACCTGTGGCCTCCTGGGGCCTAAACTATTTTTTATTTTTAATGCTGCAATCCTACAGAAGTCCTGAGGGATCGCCACATACCAAAAAAAGATATGGCGACCATGAGCAGCAATGAATTACAGCGAGGAGCACGCAGCCTCATCTAGGCTCTGGAAACCCCATCCTCCGGGGCCAAAGTATAAAAAAAAGGGAGGGGAGGTGTGCCTCCTACCTCCCTAGGGACAATAAGGCCCAGGGATCCCATACCCCAAGGCCACTTCTTTATTAAAAAGGGGAATGGGCACGCAGACCTCCCTCCCTGAGCAACGAATAGGCCCAGGGGACCCAATCCCTTGGGGTCATTACTTAAATATGGGGGAGGGGGCGGCTGCCCTCCTCCCCAAGCCTTAATAGTCCCCAGTGACCACATCCCCTGGGGCTATCTAACATTGAAGGGATGGGGCCTGGGCGGTTTCCCCTGAGCCTGTAAAGGCCCCGGGGACCTCATCCCCTGAGGGCGGCTCAATTACTGTGCCACCGGGTGAGACCAAACATACCTTCCCTGCTTGCAGGAATGCGGGCATGGAAGGCATGTCTTCTCCTACTCTGCAGGTGCTTTAAAAATGCTCCCAGCGGGTGGGAGCACACTTTTGTTTCTCTGCCCACACTCTTGCAGGCAGGGAAACACATTGCTCCCGCCTGGCGGAAGAAAACAAAAACACCTCCTCCCTCCGGGTGGGTGCAATGTCGGTTCCCACAGCACCCAGGATGTGGTGAGCCAGCTTGGGTGAAAAGGACCTTGGGGCTGCGACCCCCAACGTATTGTTTGTTGAGTGGCCCAGGTGGACACCAGACACCCAAACACAAGTGCCTGTAGCCCTGGAGGATGGGGCCCCAGGGCCACTATAGCTCAGAGGGGGGCTGTGTGCCCCGTCCCCAATATTTAAGTGAGAGCCCTGGGAGATGGGGTCCCCTGGGCCCATACAGGCTGTATCCCCCCATTAAAGGCTCTGGGGGAAGGGGTCCCCAGGCCGCAATGGACCTTGGAGGGTCACATCCCCTCTTTAGTTTATGTTTTGGCCCCACGGGATGGGGTCCTCTGGGTTACTATTGGCTCTGTATAGGTTTGCTAGGTTTTCCTAGGTGCCGGCAGAGCTAGGGTTCAAAATCTACAGCTAGGCACTTTGCAAAAAAGGGTCCGTTTTCACTGTGAAAATGTGGTGTGTCCATGTTGCGTTTTGGGCCGTTTCCTGTCGCGGGCACTAGGCCTACCCACACGAGTGAGGTACCATTTTTCTCTGAAGACTTTGGGGAACGCGGGGTGGGTGGAATTTTGTGGATCCACGCAGGTTCCAGAACTTTCCACCACAGAAATGTGAGGAAAATGTGGGTTTTTTGACAGATTTTTAGGTTTGCAAGGTATTCTGGGTAACAGAACCTGGTGAGAGCCAGTCAAGTCACCCCATCCTGGATTACCCCTGGGTGTCTAGTTTTCAAAAATGTATAGGTTTGCTAGGTTTCCATAGGTGCCGGCAGAGCTAGGGTTCAAAATCTACAGCTAGGCACTTTGCAAAAAAAGGGTCAGTTTTCACTGTAAAAATAAAGTGTGTCCACGTTGCGTTTTGAGCCGTTTCCTGTTGCGGGCACTAGGCCTACCCACACAAGTGAGGTACCATTTTTATCGAGAAACTTAGGGTAACACAGAATTGTAGAGCAACTGTTATTATCTATTGACTTTCGATGCATTTCTGCCTTCCAAATGAAAGACAATGTGTAAAAAAGAAGTCATTTTGAAAAATGACCTATAATTCTTATGCTAGTATGGGTACTCACAATTTCGGAAATGTGCAAATATCTACTGTTTCTAAACTCTATATTTTGTTCCAATTTTAGAAATACATAGGTGTCTTTCATACCGATTTTTCCATGTATATATTTTCCCAAATTAATTGCTATATACCCGGTACATAATAAAAAAAACATTGCAAGACGCTGCTCAGTTATTGGCTCTGGGTTCGGCGGGTTCTTGGTGAACCTACAAGTCCTATATATCCCCACAACCAGAAAGGTCCAGCGGATGTAACGGTATATTGCTTTCAAACAGCTGTCACAATTAGAAGACGTTACAGGTGAAAATGTTGGCACAATTGGTTGGTTTTTCCAACTAATTTTCAATGTTTCCTATATTCAACTGTTAGTTTCAATAAAGAAACCTTGAAGGATCTACACAAATGACCCCTTGCTAAATTCAGAATTTTGTCTACTTTTCTAAAATGTATAGCTTTCCTGGATCCATTATTGCCTTCATACCCATTTCTACCATTAACTGGAAGAAGGTTGAAAGCATAAAAAATAGCAAAAATAGGCTATATCCCAGTAAAATGCCAAAACTGTGTAAAAAATGTTGGTTTTCTGACAAAAAGTCTGTCAGTCCCTAAAAGCTGGGAAAATGGTGATTTCAGCCCCACAAATCCTTTGTTGATACCATTTGCAGGGAAAAAATCAGACGCTTTCATTTGCAGCAATTTTTTCCCCAAAAAAACAAAATGTAGCTGTATTTTGGCTAATTTCTGGGTCCCCTTCAGGGGAATCCACAAACCCTGGGTACTTTTAGAATCCCCATGATGTTGGAAGAAAAGGACGCAAATTTGGCGTGGATACCTTATGTGGTCAAAAGGTTACAGGGGCCTAAGCGCGAACTACCCCAAATAGCCAAAAAGAGGCTTAGCACAAGGGGGGAAAAGGCCTAGCAGCGAAGGGGTTAAGCCGTGTTACCAGTAAATTCCTCTCTACATGGGTAATACACAACAGCCATAGCTGCTCCCTCTGGCACCAGGATAATAATGGGAGTAATAAATCTCTCCAACTCAAATAATAGCTTTAAATACATTTTGAAAATTCAAACATTTTTCTCCCAACAAAGACTTATGAGTTCTGCAAATAGACATATTTTCATCTCGAATGTCTGCTTGTTAATTATGGCATACAAATAATGATTCAACCAAGCAAAACTTTCTATTGTAGGAGGCTGGGCTGCACACTGGAGAGCTACCCACAAGGAGCTGGAGAGCTACTGCTAGCTCTTGAGCTACTCGTTGGAGACACATGGGTTAAAGTGAGGTTATAGTTAGGTGAAACTTTCAGTGACAACAAAACATTTTAAACTCAAGAAAATACTGAAATTCACCAGTTATAGATATATATGTATACACACATTTAAAGGGACCATCAGGCCTAAACAAAACCCACCCAGCTATCTTGGTAATCCCAAAACTCACCAGCAAAAAGGTCCCTAGAGCGACCTCTACTTTGATCAATCCCTGTTGGGCTGCGGTTCCCTCCGAGATATCACGCGTTGGAGGGCCCCTTTAACTGGCAGATAACTCTGAGGCTTGAGCGCTAGCTATGAAGGTAAAGTGAAACCTGCAGGGAACAGGTTAAAAGCTGAAGGGTCATTCCATCCGTTTAATCTTCTGTGAGCGATAATATACATGATTTAAATGAAATAGTTATATAACTATTTATTGCATATTGACCTAGCGAGCACGTGGCAGTAATTGCTACAGTAATATATGTTATTACTATATTGTAAAACTGGATTAACGGCTGTTTTATAGGTAAAATGCAGATTTTGGAGCTGAGCATCTCAGATTCAGATACTCGAGTTTATTCAATATTTTTAGAACTCTGGAAGCAGGCTCCACCAGCGAGGTCCTGCAGCTGTAAAAACGCACACTGCTCTTTTCAGCTAAACACACATGAACGCTGGTCAGACTCCACGTGAGCCTGTGACCCGGGCACAGCTCCCTCTTGCCGCACATAGCTCCTTACCTCTCCAGTGGCTGCCTCCAGGCTCTCTATAGTGCACAGAGAAACAGAGGCACGAAGTCACGCTCAGGCAGAGGCACGTCTGTAGCAAAATACGACTCACTGCCATTTCCAATCAGATTGTCCGGAGAAGGGTTCCAGGCAGCGAGATAAGCAGGCAGAAGGCACAGGAGGCACGAGGTCAGCAGGCGCCGGCAGGCACTTAGAAGCCACTTGGGTATCAGTCACTGGCTGAATAGGGAGAGTCCCTAGGTCAGCTGTCAAAGGCAGCGGTGGTATGATGAACTGCCACAGGCAGCAGAGTAAGCAGGCAAGGTGCAGGCAAGAAGATCACCAGGCAGCACGGATTGCAGGCACTGAGAGCAGGGCAGAAACGACCGCCAGCGGAGGAGCAGGCACTGGCCGTAGGTTCAGCAAGCAATGTCAGCAGGGTCAAAGACTACTGACAGCAGACACAGGCAGGACAGAAGCAGCACACACAGGCAGTACGGTTAGAAGATACAGGCAGGGCACAGTTTGCACGGCCAACAGGCACAGGCAGTACGGGGACCAGGCACTGGTGGCAGAGGGAGCAGGCACTGAGAAGGCACGAGCGGGGTAGAAGCAGCAGGGTCCGCAGGCACAGGCAGCGAGCGCACTGGCAGCCGAGGTGAAGTTGAAGCATCGGCTCCCCCGCACTGCAGCTCGCCTGGTCTTCCTGATGTCAGCTGTGTGGGCAGACGGGAGTCCTCGCTCAGTCCCACGCACCGGAGCGGGAGGCGGCCAATCAGGGGCAGACGCCGAGCAGGCACCGTGCGCACGAGGAAAGATACAGCCTCGGGGAGAGGGGGTGTCTGTGAGATGGGGATGATGCAGAGAAGCCGGGGCTCCTACACACAGAGCTCTCGCCCCACTCCTCAGCACCACGTCCCATCTGTTCCTCACGAATCGCGACAACGCCGGGAGGAAGGAACACGGAAATCCAATTTATTACAAAGCTTCTACACCAGGGAGTGGCGGCAGGCCTGACTGATCGTGACCTACCTGCGATGTCAAATCGACTTTAATCCTGCCACTTCTTGCTGCCTGGGCTAAGTAGCCTATTCTAATGGCTATTGCAGTGTCGTGCCTTTTGGCCTATATTGACAGCCCAGCATACTGTGATAGAGATGTCTGCCACACATTTGCAGATGTTAACACAAACTCCTCCAGCCACCCCCAGTGACACGCTGTCTGCCCTCCAGAGGCCTCGTGACGTTTTCAGTTGGAAGCTCGAGAGTGCGCTCTGGGCGCGGCGCAGGCCGTTTCCTGAGCCACAACACTCCGACATCAGGGTGAACGAGGCTTCATTGGAAACCCAGGCCTGCATCTGCAAAGTGTTCATTAAACACCAGAAGAACGAATCCAGCTGTTTTGTGGCGCGCATTACCGGGCAGCCATAGAGTGGTCACATGACCCCATATCAGCAGGACACCACGTTTACATCCCCTGGCTTTGCTTTGACATAGTAGTGCATTCTGTGAGTTCTAGTCTTTCTTTCATTTTATTTGAGCCAATCCACCTTAGACCATGCAGGTTCCTGGGGTCACTGTACACAGCAGACCACCCATCTGCTCTTCCCTCAGTTCTTATCATTAAAAGCTTACTTAGCACTGTTAGTACTCTTCACACCAAGCATGGCACAGCTAGGTAAACAACATTAATGTTGGTGCTCGGGTCATATGACCCGAATTTTAATATAAATTGGAAAGCGTTGCAGATAAAACGGGAGTATGGTGTCTACTTCTGAGGTTTAACCAATTTTATTTACTTTAGTATTGAACAATGCTGTTAATTTCATTGCAAAATCTCTACTACTGCTCTTTTTGCACAAACATTTTCCCCTTGGCTCATAAACGATTTTTTTTTTTTATAAGAAAGTGTGGTTAAGTAGTGCATTTTATAGCAAGATTTCCACATAAAATTACTAAAAGGTCATAGAGTCTAAATGAGCACTCATGGAAAAAATTCCATGCTTCCAGCGTGCACCAAAGTTCACTCCACATGCCAGGTGTTACCTGCAAAATATAAAGGCCAAAAGTTTGCCATGTGTATTCCTCATATGTCAAGAATTACAACCAGTTTATCAGGACAGGATTTTGTCATGGATGTGCCCTATATGTCAGGAATTACATGCAAATGCCAGGATTTTGCAAGAGATGTCCCCATATATCTTGGGTGCCCCATATGTCAATAACTGCCTGTGGTATGGAATATGTTATCACCAGCAATGTGCAATACACGCCCTCCTATAGAAAGCATCATCTCCAATATGCCAGGGCCACCACTTTGCCACAAGTAACCCCCCACCCGTATGCCATGGGTGCCTTCCACCATAAGTCAAGCACTACCTCCAGTATGCCCATGCCAGCAGCACCCACACTTACACAATCACACATCCTCACTGTAGCAGTATTAGACATGGACCAGGACACATTATAAAACGTACAAATCTAGTGTCCAAGTGTTCTTATGTCATGCTTGACTCCTCAAGCAATCCTGCCTTTTAAGATACCAATGTTTTGCTTGATGGGATTTTTGGTCCCTATTTACAGCGCAAAAAAAATAAGAAAAACCTCCCAAAAAACCGCCAAGTCCCAGTTTGCGGCATCGTAGTTCCTGAGAAGCAAGGACTGGCTGAAGGTGCCACACAAGACACACAAGGGCTACATGGCAACGATGTAAAACTTAAAAAAAAATAAAACCTCAGTTTGTGATTTTCAGCCTTTAATCTTGGAAGCGAACAAGGGTTAATTAGTGAAGTGGGAAAAGGGCATTGGTTGCATTTCCGGTACAGATGTTAGAATTCCACTGCTAATGAGCTAATATTCACAATCCTCTAAAAAACCACCCCTTGTCTTTCTACTTTCAAAAGGGAGTTTAAAACCCCCTGTTCTGGAGACCTTTTGACGCTGACTCAGCATTGTATAGGTGACTAACTCCATGTGCACGGATTTCAATCCATCCATGTGAAAATATAAAATATATTACAATCACAGGTTTTGGCTGACTCTTGATCCATTAAAGGAACCATCACATACACAGAAAAACATTTCTCTTTTCCCTAGCCCTGCACGTTAGCATTATTGTTTGTTTGCTGGGGTCAGCTGGGATTTTGAGATCTGATGCGGCTTCATTCACCAAATGCCCCATTTGAAAAACAGGTCACAAGCATACCCTTTAATCCTTCCGGGGGTATGATGTAATCTCTCACAATAACAAGATTTGACCCAATTCGGCTTCATCAAACAAATGTAAGTGCTTAATTTCTGCAGATGGTTGAAGGTGGTGGGCACTGGCCCTTAATTTGGGGGATCAAGATTTATTTTTCCATCACCAGGCTTGGACCCAGAGTAAGAGAGAGAAAGGCAGAAAAGGGAAGGAGAAGGAAAAATAGAAAGATAGTGAAGATAGTGTACGAATGACAATCTTTTGCGTGATGTACCCCCAAAATTTTGCCTTGACTTTTTGCTGGCTGTAGAACTCTGTGCACTCTACCCCTGCTAATCAGTCGTAAAGTGCCTCTGTTCCACCTTTTAACATGATTAAAATGGTATACTCCTTATTGTACTTTTAAATTTGTATTTGCTCACCCACATCTGCCAGCCTATAAATTAACATTTGTACAAGTGTGAAAAAGGTGTGAAATGCTTCCCAGGAGTAAACAATAGGCTGACTTGCATGAGCATCAAAGCCTGCTGCACAGGTCTGCTGGGTTTTCATATAACACTTTGGGGCTCACTTGAAAGGCCAAGAACAGAATGCCAAAATAATTCTTGTGTATCCACTGCCTGGTTGCTGAAGGACCTGCTTTGAATCACCAGACTTCTGTCTCTGGGTTTTATATATAATAATGGAAGCACATTTAAAAGATAGCGAAACAGGATGCCAAAACAATTCCTCTGTATCCACTGTCTGGTTGCTGGAAAACCCTACTTTTGTTCTAACAGACTTCTGTCTCTAGGTTTTTTGTGGGTACAGTGGCTGCCTCAAACTGAATTTTAGTGTGAGATGTGGGAGAACACTGGGATTACCATAGTGCACATCCCACACAAACATGCAGTCTTAAGAGCCCAAGTTCAGTGGTGCCGAAGACTTTCTTTATCTTCACAATGCACAACATGGATAGAGTTGTCCCCGGGAACTATTACCCCTTTGGTTAGGGTGTTCCCAGGAGTCGTTCCCACCCACTAAATGTGGCATCTCCAGGCACCAATTTCAAAATAGTCCTGGACCTGGGGAAGGACAGAAGGGAACTGGAACTGCTGTATGTGGCCTGAAAGGAGCCATGAAAGACTGGACCTGTTGCCTCTTCTACCCAGGACAAAGAAGGGGACTTCAAGGGGCAGTTGGCTGACCTACTGTTCGAGATACAGGGATACAGAAATGTTACAAGAGGCCTTTCTTGCAACTACCCAGCGGACCAGTGGCATTTGGACATGGATTGGACCCTGCTGTTCGTCTCTGCTTGACACACTGTTAGTCTCTAAGTGCCTCTCCCGAGGTCCTGAGGGCTTTAGAAGTGAACTCCTGGGGTGGGTTGGAACTTAAAGGACTAAAGACGGAACGTAAAATCTTTGACCAAGATGCACCTGGTTGGTGTATCTGATCTGCGCTCCATCGCGGTCAGCGTCAAATTGCACCTAAGTCCCGGTCTACCACAACCATTGGCTATCATTGGCACTTTGTGCTTCTTGGCACAATTCCTACTTAAAACGTCAAACATTCACATCTCCAGTTCTTTTTATGGATTTGTGTAATTTGGTGTCATTTTGTTTATTAAATGTAACTCTATTTTTCTAATTTGGCTTGGGATGTTTATTGTTTTGCATTTCAACTTTATTACTGTTTTGGTACTGCATAAATACTTTACATATTGCCTCTAAGCCTGTGCAATTGGGCCTTGTGGGGGATTTAGCGCAAGTTGATTTAGTGACTTTAGTGGGTCTCCCTGAAAAGGATTGTGATTATTACTTGAAGTGAGTAGTTACTGCCCCAAATAATAACCCAATTCGTACAGATAGGAAAAGAGTGACAAAGGGAGAAATCAGGGTTAAGAAAAGAACTTGCAAGAGAGTGATAAGGAGACATGAAGTATAGGGCAGTGAAAGAAAGAAGCATCAGGTTGAATCAAAACTAAGCTGCATTTATACTCCGCAACTCTGGCATGTGGGAGCACTTGCAGTGGGCTCTTTAGAAAAACTTTGGCCTGCTGCAAATTATACATTGATTACATTTAATATTTAATTAGCATTTGATTTAAAAGAATATAACAAATGGGACAACCAAGATATTTCGGAATGTTTCACAGCTTGGCTAGACCATGACAGCAGACATAAGAATTTGCATACCTCCAGTTTCACAAATACACCAGATGGAAGAAAGGGATCAACTAAACATTTTGAAAAACACAGGATTTGAGGGAGCAGAAAATAGGAGACTGTAGATTGACAGATCGACTAAAAGCACAATACAGTCATAGCCTAGGTCCAAACAATGTATTACAGAGTTCTGGGTATTTAATCCTTATTTTAACAAAAGTTGGCTTGTCAGTTTCAGTCTGGCATTAACCGAGACCTTTTGATTTTACAAACAATATACTTTCTTAGTTGGGCTATCAGGCAGCCCGCTTCGATCATTGGTCTGTAGACGTACCATTCACACTTTGCTTCCGCCCACTACAACATACAACATGGGGCAGTAGGTCAGCTCGCATCAACTATTGGTTCATTTCTGCTTGAAGACCTCAAAACATCCTACAATAGGACTTTTCCATTCTTGGAAATGCACGAACTCTGTGGGGCATTCCTTGTAAGCAGAACGTCACAACATCCGTGGCACACTACCAAGTGATCGCCTGTACATAATGTTATGATGATTGGGCATGTGTTTCAATGTTAACTTTAATAAGTTCTTCAATGAGCTAGTCTGTAGTCTGACTGTAATGCATAATGTTTGAACATGCTGTGTATTTATAATGCTCAATAAAGACTTGCAAAGCAACAAAAAAAAAGCATATGCAAGCTTCTTAGCAGGGAAGGAGCAGGTGCCCGCCTCTCCCAGAGCTTTGCTGGGCCACATCATCCTTGGGCATCTTGTCCAAAGGTATCTGATAAACCAATCATGACCTTCTTTATCATTCAGCCCTCCTGACGTAGGAGGATGTAAAGATGGAGATAAAATAGCTGTTTTTGACCAAGTACTCCAAACATTGCACTGGAGTGCATTGTCTTGCTTCTGGACCAACCAGGCTGGCATCAGCTACCCACACCATACCACTGGAGCACAATACCTTGCCATACTAATGGCGGATCGTGCACTATATAGCTGCAAATTAATAATTACAATAACAGTGTCCAGGGGGTTGATCACATTTAGACAGCAGCAACACACCATCACACAGGCATGCAGTGTCTGGAGCGTGGAGTACCGGGGGAGATCTTAGGTACCTGCAACATCCGGCTGCTGCATTGTGTTCATAGTGCAGAGATACACAAGTACCCACCAATCATATTAGCAGCATCACACTGCAGGGCAACACAGACCTCAGGCATAACACCAGTGGTGGAAAGCTCTGCAGCAGTCACCTTATTTGTGGCTTCTCTCTGACTGGAAGCCAAAGTACGTTCTGATTTCTATAGTAATACTTCAGTTTTCATTATTTCTGCTCTCTTACAGCCGTAGCTTCCTCCAGGATCTCAATGTCCGTCAGCTTTTCAGCTGTAGTCCTGTGCACAGGCACCAATACTAGAAGATCTATGTAGCTGCTGGTGTCCATAATTAATGGCTTAAACTGGGCAAGCGCCATTGATTGGTGGTTAAATCAATGTGTGGGGTAAAGGTCGGGAGTAATTTATTTAATAAGCTTGGATCATAAAACCGTGGCTGCCTGCGCTTCTGGACTAACTCTGCCCACATACAGGATTGTCAGAATTTCAACCCACTTGTGAGGTGTGACCACTCAAACCTCAAAGACAACATCTAGTAAAACAAACCTCAGCGGCACTGACCAGCTCAGAATAACATCATGACCAACTTACACCCCACAGCAACAGTCCATCCCACACTAAATGTACAACCACAACAAGCCCAACTCAACATCATCAGGACAGTTTTTGTAGGAAAGGGAAGGTGCACCAAGAGTAGAGTCAGTTTTCTCCAAGTTAGTCCCAAATTTTTCTTTAATATTGTAAATAGTAAAAGGTGGACATCAGCCAACGCGTTTCGTTCCTCTGAGGGAACTTCATCAGGGCTCAAATTGTAACGAGAAGAGCAGTATATCTGCGCTCAAAGTAAATGATCTCTCAATAGAAGTTGATAAAAATCCATCCAAATTCCTGAAATAACAGGCACGAGAAAATATGTTTTGCACACGTCGTCGTTAGAGAAGACGCCCCACAATAGGGGTGGAAAGTGTACCGCCCATTATCCTTGATAAGATGCGTCCGCGAGTGGATCCAAGTCTGTCAGGACAGCACAGTCTAAAAATACAATCACACCGTGGCCTGCTCAAACCCTTCAGAAACACCCCAGCACGCTCCAAGTAAACAACCACTGCGTAGCCCACTCATGCTCCTCAGTACACACCACTCCAAACATGCAACCACAGCATGCACCACTCAGACACCTAAGGGCAGCCCACTCTGAATATAAAACCACACCGTGGCCTGCTCAAACCCCTCAGCAACAGCCCAACTCGCACCAAGTATACAATCGCAGCATAGGCCACTCAAACTGCTTAGACCACTCCAAAAATATAAGCATGGCATGGCCTACTCAAACTCCTCAAACAATGTATACTCAAACTACTCAAACAGTGTAGGCTAAGGGTGTCTTCCACAGGAGCTCGCTCCAAACTCGTTCCAAGTTGTTCCTGAATTTTGCATCTTAGCTCCAAACGGATATAGCCACTTACTCTGCCAACCAAATGCAGCAGGGAGTGGAGTGTGTCTGTGAGAGTTCTGTCAGGGAGAAGTCAGTGGTCAACTTGTAAAAAAATAAGTGTCAGGGGCCTCCTCAGGAGGCCACCACAGCTGCCACTACCTATTGCCAGTGTCAGCGCTACCAATGACAGTACCTACACAACTACTAACCGTCACATTGCTACAAGTGTGACTTTTCAGACTGTTCGAGCTCTCAGAGCTATAAGAATGGCTTGGACAGCTGGTATTAGTGGTTTTTAATATATATTGAGTTGATAAATAACTGTTGTTCTGCTCATCTTTTAATTGCACAAACAGCGCCACCATGTGGCATCTGTCATAAGTGCTGGTGCCCAGCAAAGGAAACCACCGGCTCAAATTAAGCACTGCAGGAGCAGGTAGCTAAACAAACAAGGAGAGAAAACAGTATCCAGGCGCCTGCTTTTGTAATCTGACTTGAGTGATATTCTTGGGGGAAGGGGCTGGGATCTTGGAAGTGGTCACTCCTAAGTGCAACAACAGAATTATATTCTTCCTCCACCCGCCAGCCACTGGTGCCCAGTTACCGGAAACATCTCTGAGGAAAGCTCGGTACATTTTCAAGCCTGCCTGCAGGTCACAAGGAAGAGATCCGGACACCCTTACCCAAGCCCTCAATTTTCCACAATCACCCACCAGCAGGAATCCAAAGATGGACTTCTGTGTCCATACATTGAAGCACACACTCACCCTACTTCGTACATGCAAAGTGACACGCACACTTTTCCACACTGATGCAGCCTAGGATCTGGGTGGGTGAAACTAGCACACACCAGATCTTTTAACAGGAGATGCCAGCTAGGATTGATGATGCCACCACTGCAAGTCTCTTAATGCCCAGTGAGATGGCAGCAGTCACACTCACAAGGAGGGGTGCACTTTGGGTGCCCCTTCCTGAGAGCATACCTATGCTCTGTGGCCTCAATCCATTAGATAGGAGGCTCTCAGTGCACATATGCAATTGTTGTGTTCACTGAGGTGGAGCCAAAAACCTACACAGACATACTACGACTATGCTAGCAGTCCAACACAGAGCAGGGGTGCAGGCAGGGGGCATTTTCTTCCCAACACCAGCATCAATAACAATGTGCCTTCACAGGTATAAACAATCCGCACATCCCACCCACAGGCATCCATATCATGAGCAACAAATTCACTGTAACAGCACTACCCACACGCCAGCATCAATAACAATATTCATTTGCAGAGATCAACAGCACATCCCACGTGCAGGCTTAAATAGCACATCCCACTCACAGGCAACATCAACAAGATTGGTCCCCAGGCATCAAGCACAGCCTACTCACAGGCATGCACAACACGATGCACTCACAGGCACAAAAGGTACAACTATGCCCTAACCACCGGAGTTTTAAGCTCTATTTCCAAATTCCCTGCGTTCTAAATCTGGCAATCTTCATCCCTAATTTCACGTGCCCTACATCCTAATTGCAGGAACTGTGGTCCTAAGTGTAAACCCTTCTGTTCAGACCATCTTGGCACTTGGAGGACCACTAAGGGCACAATCTTGTACCAAAGAACTCATGGTCATCTTGCAGAAAAATGCTACATATACCATCAAGGCACATGTATATTAGGAAAGATGTATAGTAAATCCATACCTGCTTCTATATACTTCCCTTCACAATATTATGGCAGTCAATATTCTGATCACCGTATATTTGTACAAACATACTTGGATCTTGATATACTGGTTGTATACCCCCTGGTACATATTTACTGTTACTATGGCAGGTGCAATGCTGACAACAAGGGATGCCCAGGGGCTGCTAGGCCTAACCCAGTATTGTTCTCGTGGCACAATAAATAGATGATGAGTTGTTAATCCAGCGGATCTATCACCTGTCACAAGCATTACAAACACAGGCGCGCCTACGCCTCCGTACACAATACTTCTTACAGTGCCCAAGCAGACAGCCTGAAGCAGAGCAGGTGAATACAAAGCAGGTAATACCTAACAGAGCTGCATCATCATTTATTTTATGGAACACTTCCTGCAAAGCAGAAGCTCTGTTTTATTCTCAAATTCGAACTTCCACACATTGAGACCCACACCTACTCCTCGTCTAACTGTTAAAAAGGAACCTTTATGGTGTGGTCAGGATTGAAAGACGCTGGTGTGGTCAGGAGTGAAAGACGCTGGTGCTGTCACTCTTTTTCACCCTCCTCCTGATTTCATCATTTTTAGATGGATGCATGTTATTAGATGTATATTTCTTTCACAGGTGCGACACAGGTCCTTATTCCTCTGGCAGAGACTCGACATGATTTTGTAAGTGAAGTTGCTTACCAATCGAGACTCCATTCTGCTGGAGATGGTGTCCATCCATAGTGGTACTCCACCTACCATGGATGGCTACTGTCCCCATACCCACGCCATGGAGTGACTGATGGCTCTTGTAAGCTAATGCACGAAGCTGGGAATGGTGCCTTCTGGCTACAGGTGGGCGAGGGATTAAACTACCCAGTAATGTCGGTCACAATTGGGAAATGTTGCTTTGATGAAACAGGCGACCTTTCCTGACTTCGTCCATGGAAAGGTTAGACCCACCTGGCCGATTTTGCACCTGATTTCCTGGCACACGATTGAATATCCTGTACCAGACATTGGAACGTATTATTTTGAGTCAATTGGTACAGAACTGATATATGATATGTGGAATGTATTCTGGTATATCATCATAAATATCAATGAATGCTCAGTGAATAAAAACAAGTATTCAAAAGGAATAAACAGTAGAGATTGTTAAATTATAAGTTTAGAAAATTGTTTCATGTTTTATTGTGAACAGTGCGCAGCGCATCCAAGTCTGCGAACTTGTTATAAATTGTCAGCCCATTTCTCCCATGCCGGAGGACTACCAAGGCACTCTTAGTGACAAATACTGCTCGTTGTCTCAAGAACCGTGTGCTGCTGTGAGCTCACTGAATGCCAAGAACAACATTTGTAGGTTGTGACTCGAAAAGGAAGTGATGGTGAGAAGTCAATGTTCAGGCAATGTCATAAGTTCTGTAAAGCATAAGACTTTCATTCACAATTAAATATGCCTTTTTAGTGGCAGAGTAAGTTATGTTAAAAACAACAATGTAGATATTGTGGCTCACTGAGATGTGCAGGGCAGTGACACTAGGCACATTAACTGTGACTGGGGTCGCAGGTCTAGGCGTTGTGAAAATGTGCCGGTTGTGGTGTTTAACTTGGGACTGGGTGGTGTAAGTGCTACTGTCTTATGTGGATGCCTGTTGTGGAGCAGCTGTAAGTCAGACAATGGTCCATAAGTTTGTGGCAGGAAGAGAAGAGTCTGGGTCCTCTTGACACTTCCACATTTCTGTTCCTCTGAAAATAGGCCAGCACGCTGTCGCCAGGGTCGGCTCCTCCGTAATGGCAAACAATATTATCATTTTAGTTTCCGCTGACTTACTGACCCGATGTCAGTGTAGGGTGGGCGGAGCCGAACCATGGCAGGGGGAGAAGTGATGGGCACTGTAAAGTGCGCATGTCGGTTTGGCCAGCCCAGGCCTCTCAGACCAATCGTGGCGCTGCTCTCATGCTAGGAACAGCATGAGAGCAGTGCTGGGATTGGGTGCAGAGCCTGTGCCCCAGTGACTGCCGGGAGGAGAGCCGGAAAAGACCACAGAGGCAGCGGCGTCAACAGGTATGGCTTTTGTATTATTTATTCCCCTAATCCCCCATCCCCCCACTACCTCCCCGCCCCCCACACTTTAGCTTTGCGGCAGGCGCCACTGGCTGCCGCTCCGTATGTATGCATATTTGTATAATGCGAACCCAGCCGAAATGCAGCAGACTATTTACAGGATGTAAGCCTATTGGCAACAGTCGCCAAGCATCAGCCTGGGCAACGACACAGATCTCTGGTCTCATCAACATTCCGCATTTTGTGCAGCTATTCTCGTGGTCCAGCAGCTGGGCCTTAGTTTGAGCTGCTAAAGAAAGTTCAGAGCACACAGAGCAGCCTACGTCCTCCTCTCTACTTTTTAGTAATGCAAGTTTTCTGTGCAGTCTTTCGAGTCTTATCCCAAATGAAGGTTGGGGACAGCCAGTCCCTGGTGGGAACCTCCGCTGGCCGAGTGTAATTTCTTCTGGGAGATGCGTTGAGCACATTTTCTGGATTTGCAGGATCCGCTTATATCCTCAGTGGGCAGCATTTGGGGGGTCCCAACCAGCCATCACAATTGGTGCAGCACTTAAATTTTGGGGGATCCAGTCTGTTCAAGTGCATCTTGCTCAAACATGAGCTTGGCCTCTTAAAATGAATATTCCTTAAAGTTCTCAAAGACCTGGTACCACTCTGATGGCAGACATCCTATAATATCACCACAGTTTGTGAATTCAGCTGAAACAGTCTCCCAAGCAATCAGTTACTTGTTTGTGGTCTTCAGTCCTTTTCTGCCAGAACTGACCACAGCTGTTGTGATGGGCATTTGGCGCATGTCTTTTATTTAAGTGCTGCATGTTGGACACTCTCTTTAATAAAGTTTCTCCAGTTTTTTCCCCAGACCACAGTTTTACCTGCCCAAGCCAGTATGAACCAGGGGTTTGAGCACAAAGGGTAGCTCTCTCTTCCATTGAGAGTTTTGTGACTCAGAACCAAGCACAGGCTCAGAACCAGGTACACACAGACTGGCTACAATATCCTGGGCAAGGAAGTGAGACAGCGGAAGCAGAGCATGGAATGGAAGGGGGGGGCAAGGGAGTCAGCAGCCACTGTGCTTGTGCTGCCCATCCTGGCAACCCACCCTCATTGGTTACACATATACTGTGGGACCACCAGCTTAGAGGACCTAACTTCATATACACGGCAACCCTCACATAACACAAATATATCTCACATTTATACGCATGTGCCTCTCACACTATAGATAAGTGAGAAGAGATAGTAACAGACTAAACAGATTTAGGAGGGATTGGTCAGTATTAGTAGGATTGGTCAGTACTAGCGGGATTGGCCGGTATTAGTGGTGTGTGAAGTTACAAAGTCTCCCAGATTGAGACTTTGCATTTTGTTAACATTGCACATCCATGGGCAGAGTTATATATACCCCACCACACTTCAGATTGTGAGTTGTAGTGCCAGCCACTCCTTCTAACTTACGCTGCCATCACCACCCAAGTGGTTCCCTGCCTGTCGGTCTTGCCAATCTCCTCACACTGTTTGTATTCCCCTGTACAGACTTCTTACCTTTTGTAGGAAGAGGTTACAACTGCTGGAAGAACCCCGATCCCGGTAGTCTGAAACGAATGTCTTCCCAAAACGTTTCCTCAGTTGTGGCCGACAACTGAGGAAACGTTTTGGGAAGACATTCGTTTCAGACTACCGGGATCAGGGTTCTTCCATCATTTATTCTCAAGTATACATTGAGACCGGTTTTTCGGAGGTCAGATCTATAACTGCATATGGCTCTAACATTGATTTGGATCTTTAGAGATATGCCCCTGAGGAAGGGACACTGACGTCCCGAAATGCATCGGGCATTAAATTGAACATGATCACAACATTGTATATATTGCAATGTTTTGAAGTTCCATTTATGTTAAACTGTGTTTTCATAGAGCTTATTATTTTGAGTCAATTGGTACAGAACTGATATATGATATGTGGAATGTATTCTGAAATATCATCATAAATATCAATGAATGCTCAGTGAATAAAAACAAGTATTCAAAAGGAATAAACAGTAGAGATTGTTAAATTATAAGTTTAGAAAATTGTTTCATGTTTGATTGTGAACAGTGCGCAGCGCATCCAAGTCCGCGAACTTGTTATAAATTGGAAGTTTTAGAATGCGTGTGTTGACAGCACATGCAGCGGTGTAGCACCATTATGATAAGATACGTTAACTAAGTAATACACACGTGTAGGAGGAGAATTCAGGAGTGCACCCCCAATACCTCGACCTAGAAATGGTCTGACACCATCTGCGATTCCCATGGCAAAAAAGCCAACCATGATGGTTGTCACAACAATGGGAAACTTTATTTATTGATTTAGCAGAAACATTTCGATAAGAAACATTTTACAGAATAGCAATTACAGTACATAAACCGTGATGGTAAGGTCGTTGACATAAATTCAAAGCAAAAACGGTTGTGGAAAGCCAGTTTTACAGATGATGTTGGGAAAGACAAATCAACTAAAAGTGAAATTTCCATGGCTAACGGAACATATATGCATGAAAATATACATATTTACAATTATGGGGCGTGGAACAGTAATTTCTACAGCCGCGGCCGCTGCATGTATGAGCAGTGGGGTGGTGGAACCGGTTCGGCGGGATTTCGAGAGACGACTAGGAGGGAAAATTAAATAATTAATTAATTTTCCCTCGTGGTCGTCTCTCGAAATCCCCACCCGGCCCTACCGGCCCACCGCTCTTACCTGCAGCGGCCGCGGCTGAATTTCTAAAGTAATGGACCAGACAGGTATGTAATATAAATGTTTACAGTAATGTGGCGAAAAGGGTACTGATTATGCATGCCTTTCCAGTTTAATAGATAACTAGTTGGTGTTGGTTTGAAGTCCTGAAGAGAGGAGATTGACCGATTGTCTGGTAGTGGTGAGTTCCAGGGTAGAAGGATGGGGTCTTGGAAGCAGGAAAAGTTGCCTTGGGTGTAGCTATTGGATTATGAGTGACAGATCTTAGGTTCCGAGCAGGCAAGCAGCTTGAACGTCACCCAGCTTTTGGCAGAGAGCCTGACTGGTTGCTGAGGGCAAGATCGTGTTCAGGGAAGTTTGTGCGAACTTCTGTGGTGAAATTTAAGATGTTATTACGTAGGGCTAACAAATTTTGGGGTAGATCCACCCATAGACTATCACAGGAGCCCAGTTTGCTAGATACTAGTAAAATTATGTGTGTCTTGCTGTAGAGAATGTGATCGGTGAGCCCATCTTTGATGTCATTGTGACGCAACAGCTGTATTGGGAATAAAAGATTCTATTTTGATGAATGGACTGAAGAGAACCACAAGTTTTCTGGTCAAAGAGGTGAAAGTAAGGTTGTCAGGGAGATAGTGAACTAGGTCAGTGAGCGAGATAGGTGGTGATGTAGAAGGTAATTATAAGACCTCAGTTGAACACGGCCATAAAGCCATCTATTGTAAAATAAAGAGCCTGTCAAACTGCACATATGTTCTCAAGTTGAAGTTTTAATCAGCCTGCCATGCGTGACCTCCCCTCGCCAGCCCCAACGCTCAACTGACAACATCAGAATCTCAAGCATGACATTCCTAATGGAACCTGAGAACAAAGGTTTCACTTCATGGATACGACACCACCCAGCATCCGAGAGCCATCAGACCACTGGATATCTACAACTGAAGGTGGGGCGAAAAGGTAGGACAAGTAAAGAAGATTTGAATGTTGTCAAAGAAACCAAATGAGATGACGATGTACTGAAGGCAGGTGGTGCAAAGGAGAGGACCAAGAACCAAGCTTTAAGAGACACCAACTGGAAGAAGGGATGAAGTTGATGTTTTAGAGTCACACGTGACTGAGAAAGAACAGTCTGAAAGGTATAAAGCCAGTCATTTCTGTGCTAGGTCTATAGTTCCTCGTACCTTTACAGAGGATAGTAGAGTCTTGTGTGTCAAAAGCAGCAGAAAGGTCCCAAATTATGACACCTTAAGAAAGGTGATTGTGATGTTATTAGCAATGGTTGCAAAGCTGCACAATCGTGAAACTGCATGACAGAGAAGAAAGAGAATGTATATGCACAACAAGAATGCAAAGGCTGCTCAGATACTTGTAGTTTATTCTACACTCTCCGAGACTTCCAACTAAGGTACTCAATCCACAGTTCGGACCTATGCATTGTCCCAGAACCCAGGAGAGGGCCACCTCTGGGGGCCAGCCAACTTAATAGTGATCCACAGCTTATGGTTCCTTGGTTCTGGTTGGTACATCACTCCCAGGCAGGCTGTGTTAATCTGTGAGGAGTCATGTTTCACAAGAAAGCTGCATCTCGCAGGTAGGGCTTAACAGACAAAGAAGCTGAAAGAATCTCCATGGAAACCAAAGGATAACTGGCCGCACGTCTACAACAGATAAAAAAACAGATGGGTGATCAACGCAACACGTGAAACACAAAGACTGTGATATAAGAAGGAGATGACAGTTACACATAGGGACAGAGTGTTTAAAAAGCACGTCGATAGTCTGTAACACAAACACACGGACCGACATATAATAATACACAAAAAATATAATTATACACAAACAAGGACAGTCAGTTGTAATCTTTAGGGGAGGCTATGTAGCAGTTGTTGATCAGAATCACCTGTGAACGGGTTTTTGGGCCATTCATGATTTTCATAACAACCACTGACTATGTAAAAGTTCCATTTAGATTAAATGCATATACATTTATTTCATCTGGATAGCCTGAAAATGTGATCTGCATCTAGCATTCCTGGACACCCCTGGTTGGAGTCCATGAATATTGGACAGCTGATCGTTGACAGTGGGTCAGGCAGTTTGTATCGGCTGGCGAACTGCCTTCCTCAGTCAGAGTTTGGCGACTCTCACTGCTTTAATTTACAAATAAACTTCCAGTTCAACTTATCTTCTAGTAGTCATCTTTTACTTCTGCAACAGTAGGAGTAGCAGAGGCCGGCTTGGAAAGTCACAAAGGTTTGCCATACAAAGGGGCAGACTGTACAAAAAAGTAGTAGCAAGTGGTAACACCAGTCCCAAAGATACAGAGGTAAGTCTGTCATTCAACCACCAGGACAGACAAGGACATATAAACAAACACAGGGGCAGGCACTGACAAATAGTTTCAGCCAGACACACAAACACTGGGGCAGGCGAAATCTACCACACAGGGAGAGAGGCACTCACAAGTAGAAACAAAAAAACCACAGAAACATTCAAACAAAGTGGAACAAAGACGGCAACATCCACAGCCACAAACGAGCATGCACTTATTGGGGCAGGCAAACAAAGTCTCAAAGACACCTGGGATGTCAGACATACAAACAGGGGCAGGCAAAGACAGTCAAACAAACAGAGAGTGAGGTGATCTCCAACCCCATTGCGAGTGGGACTCACACACTTGAACGTCAGGTTGATCTCTCGCTCACAGCAGACTCTCGGTAAGATGGGTAGAGCTTGAACACAAAAGCAGCTTCCTTCACAGCTCAGTTATGTGCAGAGCAGCTCATGAGAGCTAAAAAGACTTCAAGGGACTATTCCACCCCCCCCCCCCCGGAAAGCCTCTTACAGACCACTTAAGTTATTGGAAGAGGCCGGTTTGGACATCTCAGAGTGCTACGCCACTACTTCTGAAAGCTAGACGTGTACTTCAACTAGGTTTAGCAATCGTTTTAATCACTGTATTATTTGTTATTGTTGTTTTACTATCTCACCAGCCTCTTATTGTGTTATCATGCATGTCAAAGTTTGTGTGACGTCACCTCTTGTGATGACATCAAATACATTAATTAGTTCTCACTCCTATGAATTCTCAAACCTTGAGCGCTCCGAGGGTGTGCCTATAACCATATCGACTGTGACCCAGAAGCACGGGTACGGTGTCTGGCGAACACAGGAAAAGAAAACCACAAACTGGGATTCAAAGAGTAGCAAACAGAGGGGTGTGTGCCACTGCTCAAACAGAGGCAGCCAGCCACAAGTGACAAAACAGACGCACACTGGAACAGTCGACCAATCAAACATAGTGAGAAAAAAACAGCTGCAGATAGCCTCATCCGATCTGCGACAGACATTGACACAAAAACAGGGACAGAGAGGAACAGTAACACGAAAGCAGGTGACCGTACAACACAGGGAAATACAGACACAAGAACAGGGAAATCCAGACACAGAAAACATAGGAACACCGAGTCCTACAAAGATCAGGACAGGCCGCAGCACATAGACAGGGACAGACAAAACAGAGTCAACACTCAATACCAGTCATACAAACACAGAAGAGGCCAGGCATGCAACCAGGGACAGAGGATCGCAGGAAGGCAAGACACTAAAGAGTTGGAATGTCAAAAGAGCCAGTAGCAGAAACCAACCAAAATATATTTAAAGATATGTATATATTTTATACAGAATATATTTTCATGTATAAAAAATGTAGGCAATAAGAACGTTTTCTTTGTAATTCTCAATTAAATCGGGCATAGTTTAAATCTGGAGAAAAAAATCTCACTGTGGAAGAATAACGGCCAACAGGAGAATCGTGAAATGACACGATAGGGCAGTAAGTTTGTAGGGCCGGCCAGGCTGGGGCAGAGTCGGGAGACACGTGCCACTCATTCCAAAGTCCTACTGTTTTTCAGAGGCGCGCGCTTCTCAGTTCCTCCTTCTGTAGCTCGGCCCTTGGGCAGTTAGACTAGCGCATGACGCGAGGTATGGCAGCAGATCCAGGACCATGGACAGCAAGGGGGATGCGCCAGCAGAAGGGCAGTGCTCTGAATCCATTTGACCTCCATCCTCGCGAGCAGCACACCGGGGGGGGGTGGGTGACTCCCCTCCCTTTGGGTACACATTGTGCAATGTGTTGAGTCATGTGCCCATCTGCCCACAGGCAGAAGCTTTCCCATGGCAAGGAAGCCAGGAGTGACTCAAGCCCACGTGGATATACAGCATTCAAAACAATGACGCCGGTTGTGTCTCAGCTGGGCAGTGTTCTGAAGGGATTAGAAGCTACAGCCGAGGTGAGAGGCTGCAACGGGTACCCAGGAAGGCAGCTCCGGGGCTCCATCCGCTGATGGAAGCCCTGGAAGGTTGTATGCACCAGTCTGGCATCAGTGCTCCTCTCTGGCAGCCGACATGCCATCTCCAGAGCAGGGCAGGGAGTGAACTCAACCCCTGGTAATGCTTTGATACTAGTAACAGTGAGTGTAGCAGCTGAGGGAGGGGGCGATGAGGAGTTTACGGACTCACACAGGCTCCCACACCCAGGACATCTGAAAACACACACCGGCAAAGCCAAGAGTCTGGCTTTTGTAATGTGCATGCAGGCTCCTATGCCACACAGACCAACAGTGAGGTGGTAACTGACGCAAACTAAAGATGTATATATACTGACCAATGCTCGCAACCGCTGAAGGGAGGGCCGAGGACTGAAGGGGAAGCACGTCACATGTGACATCTCTAGCCAGACCTGGGTTTTTGGACAAATTATTCTGCACAATGGTATATATGTGTCCACATTTATAATGACAAAAACAATAATACAAGTTCCAGGGGGTAGCTTGGTCAGTAAGATAGGGGGGGGGGGGGGAGCTTCAGATTTCCCGACAATCAGGCTGACATATAATGTTTAAATACATTATACGACAAGCAGAGTACATGAGAGGTGTCTAAGGGGCAGTGGAAAGGGAGAGGAAAGCAATTTAATAGGAGTACTAAGAGAGAAAACACAACATTTTGTAAAAAGAACCAATATTTTTGAGGACCTTCAAAACAGAGAGGAAGAGAGTGTGTGTGGTTTTTTCTGTGTATGTAAAAACTACTGGTGAAAGCTGACAGGCATCTCACAACACTCGACTGAAACCACCTGCACCCAACTATTTATCAGAAAATGCGTTTATTGGGGGGGGGGGGTGGAGATGTAACACCCCAAACACCCCCTCGAAGCTACGCCCCTGACAAGTTCCAAAATACAAGGTCCTGTTGCCTAACGAAGCAGAACAAATTGAAGGTGTTACAGATGACGCGGTGCATTTGTTACCTTCACCAATGCACAACTGCATACAACAATTGAGAGAGAACCCCACAACCGATGAAAAAGATAATATTCATGTTAAGACCCCGAGAGTATGTTATGCCCAGCATCAAAACTCTTGTCCATGTTCGATCGCTGTTCCAAATGTGCACATTCGTAATGCAAGGCATGATCGCACTCTTAGATACCTCTATAAGATCGCTCACTCATATTAACCCTCCAAGAGATCTCACATCAGCAGCATACACGATTCATCTCACTTATTCTTCTAGATTGAAATGATTCGGTGGCAGTCCACTCCATAAACAGTGTACCTTGCTATGGGACAGCCTTCCAGTGCCCAGAATACTTGAGAAAGACTTCCTGAAGTGTCAAAGACGACTAGCTCCACCCTCTTCCACTCAGTTTGGGACATGATCTAACCTTTGTATAAGACTAACAGAGATTTGGCCACACTGGGTCCCCTTTGCACTTCAGTCGGATCTGATACCTAACAGAAACCATCACTCAGCCACACCGTGACTGGTACATGATCCTTTAGGTACTCACCAAGGTTTTTCATCATATCCACCCTCACCTCCTGGGGTACAGAGGAATCTTGGTTTCTACTCAAGACTACTTCTAAAGCACTGGACCATCCAAGGAGCTCTGAGGCAGCTTCTAAATGCATGACATACTTAGTAAATACTACAAATAAATAACTAAACATGAATCGCATACAATGGAACTCTGTAATATGACATGAGGGATACTCGTTACTGTGAGTAAGTGCAGTGATAATCCTTCTGACACTCACACAGGCTCCCACACCAAAGGGAGGATTCGTGTTGTTTCTGTTAATATGAAATCACTTTCTCACAGTGACAGCATTGAAAACATTAGGGCACTTTGGAATTTGGCGTGGGGCCGCAGATATTCGAGCAAACATTTCTATAATATGGACCATGCAGGATGAAATATTATATAAAATACATTATTAGTATCATCATCATCGACTAAAGTAAACCATGTTTGTTCTAGTCTATTTTGCTGTTGTTATTCGTCCCCTGTTTCTCCTCGTTTATTCTGTGGGATAGCATTAAATTAGTCACACAATGTGGCAACCGGTTGGTGGTAATAATGCTGTGGGAAATCGGTCGTGCTACATACAAATTTTTTAAGAAAACGGCACACTTGGAAAGTTGTGGGTAAAAAAAAATCATGAGAATTTGGAAAAACAATCTAAAATATTTCACAAACTTGCTGGTATTAAAAAGCAATAAAATAAGCAATCAAAGACAGCCACCACTATACGAGATGTTAGAAGGGGTTTGTGGGTTCACCATACAGAGGCAGAGGAGAGGAAGAGACCAGCAGGGAACAACAGACGTAGGAATGCCAGCTCTTGAGTTCGATTGGTGAAGAAGAGGTATTAACACAAGGGAAGGAAGCAGAGGGAACTGGAGAGGTTGCCTGTGTGAAGGGGATCAGTCACAGACAGGAGTACGGTACTTGTCACCAAGCACCTCCTGCCACCCTGGCTTCCATCAACTTCTCCTCTTCCAATATCCTCAGTGTCATTAACATAGAATTTTCTTAACCTCTTATTGGTGACTCTTCTGCGCCTTAAGAGACTTGAGCATGGCTAGTCTGCATCCTTATAAAGAAGCCCTCCCTGTGTCATTGTGAACTTGTTACTGATGGGTGCCAATGGCATATGGATGGTGCCAACACATAGTGGCGAAGAACTACCGCCCACTTTGCTTAAAATAAGTCACTCAGCAGCCTCCGTCACCCCTTTGTCCCATCTAAAGAGAAACACACAACAGCAATGTCTTAATTTGTGAGCACTTTGGGAATGGGGAATAGTGTCAGCATGCATGGTTTCCATAGCTTTCACTCTCCGCTTGGCGATATTAACCAATTTTGTATTTGTTCAAATTGCCCATTATGATGGGGTCACACCTGTGAGAGCATGCTTGGAAATGATGCTGCTATATGTGTACTATTGAAAGGCTAAAAGGGGCCGGCGGCTTGAAAATAGATTCTTTAGAGGTTGGTCTATGTTAGCCTAAATGATTGCTGAGTACTTACAGGTTATAATTCATACAGACCCAATGGAGTGACAGTGCATCCATCTCCACTTGGAAACAGCACAACTCCACCAGTGGTATTGCCCCGATAGCTCTGAACATGAGAGATGTACACCCAGCCCTCCTGGTATACAAACATCAGCAGAAGGACTATCTTTCCTTATGCATGTGGTGAGCATGCCATAGTCAGTTATTCACCAGTTGGTCTCCCACTGGCTTGGCACCACACATACATTCTTTGCAGCGCCCGCAGGTGGGGATGTATGACTGAGAAGTAGGTAGCCTCTGACCCACAATGAAAAGCTGGGAGCAACAATGTAGTTGTCTGGTGGGCTGTGAGCCAGAAATAGCAAGTCTGCCGTAGCTCTGCAGACTCAGAAATATTGGCAGAAGAACCCTGAGGAAAATAAGCTGCGGGCCAACACAACAGTACAAAAACAGAAAAGTACTAGGAGAGAATGGATGGAAGCAATTTAGGCCTTCTAGTAATAGGGAGACCTCTGTGTACATGAAAATAAATGGAGAATTTAGCACAAGGATGTGTCCAGCAAGGGTGTGAAATTATGACAGTATCAAGTGTGAACAATCGGTACGAGTCTATTTTAAAACGCAAAAATATGTTGCAAAAGTTATATTATAATAACAACAACTGTTAAATTGTAATCATTGGAGGTTGAAAACACGTAAGAAATGTGAATACACATGTATGTAAAAGATAAACAACACTAAAAGATGGCCGCCATAGTATGTCTATACCTTGTCAAGAAGTACTCCACACAGTCCTACTTTAATGGTGGTGGGGAATCACATAAAAAAGAATGATGTAGTAAACACCAATGACCAGTGATCAAGGAGCGGAGGCTCCGAAACGCGTCGGGCGTTTTATGCTGCTGAAATTTAATTAAACACGCTGATGGAATAAGAGTCCTGGCTGTCTTGGATGTTAATACATGGACTACGTATGAACAGTGGAAGATGTTGGAGGTATAATTAAGGGCCAGCCACCCCGCTGAGGGCTCGCCGTCTAAGGTGGCTTGAGAATCGGCTGTTGTAATGGAGGATATCGTTAAGGTTACTCTCACCCATTCTTTCCTCACACTTCCAGACCTTCCTGTTCCTTCCCCCTACCCCCTGTTCCCTGCTCGCGCCTCATACCATATGGTGATGTGATCAGCTGGCGTTCTAGATGACAGTTGAGGAGATATTGTTGGAGAGTTCACACAGTTGTGTGGTACTGCGGCATCCTCCAATCTGGTGTGCTGTACCTACAATAAATATACTTCTATAGTGAACCTGGATGGCCTCATCTTTACAATTTTGGCAACGATCGATCGCAGCACACAAGCGAACCAGCGCGTGCTGATGCCGGCCAGTGAGGAGTGTTCGGCATTCCTGTGAATTTTCTAAGTGTTTCTGATGTGCTGTTCTACTTCGATAAATAGTTGAAACAACGAAAATTTACCTACCTGGGTCCGAGCACCATGGTTTCACCTGTTCCGGCGCCTGCTTTTCTCTGAGAACTTCTAGCGGGATTGAATTTGCACGTCTTTCGCTCAAGCCGCCTTACGAGCTGTGGATATCACGTGAGTGTGTGTGTCCCGGCTTCCCTTGGCATTTCCGGACCTCTGTGGCTGCGGTCACGCTGAATGTTCCGGCTTCCCTTGGCAATTCCGGACCTCTTTGGCTGCGGCGTCACGCTGAGGGGAGCCTGCGGCTGTTCCCGTGAGCCATCTCCCGTCACCGTTGCAGCTGTTAGGTTTGCATAGTCAGGAGACCCGTATGAGGGCCATGCCCTGCTTTCTTATGCACGCCATCCCGAATTAATGTAGGTGCGCAGTCATGTTGTGGGGAGCGTGCGGATGAATTTTTGAGAAATTTTCCCAGTCACTATTGCAGCTGTTGGGTCCCCGGCGCATCGCATGGAAAATCGTGTGAGGTGCGTACGTTGTGGGCTAACTTACAAGGTATAGCTCGCATATCCTTAATCTTCTGACAGTGTCTCGCCTGGCAACTTATTCTCAGTCAGGGCTCTGTTTCCAGCCACCTGCACATTTTCTATATGAGGGTACTTTTCTGTAATTTAACAAGTTAAGTCAGCTTATTGGCAAACTTTCTCCCTCATATTCTACCGTGCAGGGTAACCTCAACTGTTAAGTAGTTCATTCTCATCATTAGTTGCCATATCTCTGCACATTCCTGTACCAGCATTATAATTTTGAAATTACTGGCGCATCTTTGCTTCTATTACTTCAATCTCAGCATGACATCAGGGAATGTGTATAATCTGACTCCTCCGCAAGCATTCTTACCTGTCTCAGGGGAACCAGCATTAAAGTGAGAAATTTGCAGTGAATATTTCACTAATTATATATCCACGTTTGATGAGGAAGACGAAGATTTAACCCCTGAAAAGAAAAAGAAAATTCTATTGCATTGCCTAGGAGCTGGTGGACTAAACGTTTATAATCACATTAACAAAAAAGTCCGTGCCAGTGACCATGGAGATGTGTACTCTAATGCATTAGAGGATTTAGACAGTTACTATAGACCTAAAGTGTGCATTGCGGTGGATAGGTTTACATTTTTCCATCGCAAACAAGGTAAAGATGAACCTATAGAGGATTATGTTGCAGTTCTGAAGAATTTAGCACTTACATGTAAGTTCGGTGAGTTGAATGATGAACTCATTAGAGATCAAATTGTCATGCGTGCAGCTAACCCATCCATCCAAGATTCTCTATGGGCTAAGGGTAAAAAAACCGCAAAGTAATTGACATTGTAAAAAGAGCGGAGATGACATGGAGATGCACCAAGGCAGTGCTGGCAGAAAATAAGATAAAGCAATAAGATCCAGCAGTAGTTGCCAAAATATGTAGCATGAAATCTCGTTCTAAAACTACATTCCATAATGGGAACAAGGATGCATTTGAGTCAGAGCAGAAACACAGTGGTATGCGTAGTTCACAAAGGAAATGTTACAGGTGTGGCAGTACGAAACATTTGGCCAATGACAAAAGATGCCCAGCTCACACACAAAGATGTTCTAGGTGTGGCATTGTAGGACATTTCCAAAAAGCTCGTCAAAGAAAAACAAGTAGCAGCAGTAGAGTCAAGTTGGTTGAGCAAGTGGAGGAATACAGTTCTGATGCTTCTGAGGATTTTACATAAATGTGTGTACTTAATGTGAATGATACAGAAGTTCTTGACATTGATACAGGTGATATTACTAAAAGCAAGAAACCTGTGTGCGATATGACAATCGGGGGTCAATATAGTTATTGTTGTAGATACTGGATCCCCTTACACTATTGTTAATAAGGAAGTTTGGGATGGTAAGTTCGTCCATGTACTTGGACCAGAACTAGCACAACCTGATATTTCGTTGAAAACATTTACTGGTGAACCTATGGAGCTAGTGGGGTACAGAGAACTCAAATTTGTGTTTAAATGCAGAGAAACTATAAGCAAATTGTATGTTTCGGTTACTGGTCCCTCAGTTCTAGGTTGGAAAGATCAGGGTAAGTTGGGCATCACCCTCCATCACAACAGCCCTGAACCTGTATTATTAATGCAAACTGAGGATGAATTAAGTTCTGCTATTTAAAAAAAAATTCCCAAGGGTATGCAATGGTGGCATTGGTAAGTTGAAGGGTTTTCAGCACAGGATACAACTAAATCCAATTCCAAACCATGTGTGCACAAAGTAAGGAACATTCCTTTTTCTTTAAAAGAAGAGGTTAGATTACAACTGGAGAGTTTACACAAGGCAGGAGTGATAGAACCTACTGAGTCATCCGAGTGTGTTGTGCCTTTAGTCGTAGCTAGGAAAGCCAATGGCAAGTTGAGATTATGCATTGATTTGCGTGATTTAAATCAGTGCATCCTTGTTGACCAGTATCCTTTACCTAAAATAAATGAAATGCTGGCTCTCACTAGAAACATGAGGTGGTTTTCCATCATTGATCTTACTGTGGCCTATCATCAGGTTTCCCTGCATCCTGATAGTAGGAAGTTTACAACATTCATCTCACCATTTGGATGTTTCAGGTGTAAAAGGGTTCCTTTTAGATTAGCGTCTGCGGCTGCAATGTTCAAAAGACTAATGCAGGTGATATTCAAAGGGTTTGATAATATGCTCATCTTCTAGGTTGATCTCTTAGTGATGGGGAGGAATAAAGAGGAACACAATAGTAATCTATTTAAAGTACTGAACATGTTACAAAACAAAGGTATGACTGCTGAATACAAAAAGTACAAATTTGCTATGAAACAGGTGACGTATTTGGGTCACGAAATTACACAGAAAGGCATCAAGCCGAAAAAAGAATTGTTGAGTGCCATTAGGAATGCCCCTGTTCCAAAAAACAAAGATGAAGTACGAGCATTTTTGGGATTAGTGGAATTCTATTCCAAATTTGAGAAAGATTTCTCGTCTAAAACTTATGACATTAGACAACAGTTAAAACTTAAAAATAAAGTTTGAATGGACCCCTAATTGTCAGAAAGCTTTTGCTTCTCTTAAGGAGGACATTTGTAGGGCCCCTCTTTTGCAAGGCTTTGATCCCAATTTAGCTAGTATTGTCACTACTGATGCTAGTGGGAGGGGCATAGGCGCTGCACTCACCCAAAAAAACAAAAGTGGAACAGAAGATACCATTGCTTTTGCCTCGCGTTCGTTAACTCCTACTGAGGAGAAATATTCTGTAATAGAACGCGAGGCTCTGGCATGTGTTTGGGGTCTGGAGCACTTCCGGCAGTTTGTGTGGGGAAAAAAAGTGTTGCTAAGGAGTGATCATAAACTACTCACAAAATTGTTAACTACGAAAGGGCTGTACTGTACACGGCTTCACCCAGGCTGGCTTGCATGTCTGTGAGACTATTGGATTTTGACTATGCTGTGCAATACGGAAACAACCGTTACAACGCATGCTTTTAACCTGCATGCCATTACAACGAAATGGCTTGCTGTAGGGGGTATAAGGTGTTGGATTTAACTCCAACACCTTCCCTACTGTTGCACAGACCAGAGTTGGAATAGTAAATTATACTATTCCAAACTCCAGCGCACCCCGACAGCAAGTCGTTGTAAAAACTTGCATTGTAACGGCATGCGGGGTAGAAGCATATGTTGTAACGTCATACAACCTGTGCAATACGTACCGGGTGCTAAGAATGTTGTTGCGGACTGCCTGGACCGGTTGCCCCTACCTATGAATGAGAGTGTAGAAGACTTAGGGGAAGAGTTTTGTGTGGCTAGTATCCTTGAATAATTCCCTGGCATTACAAAGGAGGAGTGGAAATGTGCATTGGAACAGGATGAAAGTCTACAAGAGGTGATCAAAATGATACAAAAAGGGTGGCCTGGAAAGAAAAACATATGCAAGGAACTCAGAACTTTTTGGGAACTTAGACATGTATTGTCCTTTGAGGGGGGTCTTGTGTTGAGACAGGGGAAAGTGGTACCCCCAGAAGCATTGAGAAGTAAAATAGTAGAGATTTGTCATGAAGGACACTAAGGCATCAATAAAACCAAGGGCAGAGTTAAGCATTGGTATTGGTGGCCTGGTTGTGATTTAGCCATTGAAAGAAAAGTAAGATATTGTGTTCAGGATGCCCTGGGACAGAGTAGGTATTGACTTGATGGGACCTGTTTGGGAGCAAGGTGAACAAGTGTACATTGTAGTGCTAATTGATAATTTCTCCAAATTGCCAGAAATAGATGTGCTCTGTAAGACAGATTCAGGGAACGTTATTAAATTCCTAGACAGAGTTTTTACGAGGAAGAGGGTTTACCTAAGGTCATAGTGAGTGACAATGGTCCACAATTCACCTCAGATAACTTCAAAAGATACCTTGAAAGGAATGGGATTGTACATAAAACTACGTCCGTGTACCATCCTGCCGGGAATGGTGCAGTGGAACTTTTTAATCAAGTAATTAAAGGCATCATTCAATTAGCCAATAACAATGGGTTGGCTTGGAGAAAAGTAGTGGACAAAATGATATGGGCTTACAGGGTCACCCCCAGTGAGACACTTCCTCGAGTCCTTTTGAATTAATGATAGGGAGAATTCCCATGTCTAAAGACAATATTGGATGGATGGATGGAAGTAGCAAGGAAAGCGGAGTGGTCCCCTGAAAAGGTGAAGGAGAAGTTGGTACATGGCCAGAGTAAGTTGAAAGAACGACATGACTTGAAATTCAAGTGTATTGCCAGCCACCCTTACTGCTGGTGATTGGGTACGAGTCAAACGTAGTGGATTCATTGAGAAGGGACAGAGCCGGTACATCCAACCGTTTGATTGTGAAAAATGTTCTTTGCAATTCAGCTTTACTTAGTGATGGCAAAGTGTGGCATTTGTCTGCGCTCTGTGTGTGTAAGAATAAGGATTTTGGAGCGTGTGACAAGGGGGAGTTTCACGCCTCTCAGGGGCAAGATCAAGGTGTGTCGGAAGGAGTGGCAGACAATAATCAGTGCACTGAGTGGATGTATAAAGACGAGTGTGACTTGGACAAGGAGGGTGTGGCCCAGCAGCCACATGATTGTGACACAGCATCACCCCTAACTCAGGAAGCTGAGCAGCAAGATAGCTCAGCCATTAGTGGCTTGTCTGGGGGTAATGACCCAGACGAGAACACTATGAGTAGCCATGGTCGTAGGATTGTGAAACCAAGTTGGTTTAAAGATTTTGAGTGCTACTAATGTCCGGCTTTCCAGCCCCTGTACTTCATCATATTGCATTGTTTTGTTTTAGGTACTTTCCCGTACCTTGTTTTACTATGCTCTACCTTGGCCTTCCTCCCCTGGCCTTTCCTGTCCCACCCCTTTCCCTCTTTCCCTTCTTTCCCTAAGGGAGGAGATGTGTTAAGGTTGTTCTCACCCTTCCTTTCCTCACACTTCCAGAACCTTCCCGTTCCTTCCCCCTGTTCCCCGCTCGCGCCTCATACCATATTGTGATGTGATCAGCTGGCGTTCTAGAACGCCAGCTGAACGATGATCGTTGAGGAGATATCGTTGGGGAGTTGACACCGTTGTGTGGTACTGCGGCGTCCTCCCATCTGGTGTGCTGTACCTACAATAAATATACTTCTATAGTAAACCTGGAGGGCCTCATCTTTACAGATATAGATATATATATATAGCTAGAAAAAGCAGATGGTTGTCTTTTTCTCTGTAGGGATTTTAAAAAATGGTCTACAGTCTATTTTCTATCAAACTAAATTCCCTTAACATTTCTGACTGGGTGTTGGTCGCCCAAATGAATTAAATTTAAGCAGATGTGCATTCAATACTGAGCGCTCCAGGAATCATCCAAGCTGAAACTCTTTCAGTCTCCACTCTGGGTTGAGATTCTTCCATTTACAAATCGTGAGGCGCTGCAATCACGGTTTAGACTGCAAAATTGTGGAAATGTTTTTCAGCTAGCATCCAGAAAGTACAAAATCACCTCGCCATCTGAATAACCCTAACATGTGGGTCTCCTCTTGCGTAAAATGTGAAGCACTCAGCCCTCTCTCTACTAGTTCAATTCCAGCAGCCTCAAACCCTTCATGGAGGCATCTTAATAGTGGCCACCGCCTTCGTCCAGAATTAAACTGTTTTAACCTCTATATAGATTATGGGCTGCAGGAGGTCTCACCAGGATAGGTATGGCGTTTGCTTCCTGTACAACTCAATTACACATCCATGGGGCATAAGCTCCCTCTAGTGCCATGTTTGCCACACCATGACTGGAGACTACATCTGAGCCACATACAACTAGCTTCCCACCACAGAACACTATTCATCCACACACCTTCTCCTCACAAGCATATTCTGGCTTCATTGGACAAAGCAAGAGTGTCATGAGGCCAGCAGAAAATGTGCGCTACAGAATTGCAATCTGACACAACATATGTATAGACATTGCAAGTGATAGACTTTTGTCTATGTGCAGCATGCCACCTGGCATGCACATAAAAATAAATAAATAATATGCAGGAGCTTTTCATTGAGAAATAAAAATACTCCGGTGCACAAGAAGAAGCCTCCACCCATTAGCTTTTAGTGCCCCCCCTTATTAAAGTTACCAATGGGTAGAGCTGTCCCTTGCCTGCTCCTCAGCTGATCGTTGCACCAGGCCTGTTAATCTGCTGTACTGGCTACCGCACACCAGAGCTCCCCACAACTTGAGCACCCACTCAACATCCAAGAATCACATGCAGGACCCTCAAAATTAAGAAATACAGTGCGAGGATTTGGACTGACTGATGGACCAACAGGTAGCCGGTAGGGAAAGATCAGCAGGAGGTCCGAAGGGTTGTGCCAAGGCACAATTCGTGGGATTGTTTCACTGGCACGCGTATGATGCAGAACTTAACTTTTTTGTTTTGCTTTTTAAATGGCTATTACTTAACGTAAAGACCAGAATAAAGATATAATGATAATTGCCTAATAAAAGACAAGTGGGTCACAGGAAATAGAAAGGATACTGAAGACGAGGCACCATCAACTCTAACAAGGATTCAACAATTGCAACACACACATATAGTCCAGGATGACCTCATGAGCTAAGGGAGTGCCAGGGGGCAGGGTTTCTTGTCTGAAAACTCCATGGCTTCTATCTCATCCAGCCTATCAGGAGCCTCGTTTCTTGTCTACAAAGACCACAAGTTGTGTAGTGTCATGTCAGGTTTGTGTCATTCTACATGCTTCCCCACCTTGACCCTTGGACCCAAGCAAATACCCGAGATCTGGCTTGATGGACTTCAGGCTACCAGAATTTATACTTCCTCGTTATAATTAGGGTTCCTTGTTTTTATGGTGTTTATTTTTTTAACATTTCTATCTGTATTAACTCATATTTTTTCTCAATTTTTGGAATGCGTCCATATTTGTTTTTGGTCGGCGAAAACATGAATTTGAAGTAGTATATTGCCCAAATTTATCGCATTTATTTAACTGATAAAGAAGTTATCACACTTCGATATATATTGGGTTTTAGTGCACTAATTAGCTGTATATAATTAGATAATACACTTACCTGAAAAAAATGCATTGCAGTTCTATCGTGCACATTTGCAGCTCTTTAAGCTTCATTGGGAAAACCTATCTTAAAAAAATTTTTTTTTTGCTTTCTACGCTGTCAACTTGCAAAGCTATTGTCCTGCCTGTCATGACTGATAAAAAGGAGAGATGCTGAAAAGAAGATCTATATTCTGTATTTTCAGTTGATAAAATCATTCATAGAAACCGTTTTTCATCTTCATTTATGTTAAAACCAGTGAATATGGAAAACTCAGTCTCATTTATAATTAATCACTAAAAAACAAAACAAAAAAAATAACAAATATTATATACATAGATATATGTATAACTTTACCAATATATCTGTATATTCGTAGATCAATACATCAATAACATACAAGGAGGAGTGTATGCTTAAGGGCTTATTTTCCTGTAATACCACATATCTGTCATAATATGTAAATATGATTACAGCAATTGTAGCTATAAGTACTTCACTACTGAAACATTGGGGGCAAATACAAATAAACAATTACAAAATATTAAAAAAACATAATAATAAATACAAAAAAGCCTTAATTTATTGCAAAAATGAAAAGCCTGAATTTTTAATTTCAATGCATGTACATATGGGAGTTTATATAGTACAATTTTATATCTCCTGATTATTTTCCATATGCATTCATGTTAAGTGTCAGTCTGCGTGCACCCTTGGTAGAAGTACCATTGTGACGTTTTTAGGTCTCGCGCCTAGCGTTGCAGTGCGCAGCACTGCTCGCACAGCGCGAGACCTCTTGTATGGGCTTCAGAAAGCTAACCACACGCTCGTGCGTGTGGTTTTGCTTTCGCAGGCTGGCATTGGCTGTAGCGTGTTTTTTTTTCAAAACGGCACGCAATTGGGCAAAGGCGGGCGCATGTCCCGCCTTGCTCCGCCCATTCCCGTCCGTGTCTAGGACGCGCATCAGCGTGCGGCACAGACGACAGGCTCCCTCGCCCCCCGCTCCTCTGTGGTGCGCGCGCACCACTGGTTTCGATTCCGCGTTCGGCTCCTCTGTGGTGCGCGCGCACCACAGGTTTCGATTCCGTGCTTGTTTAACGGAGGATTGTCCAGCAGCATGCCCTACCAGCTCTGCTGTATAGCATGCCACATATCGTCCTGGTCTGCTACAGCACGCCAATGTTACTGCCCATGTGTACTCCCGCCTCACACGAGATTGTCACGTGACACTGATTTCATTGCTAGGTCATTTCCTGGAACGGGAGCTCGGTGCTAGTCGTTTTCCACGCTTAGCAGAAGTACTTCCGGGTGGGCGGCACTGCGGTATCTGCCGTGAAATGACTACGCTATGTGCCTTCACCTGTGACGACCTCTTCCGATTCAATAAGATGAGAGTCCGGGGTTTGGGAGGTAGACTATTTGAATAAGAATGAAAGGAGTCTGTGGCAGCTATACTAGACGCTTGCATACTACCCTGCATGCAAGGCTTCAGGAGGGAGAGACTGTTACTCCCTGCGACCTCGACGTAGAGTGCCTATAAATATACTGAACATACTACTGCATTGCATCTACTGTGCAGCTAATGTATTTATTGCAGCAAGTTAAACGAATGTGAAATGTGCTTTCAGTTTGCTTTTCCTTGTAGGAGTGCAATGTTCTTCAATTAAAACTTTTGAAGTGGGGAATTTGACTTGGTTACTTAGCAAGTGGTTTTACACCATTAATACATAATGCATTGCCAGCACGTTTTTGGCACGGTGCTAGAATATTACTGGGCAGTTTTAGCAGGGCTCTGCAGGGCTGCAATACTAGATGATGTTTCATAAGGAGCGCAGGGCTTTATCAAAATGACAGTTGTTGGCAACAAACAAAAAAAAACCACGCGATAACGCTGTCGACTTTTATGTTAGTATATGCTCCCAAAGTAACCCACACTCAAGTCCTCACTGCAAGTTAAAGGCTCAGTTCCGATCCCTGTGCAAACAGGAGTTTCAGTAACCACTGCCTCACAGCCTCAAGACTCGCTCCACTTTCAGTAACCACTGCCTCATAGCCCCAATACTGGCTCCACTTTCAGTAAACACTGCCTCAGGGCCCCAAGACTGTCTCCAGTTTCAGTAAATACTGCCTCAGGGCCCCGAGACTGGCTCCACTTTTAGTAACCACTGCCTCATGGCCCCAAGACTGGCTCCACTTTCAGTAACCACTGCCTCATGGCCCCAAGACTGGCTCCACTTTCAGTAACCACTGCGTCATGGCCCCAAGACTGGCTCCACTTTTAGTGACCACTGCCTCACAACCTCAAGACTGGCTCCACTTTCAGTAACCACTGCCTCATGGCCGCAAGACTGGCTCCATTTTTAGTATCCACTGCCTCACAACCTCAAGACTGGCTCCACTTTCAGTAAACACTACCTCAGGGCCCCAAAATTGGCTCTACTTTCAATAATCACTGTCTCAGGACCCCGAGACTTTCAGTAACCACTTCTTTGGGCCCCAAGACTGGCTCCACTTACAGTAACCCCTGCCTCACGTCCCCAAGACTGGCTCCACTTTCAGTAACCACTTCCTCGGCCCCAAGACTGGCTCCACTTTTAGTAACCACTGCCTCACGGCCTCATGACGGGCTCCACTTTCAGTAACTACTGCCTCATGGCCCCAAGACTGGCTCCACTTTCAGTAACCACTTCTTTGGGCCCCAAGACTGGCTCCACTTAAAGTAACCCCTGCCTCACGTCCCCAAGACTGGCTCCAATTTCAGTAACCACTTCCTCGGCCCCAAGACTGGCTCCACTTTTAGTAACCACTGCCTCACGGCCTCATGACTGGCTCCACTGTCTCAGGACCCCCAGACTGGCTCCACTGTATGAATTAGGAGCTCTGTGATACGCATCATACACTCTCGGGTTTTCCCTTATAATTTCCTGCAGGTCAAACCTGGCGAAATGTACCTGAGGCGAGGCCAGGAAAGTAGGCATAGCATGTAGAATTAGGGGCCAGATATACAAAAATGAGGAACTTCAATTTCCTAATGGTGATTCTTACTGAGTCATAATTAGGAAATAACATTTCCTAATGTAAGAAACCTTTCTACCTATAATTAGCTATTCTTACCGTGTTGCAAATCAACCATTTTATTTCTCCCTGCTGTCATTTGTCTAGTTTTGGGGTTCAACTGTGTAGTGATGGGGTGGGTCTCGTAGTAGTAGATGTGTACAAGACCCATCCCAGAAAGTAAACAAGCATTTGCAATGCAATAGGTCTCGCATTATTAAAGTTTGAGCTATTGGTGTTGCATTATTTAGCAATGCCAATAGCTCAAACTTTAATAATGCGAGACCTATTGCATTGCAAATGCTTGTTTAACAAAGACTCGAAGAAGCACTGGAAGGTAATACTGCTATATAAAAAAAAACAAGTGAAAATCATTTAATTCTCGCAGGATGCTCTAAACACACCTGATGAGCTGATACATATCGAAATTAAACTGCAGTGGTGAATGTCGTACAAAGGACACATAATTTCAACTGTGCTTGAGTTGTCCTTCCATTCCCAGGAGGAATACTGCTCTGGGAGAGACGTAAGACTCCATCTGCTTCGCCGTTCCTCAGGACGCTCACAGCACTCGATGATACAAGTGTTAGTCACGTCTTTCATTTGTCTGACTCTCGGTTAAACTGAGAGCGCACCCGAGATTCCCAGCAGAGCGGCTTGTGCAGTGGTGCAGACCGGATCTTGCCTTCTGGTGTCAGCTGTGCGTCACTTCCGGTATACTTCCCTGAGGAGGGGCGGCAGTTATGGCTTATTGTAAGCTCGGAATATTATATTGCTGTTCCAGCTCGAATCCCACCAGGGTTTACCGAGGGTGGGAGCGATGACGCTGCTGCCTGGAGCCCTGCAGTTGCCTGTTTCGCAGGTTGCAGTGTCAAATTATGAATCTCGTGTCTATTTGTATGAACGGTGTCAGAAATCTGTGGTCATGTGACAAAACAACTAACACTGTTCTTGGTTTCTTCATGCCTCTGGTTTGAACCTTTTGCGAACAATAATACTAATAATGACAAAAATCACAATAATAATAATAATAATAAATAACAATAATAATATATTCTATTTTAAATAGATATAATGTTGTGAACTGGCTCTTCAGTGGTTAAGTGGCTTACTCACAGGCCCTACACAGGCTGTCAGCCTGGCTCCCTATACCTCCAAACACTTCAGTCTGATCGCTGGCATCCCCCTAAAATTTCCCAAGAGTAATTTCTCAGCCCCATGCTCTTCGATATCTATATGACCCCACTTGCCAACATTGCCCGTACTATTGGCCTCAACATCATCTCGTACTCTGACGACACATAGCTCACCCTCTCCGATGACACTCCCAGCACCCAAGTGAAGTTTATTGACTGCGTGTCAGAAGAAGCCCTCTGGATGAAGTCGAATACCTGAAGCACAACTCAGATAAGATTGAAGTGGTACTCTTTGGAAAAGACACCTCACTCAGGACCCATGCGGTCAAACCAAGTGATACTGAACCAGAATGTAAAGTTAATTTTTCTGAATGCATGGAGAATGCTGATTATTTCTGATTCAGTTGCCGTACTTATTTAATTATGCAAATTTAACGTAAGACTTGGAGTAAATATTAACAATCTGCAATATTTGGCTACTGTTTTGGGACAAATGTTGCTAGAACAATTTTCAGGAAACATTTCATTTTACTTTTCGGTGAAATACATTCTAATAATGGTTTCCCTTGTTTCCGACCTGCGATCGCGTTCAGCTTGCAGCATCCTGGTTTACGACTCTCAAACCCAGTGCAGTAATATTATGTGTCGTAATCAGAGTTATTCATCGATCATCAGCCAGCCTGTTCTGTGTGGTTTCACTGTAAAGAAGCAACAGTCATCCCTCTTAACCTTTAATGGTTTTCCATCTTTTCAGTGATGTTCACTGCAGTATATCAGTGCATGATGTACAGCACATCAGTCATATAAAGACCCATGCACATATCTTTGGCCCATAAAACAGGAAAAATACTGATGGACCGGCTGCAATAGATCGGAGTAAAGGGCACGGCCTGGCAATTAGTCAAATCTTTCCTATCCAATAGAGTACAGACAGTTTCCCTCGGAGATTTCATTGCCAAACCTTTCTCACTGCCCTGTGGAGTCCCTCAGGGGTCATCCATGAGTCCGACTCTTTTTAACGTTTATGTATCGCATTTGGCTCCCCTGATTGAATCCTTCGGGTTCAATTTGACTTCCTACGCTGATGACACCCAAATCGTAGTGTCACTGCTACCAGACGGAGTACAGGGAACGGTGTCCCGTTTCCATGACTGCATGACAGCTGTGGGTAACTGGATGGCCCAAAATTGCCTTAAACTTAACTCCAGTAAAACGGAGGTGGTACTGTTTGGTAATGAGCCAAATTTCTGGACCCCGGCATGGTGGCCGGATTCACTAGGTCCTCTCCCGACTCCCACTAGGAAGGTAAAAAATTTAGGAGTCTATATTGACAACAAACTCAGTTTTAAGGATCAAGTGAACGCAGTGGTCTCAGCTACATCTTACATTCTGAGATCCTGCAAATCTTTTTTGCCATTCCTGCCCAAAGACAGCCAACAAACAGTCATTACTGCCTTAGCCATGTCCAGACTGGATTACTGTAACAGCTTATATCTAAATATCCAGGAGGGGCTCATGAAAAAACTTCAACTCATGCAGAATGCAGCTGCCAGACTACTCACTGGCATACCAAAATATGCTTCAATCTCGGCTGAGATTAAAAGGCTCCACTGGTTGCCCGTCAAAAAGCGTGTTTTGTTTAAAGCTCTGTGTGTGGTCTACAAATCCCTTCAAGGAAATGGACCCCTTCACCTAAAACGATGTTTCCGCTGGTATGCACCTAGAAGATCACTGCGCTCCTCAGAAGCAAAACAAGTCTCCGTACCCTTTGTAAAAAAAAGCTAACTGAGGTGGCAGAAGTTTTGTGGTTGGTGCAGCCAAAGCATGGAATGACCTCCCTTTGCCTCTTAGGTGCATGACAAATCTTCTGGACTTCAGGAAGGCCTTGAAAACATGGCTTTTTACTGCCTAATGACTATTCACTTCTCCTCCCGCGTTTAGGCCACTGTAGGACATCAAGTATAGCGCCAGGACACCTTCGGGTAGCAGTTTGCGCTCTATAAATGTCAACATTAACATTAACATTAGAGAAAACTGTTACAGCCTCGTCATGGTGTCTGTAACAGCTTCCCCTGGGCCTAATAAATTCATCACTAGAATGCTAGCGACAGAGCAAAAGCTCATATTTCAGGGCAGTCAAAAAGCACACAGATTTCTCCTGCAGTTGACAACACTGTGGGCAGTGGCGGTGCGTCCATTGGGGCGCTGGGGCGTTGCCCCACTAATGCCACATGGCCCCAGGGCCCATTCATCGTTCTACTTCTAGTTCTATACTAAATGATGGCCCCAGGGCCCATTCATCGTTCTACTTCTAGTTCTATAATAAATAATAACTTGCAGCTCACTGACGCTAATTCCGGCACCGGGCCACGCCCACTTGGTGACTGACAGACTACTGTTGTTGTGAGCGCAGCGCAGCAGCGGTAGTGCGCATGTTCGGTTTTTGGCTGGTCATTTTTATGACCAGCCCGAACATGCACACAAGCCTTCCCCTTAGGAGAGCGAGGGTTGCTTCATGCAGCAGCCCACGGTCTCCTAATGGGCGGGGAGTATCCCTGCTCTAGCCAATCCTGGCACTGCTAATGCAGCGTCTGGATTGGCTGAGAGTGAGACACCGCGCAGTCTGAGGCTGGCATAAATATCATTGGGTGCCGCGCGTGGGTGGCACAGCACTGCCGCACTTTGTGAAGCGTATGGCCAATCACTGTGGCTTATGTGAAGCCATGCAGACAGTGATTGGCCATTTCGTTCGTGGTGACGTGACGACGTGACGTCGTCGCAGCAGACCGTCACTGCACCACACGACACCTCGTGTTAGTGCCTACTGCTCGTGGCTCGTCCGCTCGTGGTGTACTTCGGATCGGATCACACCTCGCTCTCAGCCTTGGTTGGTTCAAGAAAGATCCCCTGATCATCGTTGAGATTGAGAATCAGTCAGATTATCAGATAGATATTGAAAAAGTAAGAATCCGTAAATGCGTCCGTAAATGCGTCATTGCACGTTTGGCCTATGATATGGTGTGTTTCATTAATGTAACGGTTAACCTTAAACCTTGTAGGTTTGTTGTTGATTTTCTCTGCGCTTTCCTGGCCCACAGTGCGCAAGCAGCCGCCAAGGCCTGCACCAGGGGCTTGTTAGCATCCTGGCCTGGGACAACCTTAATCTCACGTTTTGCCTTTATCATCAAATCCATTCCTTAGATATTAACACAACTGAGCAGCATCCCACCGTGTTCCTCCGGTTTCGGAATTGGTGTATCCGAGGCCTTCTGCTAATCTGCAGAGAGCTGCCTCCGCACTGTAGTTTTGCTTGATCAATAGGGGCCGAAGGGGAAGCAAATCTGGGACGGTGCAAGTTGCTACATGCTGGCACACATTTGAAAGTGGGGGTGGACAGGGAAGTACAAGGTGCTGCTGCATTTGGCTAGTGGATGTCATGGTGCGCGTAGGCTCGGCCATAGTGCCCATCACTCAAACAGAGCCGTGTCACTCAGACAGAAGCCCCTCGTGTCCCGCCTGAGCCCCGGCCTCGCCCGGCGCATGCCGTGGCACCGATTGGAAAAGGAGTGCTTTCACTGTTCACACCATTCCAGGCTGTAAATAAATTAACCTGTCACTTTATTATTTGGCAAGATCTTCATTTTTATTCATCAGGACTTGGGCCAGAACGGGTGCGTTAAGTCAGTAAAGACCACATAAGCCACCCTTGATGAAAAGATAAATGAATGCATAAATAACATTGTGCTCTGCTCTGTTTGCCGAGATCAAGGGTAGATTCTGAAGGTTTTGAGAGATCAGACGTACATCCCCCTCCCCTTCCACCACGTAGTCTACTTTTACATTCAGCAGACATTGCAACGAGTATAGAGAATAGCATGGCCCCTTAAAAGAACCCAGATTTTTTGGGGGTACTGCTATGTTAAATAGAGAAAATGGCAGTGGACCGGAAGGATTTAAGTTAGAGGCAGCTAATGCACACAGACACACGTGTTAAAATGGTAAACACACTCGCAGTACATTTGCTTTTATAATTATTGAGATACATTTTTAGATTATATTTGCATTATGTTTAGAAGGGGACTTCATTTTTATTCCCAGCGCTGATTTCCCAGTTTAATGCTTGAGGGTGGTGATTCTCGTAAATGTAATGTTTAAGCTGTAAATATGATAACCAGCTCGGCGTGTCTACAGTCGATGCATTCGAACAGAAAACCATTGGGAAGCATATTCATTTCTTCAAAGCAGAATGTTCATCTGACTTAAATTGAAGCTCTGTGGTTATACTGAATAAGCAGCTACCCATGTTATATGACATCTCTTTATTAATGTAATAACTGCACTTTCACAATTGCTTTATTAACCTTCCTGCTTTCTCAAATTTGCTTGAAAATGCACCATTTGTCCACTCTTTTTTCAAAATTTTCTCTAGGAGAGAACCCCCCCGAACCCCTCTTAGGTTGGTCGGGCTCGCTCGCTACGCTCGCTCGCTACGGTACAGTATGGCAATCATTTTATGCCCCACCACTTTCAAATGTCACCAGCCGCCACTGACTGTGGGCCTGACACGGAAGTCATTATCACGCGCGCCAATTAATCAATCTGCAGTTGCCCCTGCGTGATTGAGAACCGCTTCAAGGATGTTTGCCAGGGTCTGTCAACGTAGGAGTGAGCGAGCCCCAACCCCGCCTTCTCTCACCGAAGAGGCGAGAGTGGATCTCCACATACAATGCTATAAGCATAAAACATTTTACTTGCCATTATGATGCGATGTTGTTGTCGTGGCTCTCTTTATTAACGCTGGGAGTGGACAGCCCCGGCCGCAGAGGTCCGTGTGAGTTCACAGAAGCCACAGAAAGGAGACAAGGCAAGCGGAGGAGGATGACAGAAGCCGAAGGAAAGAGGGTGATAGGAAGTGACGGGGGAGGTAAAGAAATGAGAAGAGCTGAAAGGAAAGAGTGCAAGGATGGCTGTGAGAAAACTCTTGGTTTAGCACTTTTTCCACCACAAATTGCCAAGCAATTGTTTGCAAAAGTTTGGGAACTCCTAACGTGGCCTACTTTTCTTTTTAGTCTCGTGACTATTTTTGGTTCTAACCCAATCGTTTCTGTTGTCGTAGATCTACCATGTGCTAACCTTATGCTCCTGGGCAGCATCCTCTATGGGGCGGGGTGTATGTTTCTCGTGCTCCTTGGACTCTCGGCAGATCATACACAGGAGTGCGTGATCCTCTTCACAGAACAGCTTCAGCTTCTCCTGGTGTTTGGGGCACAGATGCTCCTCTGCAACCAATCCTAACCTTTCTACGATGTTTCTTAGTGACATGTTAGGGTGCAGGTTGACTCCTCGAGATGTTGTCCGGCACAGGAGTGGTCCGGAGCACCGAGTGATGCAGGAGCGAGCCCCAACCCGGCCTTCCCTCCCCGAAGAGGCGAGAGCGGATCTCCACATACAATGCTATAAGCATAAAACATTTTACTTGCCATTATGATGCGATGTTGTCGTTTGGACAGCTTTATCAGCTCTGGTTATATCACTGACCAAATGGAGTCCCGGAAATATATTGCCTTGTTAGAGTAACCACAGGAACTACGATGTAATGACCAGACTCATAAGCAAGAACCCTCACAGACTTTCAATGTAGAGCGAGGGGCAGCACTTGCCAGTGAGCGTTTTGTCAGGATGGCGAATGCCAGAATCCGGTAAAGTAAAAGAGGCAAAGATGATTAGTAAAGTTACAGCGCATGCGTGCAGGATGAAAAAAAAGGAAAGGAAAGAACATGGACAAAGGCGGCCATGTTGGAGTGGGCTAGAATAAGGCAGCAAAATAGGCTGAAATCATATTTTAAGACATGACAATGCAGACATTAAACAGTGCCGCGCTCAAAGCGCACGAGCAATAATATTTTCTTACTTGTGGTAAAAGATGGGCGTCTCCTTGTTGTACCAGTTCCCGCAACTGAAAGCATAGCAGGACTGCACCATCTTCACACCGAGCACTAAGGGTGCTGCACAATTTAAAAAAAGGACGAACAATGCCCAAATATATGTTTTTTTGTTTAAGCATATAGATAGTGTTTTGTGTATTACTAAATTGAGTTAAGGGAAACAAAACAAACCCACCACCCGTAAAAAGAAGCCGAAACAAAGTCATATCCTACAAAACAAAAGCCCAACTGCCGATCGACATGGAAAATTGCAAAAAGGTTAAAAAATACAACCAATGGAGCGGGAGGCACTGCGTGGGAGGCAGCACTGACCCAACTGTAGCATTAAGAGAAGGTGGGAGGGAGACATTCTATAGTTAAAGCTAAAGAGCTATGTCACCAAAGCTGAACACAGGCAAACAGTAACAGAGCAGGAAACCACAAAAAAAATAGTCCCTCAATGAACAAATGAAGAACTTTTGCGTAATGAGCCAGTACTTAGTCCCTGCTGCTGGGATGAACAGAGGAGAAAAAGGAGGGACAAAGAGGCAGGACTGGCCACTAGCAAGCAAGGATTTTTAAAGGGCACTGAAACAAACAAATCAAGAGCAGGGGGGTGGTTTTAAGCCACAAGATAAATTACAATAGGTCTCGAATGCTCGACCTAAAAAGGATACTTGTGCATTTTCAGGGATAACTGATAAATCTTTGTCTTGTGACTTGATAAGCATTACTAGTTGTCAGTTAATGTTCTTAATACTCCACTTCAAGGGACACCGATATTTATGTAAGGGGTGGGGCAGTGCATGATGATAGAGTGCTTAAAGACACCCTGGGAACAGACATTCATAAATACATCCCTTCTTTTGGTTATAACCCACTGCAATGTCATGGAGGGTGGTTGTTAGAGGAGACGGAATTCACTGAAAAATAAAATGCTGTACAATGTCGTATGATGACCTTACAATTTCAAGTTATTATATTATTGTATTTTTATATCTCTGTGTACAGATACTATTCTTTGGGATTGGTTTTGCTGATGACATCACAATTTCAAGACTCTTGTGTCACTGCACCTTTCGAAAATGGCATTAAATGCCCCCTGACCCCGATGACACCATAGGAAGCGACAACATATGACCTTCATCCCCAATGAAGGGTCATTGTACTTATTTATACAACGTTTATTGAAAGCTTGGACTATGGCATCGTAATTAACATCAAGTGTTAATAAGCCCGAAGAATCAACTACTAAAACCAGCAAAACCTAAAAGGCAAGCTCATTTTTCGTTAATCATTAGTGCAGTGTTTAAATGGCGGCTGCAGTAAAGGAGACCATAGGGGATGCAAGCACCAACGTACAGATAGCACCTGATGCTCACAAATGACACTACAGGTAACCAACCTACTGACAGTGGAGAGAGGGGAAAGGAGGCTTCCATTGTGATGTCATAAGCAAAACTAAGCTCACTTCAGGGCTATCACACTCTAGATACAGAGAAAATCAAAACGAAGAAGGAAACTTCATTGTACGTTTCGCAAAAAGAGAAGAATAAAGTGAAATCTTAGCAAAACAAATCACCATACGGAACTGTTGGGCATGTTATTTTCTGTCTAGGTTGTCTTACCAGTGAAGATAAAATGGACGTCCTTGAAGAGGTTCACCTCCAGGTGTTTACACAATAGGTATATTTGATGTCCCAGTATTTTCATTAGTGTGAGTGAGCCATCTTTCCACTTGGAGTCAGAGATGCTAGTGGGTATGACCATAGAGAGCTCAGGGCTCTGGAGCGGATGAGGTCTTCTGAATGGAATGGGACAAATATCCAGAACCAAGGTGGGAAGCCATATCTCTGCGGGATGCTTCAGGGAGAGGTGGGGTGGTCAGCATAGGAGCTCACCATGGTGCAGGGTTCCATGAACTTCCACCTTATGCAGGGTTTACAAACATAGGCAATTGAGTCGGGAGTCCTTTGCGGAAATGTGGGTAGACAGAAGAATCAAAACAGAGAATAACGTCCAGAGATCATCCCGATTGTGCGGTCTTCTAACAGCACTGGCTAAAGGTACTCGACTATAGAGATAAGAGCAGGGTGGACCATTTACAAGGGAGCAGAAAGAAAGATCACAGGGAGGTCAAGAGTCCCTTTCAGGGATGGGAGGTATCATAGTAAATTAAATTGAAATGGTATAGATGCTGCTTAGCAGAGTAACATAGGGTAGGGAGCAAGTTAGAGCCCTGGGTAGGTGTGCACAAAAGGAGGAAGGAGCACTCCGAGGGAGCTGGAGGTGGTCTAAGGGACAGCAGGTCTACACTGTACAGCCTGCACAGTCATTGTCAATCTTTAACCTGAAATCCATATAAAATTGTGTATTCATACACTCTTTACCAGCTCTATATTCATGCAGTTGCCACACATGTTTCTTGTTGTGAATATAAACAGTCACACTCACTCTCATCAGTCATTGATTTAATACAATTTAGAGCACTGCCTGTGCTCGATAAAAAAAATTATGAAATACTCTTTTGGCACCGCCCAAGCGTCTTGGTATAACACCATGGACCATCAGGTGGGCCTGGTCTGCAAATGGAGAATCTACTGCTGGAATTTCCACTACAATAGGAACAGGTTTGTGAAAGGAATTCTATATGTGGATACTTCTCAAGATATAGAACTCCGTCTTCAATTTGGAATTGGTAGATTTTCCATTACCCACCAAAATGCTTGATTAGGCAACTAATCATCTCCAGGTCAATGGTCTAACTACTATGTCTCCCCCGCAAATGTCCAATGAGTTTCTATATCATGTAATTGGTTTAGGCACTACTAGTCGGAGGAGGCTAGGCTCAGTGCATTTATCACCCATTCTGAGGAGTACTTAACTTACTCCTAAGACTTCAGCTCCTTAAAAGGTCTTACTTTATGGCTCCTAAATTATAAGCCACATCTCAACAGCAGTACACCCACTTCACGCTCTCCACTCGTAGAGCTATCATAGATTTTGAACTATCTTAAGCAGTCTTCAACTGGACACAGTACTGGAGGTGAGGACTCACAAGCCATCCAGATGCCACAGTGGTAAATACTGTGTGTGGTCATTCTGCTGCTTTAACCTGTCCCTGCATATCCTATAATTTCTCTGTTGTTTCCCTAGTGACAACTAAAATACACCCTTTTCTGCTCTAGGAATTCAACACAATACCACTACTAATTATTGGAAACAAAATTGAATTGGTTGTGAGGAAAAGTATCTACACTACAAACATATCTGACTGGTTGGCATGGAAAGCTCCTCACATGCACATCTGTGCACAATTTGCAGAAAGGAATGTACAAAACCACATTACAAGTGTGATGGGCCACCGTAAAACAGCAGAAGGAAGCTGGGTGCAGCTTGAAGGAAAGTAATGAGAAGTGAGTGTAAATCCTTGATGAGGGCGAGAGTTCAAATTAAGATAGAAATCCCATTTCACATTTGGGGCCTCTCAGTGTCACTGAATAACCATTAAATACCAACATCTGAGCACAATGGAATAAATCTATAGGGTGAGAGAAAATCTTAGTGCAGAACTGCGCCTTGAGACCCTCACGGGTGAGTAGCGCGCTTACAAACCCCTGATTGATTGATTGAACTAATGCTCCAGGCATGGTAAAATAGGGCCTGCTAGGGACAAACACAGTGCCCCAGTCTTTCACATAAACACAGCGTTGTGTGTGAAGATCCTTATCCTTTCTTGACATTTTTGACAGCTTTTCTTGTAAATGACAGTCAATTGTGAAGTGATAAGGCATTCCCTTGTCAATGGCAACATGTAACCCCTCACCCTTCTTAGCTCCTTACGGAAACAAGGAATTTCATAGATTGCAGTCTCCCACAGATCCCTGGTCAGCAAACCAACAGGACTGCTGGACAACTCCAAACCAATCTAATGGCAAGTTATTTTTTGGGGGTATCATGGACCGTTTTTTCACAGAAATGTCCTTTTTAAACCTGATAGGTGAATCATTTTTGTCTCAAGGACTGTTGAGATGACCGCGCACATGCTGATGTCGCCGGGACGAAAAGTGCTGAATTCACAAGTGGATTTGGAGCAGAAGAAGTAACATGCACGATCTGGACACACGTCGTGGGAGTTTCTGAATGTCAAGAGGTAGAAACCAATAATAATGTACAAGAAGCCTCTTGCTAAAGGGTGCAAATGTAGGAAAATCAAGAAGAAGCAATATAGACCTAAAGGATACCTTCAGATCAAGTAAAAGCTGAAAATAAAAGTTTATTGGCCGTATTTGTGAGGATTTTCTGCAGTAACTGCCCATTGGTACTGTGGGCTTCACACTGCTGTGTTCCTTCATCTCCATTGGTAGCAGTATGGGATTCACACGCTGATGTATTTGTCTCAGGTTATGGTAGATGACAGTAGTGTGTGTTTGTGTGGTTCTGTCCCTGCTGATGGAAGAGTAGAAAAAACACTGTATTTTCTGTGTGCTCGGTTGATAGTGGCATCCATAATGTTGCTCCATGAGGGCGAGGCATGCTGGTGACGAGAAATACCAAGATGGGATACCAGCAGAGCAATAGTCGATTCAACTCAGGCAATTCAATTGGCTGGATCTCAGGAAATCCCTGCACGCAAAGCTCTGCTCATTCATTCCAGATCCATGCTGGTCTTGGGGGAAGCCAGTCTGCGTTTCCTGTTAAAAACTCCAATTCTTCAAATTCTTCACTTACTGCTTCACCTCCACCCCTGCAGGCCAAGAATGAGTGAAGGAATTCAGCACACCTCTGGCTGGCATGCTCACACTTGAGGCTTGTGATCATAGTGAGCTCTGTTAAGCCTCAGCTTCCTTCAGTCCAGCGTTGGTCATTGTTGAAGTGTTCCTGTTTGACTGACCCTTTGTTTCCACAGTTCCTGCGCTTTTGCTAAGCCTTGCTTCCAGATGATTTCTGAGTTACAGCTTCGTCTTTGTTCCTTGAACTAGCACGGCCCTGCAGTGCTTCCGTGTTTCCTTTGTTTCTGAGCTAGCACTATTGTAGTGCATTCTTGTTTCTTGAATCTTCACTCTTTCCGTAGGAAACCTTAATGTTAATGTTAACTGTACTTATAAAGTGCACATTCACCCAAGGGTTTCTTGTTGCTAAAGTAAACATACGTGGTACAATGTGAAAGAGGACGGCACCAAGGTTTCCATGCAAAGATTTTATTGAAGAGCTAGGCCGTTAAAGCCTTCCTGAAGATAGCTAGGTCAGTAAGCGACTGTAGGTCCAAAGGGAGGGAATTCCTTTCGATAGATGCCAAAACTGAGAACATTCAGCTCCCAGATTTTACTTTACATAACTTCTGAACGGCCAACAAGTTTGCTATGTATGAGCAAAGTTATCTTGCTGGAACGTATCTGGACACTCTTTGGGCTACGACTTTCGGGGGCAGACCATGTAGGGCTTTAAAAACTAAACAGCAAGTTTTAAATTGAATGCACTATTTAATGGGTAGCCGATGAAACTGCTTCAGAACAGAAGTGTGTATTCCACAAGACGCCTCAAAAGCCAATCTGGCCGCTGCATTCTGAACCATGTGCAATTCAGCAGTATCACATATGGGAAAGTCAAGGTGTATGATGATAGCATAATATAGCCTTGCTCCAATCACTGCTGCCAGAATTACATTTAAAGCCTCTGAGTAGAGGTATGACTGCAGTTTCCTTGTGGTCCTGAGAATTTAAAAATACTCCTGGAGAGCACTGCATCGATTTGTGGTCATAGGGAGAGCAGGTAGTCAACTAGAACTCCCAGACGTTTAGCCCTTGGCTTAGATTCAGGGAGCATGCCCATCTCTGTAGGTCACTATTGATTTAGACCAGGAGGGTGAGTTTTCATATATCACTACAATTTTTGTTTTCCCTGCATTTAGTTTCAGATGATTATTTCTTGTCCATCTACTGGTGAAACACAGCATATCTTGGAATTATTCTTGGGAAGGGACTTGATCATGTAGTCATAATAGAATATGGGAGACATCAGCAAAGTTAAAAATCCAGCAACCTAGATTAGTCAACTCTATTATTACAGGTCAAATATAGATGTTAAAAAGATGAGGTGATACGGTTGATCTTGTGGAATCCCACATTCAACTCTGATTGCCTTGGCCCAAAAAGGAGACAGCTGCACTGCCTGTGTTTTAGTCTACAGAAATGAAGCAAACCATTTATGTGCTGCCCCGAGATACTCTCAACCTGAGCAGGATTTTATGGTTTATAGTGTCAAAGGCTGTGGATAGCTCAAGCAGCATCAACACCTGCTTTTTGACCGGCATCAAAATCCATTCTCAGGGTGTCAGTGATGGATAGGATCACTGATTTGGTGTTATGTCTTGGATGAATCCGACTAAATGAGGATCCAGGAAATTGGAGTTTTGAATACGATTACTAATTTTGTGTGCTAGGTGGGCCTTCAATAGCTTAGCGCAGTACTTTACCCCACATTTCTTGTTAATGTTGTTACACGCATGTCTTTCTCATTCTGAGTGTTAGTTATTCTGAATGCTAAATACCCACTTGAGTGTCTGTTCTTGCTGAGCTTTGACTTGTTGTTACCTTGTGCACAGATTTCACATTGGATCCCTTTTCTCTGCTGACTCCCAATGTGATCTTGGGCAACTCAGTGCCCAATATTCGGTTTACTTTGTCTACCTTGCCATCAGTGATTGCCAGAGTCCTCCAGAATTGGTAGCAGTAGGGGGATTGATGGTGCTGTGTTATACAGGTCCATTGGTACTGTGGGCTTCACTCTGCTGTCTTCCTTCATCTCCATTGGTAGCAGTATGGGATTCACACTCATGTGGTAACAGTGTAGATTCACGCTGATGTGTTTGTCTGGGTTATGGTAGATGATAACAGTGTGTGTTTGTGTGGTTCTGTCCCAGGTGATGGAAGAGTAGAAAAAGCACTGTCTTTTCTATGTGCTTGGCTGATAGTGGCGTTCATAATGGTGATCCATGAGGTAGCTGGTGACACAGTGTGATTGGTGCTGCTGTGTTGCAAGGGGTTTCTGGTGCTGGTGTGAGTTTTGTGCTGTGTTGCAGCAGTATTTGAAAGGGCATCGGGGGCCTGTGAGTGCCCGCTGTTTACGGTGGATAGCAGCGGCACACAAGATTCTCGTCTAGTCTGACGCAAGTGATGTTTTCAGCTCTCCCTGCTAATCATCCTGCATATTATAGCCAGAGGGCCCTGAAGGACGTTTTCACTGGGAAATGAGATAAATAACCAACAGCCGATGAGTCAGAGAGACCGAGAAGCCTTTATGTTCTATGTTTTATAAGACCAGAACGAGAGAGCCTGCAGCTCAACTCTGTTCGCCCACATGGGTTATCACCAATGCACGGAGGACTAATGCCAGACGAGGGAGGCGCCATGAAAACTTCCCAGAAGACCCATAACAGTCATGTGTGCATTTATCTATCCCTCAGTGCCATAACTAGGGCTTTGGGACAACCCGGAACACCACATTGATTAAGAGCACATCACATTATAAACACAGAAGCTGGTCTTGTTGCTCAACTGTAGCAGCATTTACTTGGGAGAGGTGGTTTTAAGTGCCTTTCTAAATTTGTCAGTGAAAGTTGGCTATACACACCTGTGGTCGATTTTTGAGTCCAGGATTAGAAGGAAAATGTTCCTATGTTTTGATGGATTATTTTCTCAAGTGGTCATAAATTCACTTTATGAATGAGATTAAATTGATGAACGGTGGCCAGTTTCTGCAAGGATGTATTTAAGAGAGAAGGTTGTTCAGAAGAAGGTATCACAATTTGTAAAGACTGAGTCTGAAACATTTTTGAAACACCAAGGTATTGGTCACAACAGGACAGCAATTTATCACCTGCAGGAGAATGGGATGGTTGAACGTTTCAATGCATTTTTGAGATTGTAGGGTGGGGGTATCATACAGTGACTGAGGAGTCTCCATTTGCTTTGCTCAAAGGGAGGTGTCCATGCACAGTGATTACTCTTGTATGAATGAGGAAAACAAAGAAAATGAATAAAGAAAAAATTTCAAATGTAGTGGAGCTCAAACAACACAAATATGTACGATGTCACAATAAAATGTAGAAGAGCGTAATAAGAGTTTTAAAAGTAGTGGAAATGGTGTGAGTGAGGAGGGAAGAAGTATCCAACTGTTCAGAGCTGAAGCGTGTGGTTGATGTACAAGAAAGTAACATGATACTGGAACACAATGAAATATGAGGGGAGTGACGCTGTGACATTAATTGAAACATCAAAGGTGAAATGGTGATGAAAGGAGAGGTCAAAGAAACATGGGTTTGAATGACCAGTGGATCAGAAGATTGAGTAAGTATGACAGCTGTGACATGACAGTAGGTTAGTAATTTAGCCATGCAGCCTTCAAGCTGTGAACTAGTTGGAGTATTAAGATTACGTTTTTTCAGTTTCTTGCTAATTTACCTTTTTTGTTTTAGTCTTATTTTATCCATGATAATGTACTGAGGAGGGGAGGTGTTATATTATGAATGTAGTGGTCAGCAGTCTTTTGGCTCCTTTAAGGGAGTTATAGAACTGTAATGACCATGTTCTGGAATGTAATGGGCTAGTAGTGCTGAAAGTAGTTGATAGGAGCCCCCACCTGGTTTCCATTTTGCAACGTCTTTCTTCCAATAAACCTTATTGAAAGAAACTGGAGTGTGCTGCTTATTTAAAAGAAGTAATCTGGAACAAGGTAAGTAGAGTTGACCTTGCAATTTCAGGGAAAGTGTTAAAGAGAAGGAATACATCCACAAATAAATTCGAGAGCCGGGCCAAAAACAGTGTAGTGCTATCCTCAGAGCTACAGCTAGCAATGCTAATCATACCCAGGACCTGAACTTTCTAAACCCTTGGTCATCTCTATAATTGTAAAAGAGCAAAGTCCAAAATTTCTTGAAGAGTTGTCCTTCTGTATTTTGTAGCAGGTCACTTCCTAATACATAGAGTGTCGTCAACTGCAGGAATCAGTCCCTCGCAATTCATGAAAAGTGCTACATAGACTGAACCAACATGGCAACAGAAGAAATGCATGTGGCAGAAAAGCCCTGTAGAAGAAGAACACATCTGAGGAACAATACATCAAGAGCATAATGTGGTACAGGTTTACAGAGTGGTACGGATTCCAACCATCCCTGAATAAAAGAACAAAAATAACAGTGTAAGGTGATGTAGGCAACCTACAAGGGCTGTGGGAACGGTTGGGCAATTATATTCAAGTGACCTGGCCATGTTAAGAGTTGTATACAGAGCTCTTAGCCCTCTAAGTGCAGCTCAGGGCTTTGCTGCTTTGGAAAATTCTTTTTTGCCCTGTCACAAGTCATCCATTGAAGGCAACACTACATTAGACCACTTTCGGGAAGGCTTTATGCCAGGCTAAGAATAAAGCTAGTTATAAACTCAGTGTCAGCAGACCTCCCCAGGCTGGTGGACAATGGAATTTCAGCTACCTTCAGTTCCATTGACCACTGTCTATTTCTTTCCAGATGGAAGGAAATAGGCCTTGTAAACCTAGTCTAACTTGGATAAGAGTATTTTAAGGCCACTCGGGTACCGACCATAGTTTTCCACCCTTTGGGTCTGATGACAGACACATCAGCTGTGGTGTAACTCAGGATGTTTGCTCTCCCTATCGCTTTCCCTATCACTCTCCCTGCCATTATTTAATATGTACATGTTGACATTTGCAATTCTACAACACACTATGGAATGGCAATACTATATATACACAGATGACACTGATGTTCAGGCTCTCACTGTCCAGGTAACTACTTCTGCCTCCTCATCAGCTCCGGACACACTGATGAACACACAAACTAAAGTGCGCAGGTGGATGTCCATTAATTTTCTAAAACCTAATTCGGCAAAGACAAAGATCCTCATTACCAGAAAAACCATGGATACCGTGGAATCATAAATCAAGCCCTTCAATTTGGTCAGAGGTTATAACATACATGACAACATTTGGAAAGTAGAAAGAGATTTAAAAAAAAAAAATAATTAGGGGGTATTTATCTTCCCCATTGAGTAGTACTGAAGTGGGGCCAAAAACTGTTGGGAGAAAGCTAAGTTAAAACCTAATTGGCTTTAAAAATTGTGAATAAGCTGCCTGGATTGGGTCTGTTGGCATGTATGCTATAGGACCACACCCCTTACTCTACATTTTTTTAGGTATCTATATATAAGTATTCACATTGATACGCCTTTCCCTGGAGTGTCAGGTAGCAAAGGTAGCCAGTACCTGTTTCTGGCAAATTAAGATTCTTAGGAAACGTCTATCATATTTTAGCAACAATATTCCTGTAGTCAATGTTCAAGTGCAATCACAGCTTGACTACAGCAATTCCATCTACCTTGGTCTGCCCAATAAGCTCTTAAGAAGGCTCCAGTTGGTGCAGAATGCTGCAGCTAGGCTTGTATTGGTATCTGGGATCGTGCTCACACTCCACCCATCCTTGAGATCTCCCACTAGCTTCCTGGTAGAGAGTACAGTTTGAAGCCTCAGTAGTGGCACACCGTGCAATATACTGCACCTTCCCTTTCCTTCATAGCCGCTAAATTCCATCTACATGTCCCACATTGCACTCTTTGCTCCTCAGGCCAATTTTCCCTAAGGCCCCAGAGTCCAAGACTGTTTGTTTTAAGACTAAGTCTTGTTCTGTTGTAGAAGCGAAAGACTGGCACCCTTTCGTCTCTGTCTGTTATTTGCAAAAATGAAAAATTCAACTTTTTAGACAGTAAATTCATGTTTTAAGGGTCTCTTGTTTATATTCTAGTTTTGCGTGGGTCTCGAGTTGTTTTCTTCTCTAGTTATAGAAAGATGTTTCCCTCTTGTACTTTTATCTTAGACAGTTTCTTGAGAAATAAAAGACTCCTTTCTCTAGTACAGTTTTTACATCCAAACCAATGTAAAATTACTCTATGTCTCATTATAGTAAACACAAAGCTATTTAATGACAACTAAAAAAAATTACATATTAAAAATCATATTTCACAAAAAATCCATTTTTTGCATCCATGTGATGATTCTAATACACAACTCATTACATATTAATATTGCACATCAATGCTCTAAAAAAAATCTGTCAGCTTTAGCATTAAGGCAGACAATATCCAGTGAACGAGCCAATCCAGTGTCAGTGTCTTAGACCACACTCACCTTCCTTCCATCAACCAGATTCTTGCTTTGAAACACTCATTTCATTTGTTTCAATTCATTTTATTGAAAGAATCTTTAGGCGATGGGCTTAGAAGAGAAGCCAAACAGAATACTGTACACAGCGGCAAAGGCAGGAAGTACAAGACATAGATTACATTTTTACAAGTGATCATGTTCGACTGCTTGGTCGATAGTTTACGAGCAAATAAAATCCCGACTACCTCCATCCCAAGCTGCCAATTTATTATTTCAGAGCAAGTCTCCACTGAATGGCCGTGGCCTGAGTGACTGCATGTGTTTAACCTCTTTCTACTTATTTGTTCCTACAGTGCCTCAGTAATCCAGGTAAACCTAGTTACTGAATAGCGTCCATCCATCGACAGACCAGACCGTCCGCAGGAAGCAGGGGATCGACTAGTCCTTAACGCGCCAGTCTGATGCAAAAGTGGCTTTCCTGGGGCAGTTCCTCCATTTGAGAGGAGGAGCGTCGCCCCACTAGGAAAAGCCCCAGGCCAGAGATGAAAAATAAAACGGCAATAAAGTTTATTTATTACCGTTTTATTTTTCAGCAATCGACCCTTCCTGAACTGAGTGACAAGACGGGCAGGGCCAGTGATGCTATGCTGAGTGGCAGTAGCAGGGAGCTGGGCGCTTTAAAATGTGCATGTCTGTTTGGCCGGCCGTCTTGCAACAGCCAGCCAGACATGCACATTTTAAAGTTCTCTAACCTAGCTGTCTTAGACAGCTGGGTTAGAGAAAGCGCAGGCCTCCAGTGCTCTTAGGAGCGCTGGGTGAGGCCGCTCTCTCCAATCCTGGCGCTGCTCTCATGCTGGTGAGAGCAGCGCCAGGATTGGTTAGGGGCAGGGGTGGCTCCTCCGCTAAGGCAGAGGAGCGTCGCACCCACTGCTTTATAGCAGTGCAAAGAAAAAATAAAATCATAATAACAGCCGCCCGTTATTATCATTTTATTTTTACTATTGCAGTTGCACTGCAGAGCAGCCCCGTTGATAGGGCGGGGCAGGCCTCCCCTGACGTCAAGGCCAGAGGAGGAGTGGTGGCTGCACCTAAGGTGCGCATGAAGGTTTGGCCGGCCGTCTCAGGCCGGCCAAACTGTCATGCGTACTGTGCATGTTCTCCACAGGCTGTAGTATACAGCCTTAGTGGAGAACATACCCAGCCTCCAAGCCCCTGTCTGAGCGCCGAACCACAGTGCTCAGACCAATCACAACGCTGCTTAAGCCAGTATTGTGATTGGTTAGCGGATTCTGGGAGGCTGGGTGCTTCCTGCTGGAGGAGACGCGGCGGCTGCGACCTCCAGGTACATTTTCTTTTATTTTTTTTAGGTCTATTTTCCCTACTCCCTCCCCCCCCCCCACCATCCTCAGCCTACCCGCCACCGTTCCCTACCAGCCGCCACTGGTTATGGGAGTTTGCTGCTGGGTCCCGCGTTGGAGTGAGCCTGCCAGATGTCACGTTGCGGAGGAAGGTAAGTCTGTTTGTTTTGTAGCGTCCGTCCCCCCACCCTCCGTACATGGTTGCTACCATTGTTTGTAGCTGCAAGTCAGCACGCATGCGAAGAGGTCAATGCTGTAGCACAGCAGAGTAGGAAGTGCTCCCATTGCATTGCTTCTTGCAATCCTGCAATTTAATCAGTCGAAACACTTACCTTTAAAAAGTGCAATTATTAACACCTATAGCTGTGGTTCGCTTTAGAACCTCACGCCTTTCGCCCACTACCCTTCACTTCCTGTCTCTTTATCTCACTCTTGCTGGTCTGTATGTTCCCTTAATCACCATTCCCCTTCTTTCCCTTCCTCCTTCTTTCTCACTTTTCCACCGATCTTCTCTTGCTCTGGGTCAAAGTCTGATGAAAAATCAATCTCAGTCTCCAACAAGTAGTGCTGGTGCTGCGCACCTGCAGCCACAAATGAAGCGCTAGGTGTGACTTAGAAGGGCTGGTAAATGTAGGACACTGTAAAATTTGTAATAATTAACAAAAGGGCTGGACAAGACACAGGAAAATATTACAAGAGCAAAGACACAACAGGAGCTTGAACAGTATTACAGTAAGCGGAGCAACAGACAGCTCAGAGGGGCAGGAGCTCCTTATCAAGCGTTTATACTGATTCATCTAGTGCGTATCCTTTCAAAAGACATTTTAATCCATGACTGAATTTCAAAGTTACATTTTACTACATTATTTGAACTGTGCGCCTGCACTTCCTAACTATGTAATGAGACAAAAACACCCTCTTGCCATCATGCTCTCACAAGTCGGCAGGCACCCAAACAAGGAACTGTCTTACTGCGAGGCAATACATACCTGGTCGCTTAACAGGAACAACAATACAAGGAAATTCTCTTCCCATAACAAGAAATCAAAGAACAAGAACACCCACACCTTCCCCTCCTTCTTGCCAAGGACACATCTGTGAAGTCCCACCAGTTAGTTCGCATGTGCTACACATATGCACAGTCCATTAACAATAAAGTGCAAAATTTGATACACTCATTCTATACTCCTGTCTGCATGCACAAGTCTAACATTACCTTGGAGCACCTTCAAGGTGCTGTCGCAGTAACGATCCATTAGCAACAACATTGTGATTCCATTCCCTACCTGCCCGAAAGAAAGAATCCACTCACCAAGGACTCCTACTAGAAGTTGCAGAGTTATTGCGTGCTTTCGACAGGCATGGCCCAGGTGTACACCTGATTTGTACCCTTGGACTCAAGATACAGAATGGAGTCCCACAACTGAGTATATCTACCAGTCATCCACTGGCCAGAGTGGAATGGGCACATGCCCAGTTAAAAAAAAAAAAGAAGATACATGTTACTACAAGAGGGATGGAGAATAACAAACAGCTCAGGATCCATAGCATGCCTGGGGGCTTCCATAAGTAGTTACCAAAGCAACGTTTATTTGCTAGAAGCATCATTCACCATCCAGGACCAATTCTTAGACAACGCCTAAATGATCACATTGGAGATGTCACCTCATACAGATAGAACATCCACTACTTAGATACTCCTAACTTCAGGTACTTCTCTGAGACAGTTACTTTTAACCCCTAAGTCCCCATTGCTTTGGAGGCCAAGCTATGGTTAAAACAATGACACAATAGAAAGCTGAAAGTTGGTACAGACATTCATCTTTGTAATAATAATCATATAAGAGCAAGACCCCAAGTGGATCTTGCCTATGACATCATATTGTCTAATCGAAATACCATATGGACGACAAATATAAACAAATTAATTCCTTCTACCGATTTGTGTCAAATTTGGCACAAAAGTTCATGTGTGCATGTCAATGCATGTCATGTGCATGACCACGTTAGATCTAGACTGTGACGTCACTAATATAAAACCAAAATGGCCACTAAAATCATGTAGAAAACTTTAAAATTCAAATCTGTTATAAATTCAATGTAAATATTCATACTTATTGACATGTATCAACATTTATTAATATGCATTATATATTAAACCTTTCCTTTTTTTCAGCTTCACCTTGTCTTCTGTAATGCCTGAAAATGAGAAGCATGTCGAAACAATACCTTATTGCAACACCCACAACCAGTAGTCAAGCTGTCCAGCATGATGATGTTGCAACAAATTGGTCCATGTGTGTTCTTTGTCAGGATAGAACTTCAGAATGACTTATTTGTCCAACAAATGTTACACACAAACATTATGGGTCAGGATATAGTGTTTTCATCATAATTTTAAAGAATTGGAATGTGTACCTATGAAAATCGAACTAGAGCGACTTACTGATGGTAATTCTGGCTACCCAATTGAGCTGTCACATTATGGGGGCTTGAGATGTAAATGGGAATGATGGATAGTGTTAAACTCATGCAGGATGTAATTAAGGAAATCAGAGGTGTTTTTGCAGTTATAACATCCTGTGTAGAATCCCCCATGAGAGTCATAGATGTCTTTGGTGATATCAGTTCATCTATTTCTTCCAAGATGTTAATAAGTAAAACCGTGAGGAATAAACCTCTGAAGGGCTGGTTTAATCATATCTGTACCACAGCCCACAAGTGACTCAAAACGGCCCTAATAAAAAAAAAAAGCGTCGCTCCCAGGAAGAAATTAGGTTATGTAGGAATGAATATAAGAAGGCCTTAGAACTTAGGAAAAAAGAGATTAGGAAGGAGGCGTGGGAGGACTTGGAGAAGGCAAGTACTCTAAGAGATAATGTAACTTTCTGGAAGACGGTGAGTAAACCCTTTTTCTGAGGGTATAATAAACCCATTATTGGTACTAACATCACTGTCCAAACCTGGGTAGAACAATTCTCAGCCATATCAGTTGTGAAAAGGATCTTTCCCCACTATCGACCCCTGTTGATATTCAATCTAGTCAAGAAGAACTCTCCTTATTAAGTTAGTCTATCCAGATCAAGGACGTAGCAACCGCAATTAATCAGGGTTGCTCAAGAAAAGCTCCATCCCCGGATGGGGTCCCTACGGACCTTCTTAAATCAAATATACCCTTCTGGTCACTAATTTTAACAAATGTGTTCAGGGCTGTTATTTTGGGTAAACTTATCCCATCCTGGAAAGAAGCAGCAGTAGTACCAATTTTTAAGAAAGGAAGCAAAAATATGCCTAGCTGCTACTGACCAATTTCCCTCTTGGATAGCTCATGTAAAATCTTAGGCAGAGTCATAGCATCCAAATTGGAGGCTTGAGGAGAGGCAGTTACTCTCTAGGGCACAATACGGGTTCCGTAAAGGTGTTGGCACAATCGATCAGCGCCTAAATCTCCAACTGATCCTGGGAAAATATGTCTGCGCAAAGGGGGGGTTCCACACACCTTGCGTTTATGGACCTGTCCAGTGCATTTGACATTGTCAACCGCCTGGTCCTGTGGACCATCATGGATAAACTAGGGTTTGATAAACATGCTGTATAGGATGCATTCAGACACCATGGTGAAAATACGGTATGGGATTAACAGGGAACTTTCTCCAGAAATCAGGTCCAGAATGGGGGTCCAGCAAGGCTGTGTTAAGGCCCCTCTGTTGTACTTAATTTATATTAAAGGCTTGGAGGAATCGCTTTGTGGTATAGGGAAAGATCTACCCTCATTTAAGGCTCTATCAATTCTTGATCTGCTTTATACAGATAACGCCGTGCTGCTTGCACAAACAGCTATGGGGTTGCAAACCCTATTAGACGGGTTTAAATATTTCATTGATACCCTTGGTTTAAAAACAAACTTAAGTAAATCCTTTGATATGAAGGTGGGACCAAAAAGAACAAGAACCATGAAATTCCAACTAGGCGGCACAGAGATAGCCAAAGTAAATAGTTTAACTTATTTGGGAATTGAGTTTGATTCTAAAATGAGTTGGGAATTTTTATTTAAATCACGCTCGCTTCACTTTCAGAGATTGATTGATTCCGTTTTACATTTTGCTAGAAGGTTGGGTCAAAAACCAGTGAAGGAACTGTGTGCAATTTATAATGCTAAATGTGTTATACTAGCGAACTATAGAGCAGGAGTGTGGGGTTCTAAAGATAACGCTTCTCTCCAGACAATTGGAAATACTTTTTTGCGTAATCTATTGGTAGTACCTCAGTTGCTTTCCACTATAGCTTGTCATAGGGAACTTGGTGTTATCTATTTGGAAGATAGAATTAAAATCAGCCCATTACATCTATGGGTAAGAATTTGGTTGGCCCCTGAAGCTATCCTTACAAGGGAGATCATCCTAGATTGCCTCCACTTGGGTATTCCCTGGCTGAAATATGTCAAATCCATTTTTAGTATTTTGGGAATTGAGGGGTATTATTAAAATCCAGACACTATTACTAGTGGCACCAAAATACTGGTGAAAGAGCTGCTTTACAAATGAAAAGAAGCAGGTCACCACAGAGTTTTTTAATCAATCGCAGACAGCTCTAAACTATCTTCCCATTAAATCCTCATGGGGGTTGGAGTTTTATCTGTCACTTACTCATAATGGAGAGTACAGATTTTATCTTATCAGGTTTTGTTTTAACTTAATTCACTTCCTTGTAGCGTTCCCCTGTCAGGGTTCCTGGTTTTCTAATCTCCCTCGCTGTCCGTACAACCCAGTTGTTAAACAAAGCACTTTGCACTTTACGCTGTTTGCAGTTTGTACTCTTCTCATATGAAGTGTATCCTTGTTCTAGTTCTCCGTGCAGCAAATTGTAGACAGCATAGGAAAGCTTTAACTGGATACCTGTGCCTTAGCTACAAGGAAGAGATATGGCCAATCACTAGATATAGAATAATTGCTGCTGTAATTAATTTTATTAAATGTGCTTTAGCTGTTATGAAGGGATATGGCCAATTCTTAGACATATATTGGTGATTTACTATGAAGATGTTCCTTTTGAATGTGTAGAGCAGGTTTATGTTTCGTACTCTTGTATTCTGTATTTTTATGACTATTTTAAATAGGTTTAATGTATTTTATGCACTGTGTTTTCATGACTGAAAGTTCAGTCGCATAAAGTTCATGATGATGATGACTTACTGATGGTTCTGGTATTGAGCAGACATTAAGGACTAACAATGCAGTGTGGCATAAATCATGTATTAACAAGTGCGACAATTTAAAGCTGCAACGGGCTCAGAAAAGAAAACAAAGTGATGCAGATCTATATTGTAGCCCAGTTAAAACATGTTTGGCAATTCCAGTTCCAAATAAAATTCCTGGAAGAAAAGCATGTTTCTTTTGCAACAAATCAGATACATCTGTAATGCATTAAGCGAAAACAGATGATGTGGATGCTAATGTTCATCAGTGTGCGGAGTTAGTTCAAGATACAGCACTTATTGCAAAATTAGCTATGGATAATATGCACGCATAGGATGCTGAATACCATCATAAATGTTTAGTTGGACTCTATAATAGAGCATGCAGTGTATGAAAGAATAAAAACGAATCACCTATTAAGACCTCAGTAGATGGAATAGCTCTAGCCAAGCTCGTATCTTATCATAAAGATTTGTGAGTGGGAGATGTTAAAACAATTTTCAAACTCTGTGACTTACTAAACCTTTACACAAGCAGAGTAAAGCAGCTTGATTCCACCGCAGGTAAGGTTAACTCGACACGAGTATCGGAGAGAATTCTCAGAAATACAAGAAGTTTGAAGGCATACAATGGAGGAAGAGATGTTATGTTATGTTATGTTATTTAAGCTTGTATAGCGCACGGTTACCCTAGGGTGTCCTGGCGCTGATGCATGCCTGCTGGTCAACTGAGAATAGAGATTACTGTAAAAAAAGCCAGGTTTTCAACCCTTTCCTAAAGGAAAGGAGATCCGCTGCGTTCCTCAGGTGGAAAGGGAGCTCATTCCATGCCTTAGAGGTGCATGTAATGAAGCTTCTACCCCCCCAACTGTCCTGCTAGCTTTTGAAGATGACGTAGGATCCGCATTAGTATTTGCCTGTGACAAGTCAGATTCTGACGCCATAAATATTGCTAATGCAGCAAACGTTATTAGAAGGGAAATGAAGCAGAAATCTGAAAACTTCAATGGAACGTTTAGAGATGATTGTAGAAAAAAATCAGTTCTGGAATCGCTTCTTGCCCTTGTTAAAATGATACTTGATGGATCCGACATAAAGAGATCAGTATTCCTGTGAAACAGCCACCACCATTATAATGTTGTCTATTTCTGAACTGCTTATGTTTACCAGTGAAAAGAATTCAAGAACAGACTCTTCAGCTCCTAGACCTAACAGCAACAAAGAAACTTCTCTGTCCATATACATTGCGCTTTCTATCCACAGTCAAACGAGAAACCGAGAACTTGTAAACAAGTTCCATACACTAGGTATTTGTATTTCATATGGAGGGTTTTGCAAATGTCTGCTGATTTAGGAAATAGCATGTGCAACTGTATGAGAGCGAATAAGTTGTGTCCACCAAAATTGAAGTTGCAAGCACTCACTAGTGGAAATATTGATAACATAGATCACAACCCAAGTTCCAAGACAGTTAAAGACTCTTTCCATGGAACAGCAATAACCCTGACACAACACTCAGAACGAGAAATAGAAGGAATTGATTGTGGTATTGTAGTGATTAATCCTAATACGGCAAAGACAAAACAGATTTCAAATCTTCCAGCACTGTATACAAATATCGAACCAGATTCAATGAACAATACAGATTATCACGTTCCATTATTATCTGTAGCAGTTGATTGCCAAAGAGATCTAAATGATGCTGCTTATACCTATGAACATAAATGGCTTGAAAGAGGGAAGCGCAATGTTGAGAATGGAAATATGTTTCATAATGAAAGCATATTTTGGGCAGCGTATCATGCATCACTGCTACCACCTATCAAAAGACCACTGTCAACTACTGCATTGTTGCCGCTGTTCACAGAAAGTACTTATTCTAAATCCATTGTCTTCCAATGAATGAAAGTCATTAAAGAGTCTGTTCAATATCTCAATCCAGGACAAATATCTATTATTTCAAACCTCTCACAATTACCCAGTGTTACCCCCACCCTCTTGCTATAAGGCCAAAGGCCACAGTAGTGTAGTGAGAATACTCCCTGCAGCGCTTGGCCTCCTCCCGCTCAGGCATATCCAAAAGCAACTCAAACATGTCCACCGTATGCCCCCTTCCATATTTTTTACTTTATCTCCTGTACGACATGCCTGCCCAGCTGCTTCTGCTTAGACCTTACAACATTCAACCCAACTGCCGGTAATGAAGCACCCATACTTGCATTTGTACATTCTTGTGTAGGGGAGGCGATTGTTGTCACTGTCGCCGCAGAGCCCCCGGATGTACTGCCCATCAACGCAGTGCCGGGCGCTGAAAGTATCTGCCCCGATGGATGGGGGTCACCGCCAACCCCTGCCACAGAGGCTATCCCCGGTCCCACCTGACACCCTGGCGAGGCTGCAATATTAACTGGTGGCACCCCACTGCCCCCAGCGATGCCCCCCACGGGAGCAGCACCAACCTGTGTACCCTGCCAAGCAACTGACCATTGAGGAGCGCCACTAATGATCTGGCCCTTTCCAGGTCATCGCCATCTCCGGCGCCAGCAAGGCGCCCGCCCACCAGATTGGCGGACAACATCCCCACCTTGAAAAAGCTAAGGCAACACACTTGCTAAATTGGCCACCAAGTCTGGCTGGCCAGAGCCTACCGCAGGAGAAACCCCAATAGCCATACATCTGTTGCCATTCTGTTCAATACCTCCGCTAGCTGCAGGTCCTGTCACTGCTGTGACACCACCCTGAGATGCTACTGGACTGAGTTATGATGACCGGGGTCTGATCCACCAGTGCAGCTTTTGCTGGGATACAGCTGTGAAGCCCCAACTTACCAGGGTTACCTGCACCCACGAACCCCTCTTCCGTATACCATGTCCCCAGGCCCTCTTTGGTACTGGGGGAAATGTCGCCCTAGGAGACACTCCTGCCCTTCTAGGCCTCTTGTCTGGCTCAGCTGGGACGCTGCTGTGACCCCCTAGAGACTGCAACCTCATCAAAGCCAAAGCCTCATCCATAGCATCCATTTGATGCATTAATGCATCCAACACAACCTCAGTCCGTGAGCCCTTAACGCCTTTTCGCGCACCACCAGACATAGCAGCAACACCAGCCAGGTGATCCCCTCAAACACGAGATAAAATGTAACGCACAATATTAAACCTGCCGCCCACACAACGCCAAACTACCCCTCCACCACAGCACAAGGAACTGTGAAGGAACCCTGTCCGCCCACAAGGCTTGAGCGCCCGTGTGGAGGGTGAACTCAGAAATAAGACTTTGAAAAAAGCTAGCCTTGCTACCACTGCTGGGACTTGCACCCTTGCACCCTTGCCTTAGCAAGCCAGCACTGCTAAAAAACCACCAGAAACACTTGCCCTTACCCTACAGCTACTTCCAAAAATGCCCTAGAGCTCCTGCAAAACTAATATTAGCCCCCAAATAGTGTTCTCCTCACCTGCAGCAACAGCGGCCTCCTGCCGGAACCACCACCGAGTACTCGGGTACCCGGGTCAGGTGACCCACACTCAAGCACGTGCAACCCCCAGGCAGGAGACAGCTGTGTTGCTGAAGGCTTTGTGATGCAGAGTGCGGAGTGCGCTATTTCAAAGGAGGCCGGAACCTGCAAAATAAAGGAGACAAGGGCCAGGAACAAAAGAAGGAAAAGAAAATCCCTCAGGCGAAACGGGGAGTGGGTGCGTCTCCTCAAGGATGCGAGTGAGAAATAGAGACCCGCTCGCACCTTGCAGCCCCTTTTATGGGTGGGGCCTGGCGCACTTCGCAGACACGTGACCTGGAAGCACTTTAAGTGCTTCAAGTTCCGGGACCTCACCAGGATCCAATCACCACCCGCCTTACTGTGGGTTGGCGGTGCATCGCGGCACCAACCTACAGCCGAGGGCCTGGTAAAACTGCCATACGTGCGGCTCCCCCGTGTTGGGGGAGCCTTTGCCATGTTTGCAAGTGGCAACAGAACTATTGAAAACATACCACCTACACAAGAAACTCTTCTTCTACATGTCAAATGATCTGCGTACCAAGGGGGCCATGTTTGGGGGAAGACTTTAGTGCCCATGCAATAATTGCCAAATTTAAATGGTTTGGGGCTGCAAGCAGATTGATGGAGTAATGGTACCACATTGGACAACCATTTTGAAGGCATGCATAGAATTTATTTGTTGTGGGTGCAAAAAGTTGTGCAGAAATCAATGCAAATGCTCAAAGGTGAGCCTCCCGTGCAACGACCTTTGCTTTTGCAGTGGAAACTTATCAAGATTAAGACCGTATACAAACTCCAATCATCATTGTTTCATATCATAGAAATGTTATCAGGGTTTAATATAGTATTGTATAGGTTAATTACAATGGAAACATTATCCACGTGTTCACAGTATGTGTTGTAAGGGTGCAAATGATGCAAATTATAAGTTTACTTTCTCTACAGTTTGTGTTAGTTATTCCTGGCGCCCTTATTGGTGGGCATTTGGGTTTCATATTTGTCAGTCTAGATACAATGTGGGCATGCACAGGACATGTACACATGAACTTTTGTGCCCAATTTGCCGCAATTCGGAAGATTTTAAATAATTTTTTTATATTTGTCAACCATCTTGGATTTTGGTTAGACTATATGACGTCATAGGCAGATCAACTTGGGGTCTTGCTCTTATAAGATTACTATTACAAAGACGAATGTCTGTACCAACTTTCAGCTTTCTATCACAAAGTGAATGATTTTTTAGTCTAACACCTATACTACAAAGGCAGAGGCAGGGTAGGTAAACTGTAGGTAAACAGTGGTATCTTTAGAGCTTTCGATCATTACATCAAGTAGCTCATCCTGATAACAGTGGATTCTCGATCACAAACTACTGTTGTTTCGCTTCCTGGAGTTCCTGGAGTTCATGAGAGAGTGTGACTATGTAATAGATAGATACATGTAATCAGAATGGAGTACTGAACCTTTATAAGGCATGCAGATTATAACTCTGGGCCTTGCCTTATCTATATACTTGAACGTTAAACTTTTAGGCAATCTTTAATAGAGAATTCCATGCAATTACACTGAGAATAGCTGAGACTACTATGCTGGTAGGGAAAAAAAGATGACCAGTCTGCCCCTGTGGCTGCAGGCAGTGACACAAAAGGTACATGTACAGTTTTTGTACTAATAGGCCGACTCTGTATTAAACATTTGGAACAATGCAATGCAAATACATTGAACTCTGCATATACTTTATTATTGAAATAATAAAGTTCTCTTAAGATCTCTCTTATTAATGTAGCATTTTTATGTAGTACGGCTCGCAGCCCTTGTAATCTACCAGAATGTTTCACTTAAAACAGAGTTAGATGACCGGAGTCTCTTCTACAATCTAACTGAGGAAGTGGGGCGGTGGGGACAAGGTTAGACTAAATTGATAGGTGCATAAGAGGATATCAATGAGATATCATCAAGCAGAGTGTCTGATAAACAATAGAGTCATAGGCTTTTTTAGCCCAGAGAAGGTCACCGTAGCACCTCATCTTCTGAGGTAGAGAGTTCCAGCTGAAAGGTAGAACAACTGGGCTGGCACTATTTCAGTCTTGAATTTCTCAGTTTTCAATCAAGTACATCTTTTCTTCTGCAGTCTCTCTCACTTCCAGAGACACATAGGAAGGAAAAACACTAATTGCGGTTCGCATAGAGCTTTGAACACCGAGCAGGTAGGATTTCATTTTATTCCGGCTTCCAGGGAAAGCCAATGCCGACATCTCAACACCGGAGAAATTTTGTCTTACATCTATCATCTAGGTGCCAGTCTCATGGTCACCAGTAGGATCACTTTAATTGAACTCAGTATTAACGTTACGGGATACAGTCTTGCTTTAGGTAGTCCAATTAGTGATGCATTTTCATAGTCTATTTGAGAGATGATTGGTGTATGAACCTCTATCCACAAGTTGATGGTTTGCTTAATTGTTTGTTTTATTTAGTGAGTTTTACAGGTTTATTAGTACGTTTGAAGTGAGCATTTGTTGAGACAAGTGGGTCAAGCCAAATTTCCAACAATTTGACTTCCTGTGCAAGTGGGGTCTGATGGAATTGGCTTTCATTTCATTTAGTCATGCCAGATTTAATTAACAGTTGTTTTGATGGGAAAGCCGGATGCATTAAGTTTTTGAAAGGATTGCACATTAGAAATTTGGCTATCATCACTTTTGTACAATTGTTATGGAAGTTTGTAATCCACAGTTTTTCACATCAACCAACAGGATTCATAACTCTGTGAAGTTTGGCCTGTAATTTCTCAGAAAATCCCAAATGCACCAGGTCTCATCCACAAGATACTGCCTTCATTGATAATAGTGATATCTAGACTGGATTATGCAAATGGCTGTCATCAGACTCACTACACAATCTATTGTAAAGAATACAAACTCTACAACCAGACAAGCCCCCAACCTAAACAGCCGGGATCATATTACTCCTGCCTTCAAATCATTCACTGGCTAACAGAGGTAAGAAGAATATCCTTGAAAGCCCTCTGCATTGCACATCGTATTATCCAACGGATGTCACCTAGTATCTAACATTCAAAGCCCATCCTAACCAAAAGCAAAACTCAGATAAAGAAAGGTCCTGCTGCCTATAATCCCTACTTTTCATAATTGGAGGTAGCTTCTTCTCGGTGCAGATAAGCACATTTTTTAATAAACCTCTAAAGAAACTCAGACTAGTAAGCATTTCCCATTCACAAGAGACATGAAATCCTGGATTTTCCCATAGCCGAGACTCAACATGAACTAGTCTGTATATGCTGCCTTAAGACCAGTGCTTACACTACTTTGTTTTCCGACACATTAGTAAAATGCGCTCACATGCCTCTGCATCAAGTGTAGAGCACACTCTCCAGCCATCGTACCTCACACCAATATTCAACACCAGTAGATGAATGTTACCAATGCTCTTCCAACCATGCAGATCAGAATCAGAACTCTTGACTGCTGGTCTGCAAAATACCTCGGAACTTCAATGAGAGATTTAGGAACACCTAAAAAAAGTACAATACCACACGTCTGAGGTTTAATATTAACTTTTTAAAGGCTGATATCAGCATTGGTTAGCATGTGATGCAACAGAGTGGCAGTGACACCCATATACGGTCCCATCCAATTATTCTAGGAATCTCTCAGGAAGCCATGCAGCACTGATCCACAATGTGAGGCAATACTGGATTTACAAAGCACTTTTAAGATCACAAAGACATTGACTGGTAAACCTTAGACCAAAAAACTCTCCTAGATAGTGTCTATCATTTCCAGCATTACAATTCATAAAGCATTATCTTTCTTCCCCAGGCCTCTCCCAATAAGTAACAAGCTTAACTTCAGCCAAGCACCCAATTTGCCTTCCTTCTTGCCCCATGCCTTCATCTCCAATTGGCCAGACCAAACACTGGGTCCTCCTTGCACTTGTCTTAGCAAATCTTGTATGTGAAAAAGACACAAAGATTTGACAATCACTCAAGCCCAAGATCTGATGTCTAACATTGTGGCTCTACCTGAATGATAGTCCAGAGACGATTTGCATAAGCCTGCTGGTCCATTATCCCAGCAATTATATTTCTTACATGCTTGCTACGCTGTAGTGACAATGGGCACTCAAGCTTACACAATCATTCTTTGAACAACTCTGAAGCTGTTAAATGTGCCTACAATTCAAGCAAAGGTAACTTCTTTACAGTGAAGACAATATATGGGAAAAAAACGTCAAATTACACATTCTTTCTCGAAAAACTAATGGTATAATTTCTGTATTTTGGAAACCAGCAGGTGGAACAATATGTTTTGAGAAATTAAATTGTTGTTTTCTGGCATTTTTAGGTTTTGCCTGCCCAGCGCTTGCGCGGTGCTTGTGAAATCTATTGGATTAAATACAAATCTTAAAAGAGGCTTACATCCCACTCTTGTTTTTCATTGGTTTGTGAGCTTGCCACTTACTTTTCCTCCGTTTCTATTGGCTGTAGCACACTATTTCCGGTTGTTCCTCTGTGTGTTTCCCTTACCAGTCTCCCATTGCCCAAGTACTGTTTTCATCCACTTTGTGGGACTTTTTATTAAAGCTTTTGCCTCCACAGCCCTTGCCCTGTGCTTGTTTTTACTTTCTGCTGAGTGCATGGCTCTTTACAGTTCGCCTCCGTCCCTCATGTTGCTCCTCTCCTTTTCCATCCTACCACACACCACTTCAATGACAACCAGGGGTTCGTGAGGCACTTCGAAAAGCAGCCTCACGTGTAGCGCTTAATCTCTGCATTGACACTCTGCCTGCAAAGTAATTTAGCCTTCTGGTGGACCTGGGAGACTCATTGCTATGGTGAGAAAGTGGCACAGTGAGAAAGTTTCAGTCCTGTGTCGCAAAAACAAATTGTGCTCCCTTTGTTAGCCCCGCCCTCCCCCTCCGAAATACATGTGTGGTTTCTGGGTCATCCGGCACAGGTGGGGCTGCTAAACTGTGGACATTGGCGGTCGGCTGGTCTTTGGCTGGTGCATGTGGCTGTCACCTTATGGTACAGGACGTGTTGTTTTTCTCCGACACTTTCACCTTTTCCTTTACCTCCTTCTTCCTTAAACTCCTCAACTGTTATATTTTTTTTGACAGTGAATATTTGAAAAGGCAATGTTTATTTACCAGCCCACTGGGGCGTGATAGCTGGAAGCAATGTATTTATTTGTTATCCATTTACATAGTTACTAGGTTTTCGGTCTTTTACCATAGCTGAGATCTTTCTTAGCTGTGAGTACTGTGATTTTAACAGTGCATGACTTTGATCAAAATGTTTATTTATATTACTGTTAAGCATGGTGTGTTTTTTTTTTTTTAGTCCTCATTTGTGCAATAATCCACCAGGAAGCAAGCGAGGGGGTCTCGCACTTCCCTCCGACCGGTGAAGTGGCAAAGCACTGGTCCCCAGTCTTCCTGTCCCACGGAGTCCAAACAGGAGAGGACCTAGGGGCACCAGTCCTGATCCTTATACCCGGGAGGTATTGCGAAATTGCTTAATCATCGGACATTTAAATCAGTGTTTACGTACTTAAATAACTTAACACCCCGTGAAGATAAATTGAACAAAAAAATTCTGATCCCAAATATCCCAAAAACCAAGCTTCTTAATGCCCTCCCTGCTCTCATCCAACATTCGCACCCTTCGTACCGAGTCCAACCACTCCCTCCTCGAAGGGGGATGCAGAGATATCCACTTAATGCAGATCTCGCGTCTAGCTAACAATAGCAACACGAACAGCAGGTTCCTCCGCTTTCTATCCAGGCTAACCCTTAACTCCTCCTCCTCATCCACAGCCCCAAAAATAATTAAGCTTATGCTTACCTCCAGGTTTACACCCAATACTGTTGCGAGAACCGCACTTACATCATGCCAAAACACCTGGAGGCTGGGGCAGCGGAAAAACATGTGCAGGTTGTCAGCTTCTTCCTCCCCACACTTAGGACAGCTCTTAACCGCCTGCTTGTTCATCCTTGTCAGCTTTTTCGGCGAACAATATGCCCTATGTATCGTGAACAAATGTTTTTTCCTGAAATAGGCAGCACTGACAACATACCACAGAATAGACATCGATACTTGCCAGAGATTTTGTATGTCCCCCGATGGCAGATCCTTCCTCCAGATCTCTGTGGGAAGGGTAAACTCCTCTTCTCCGGCAAGCACAATACCACCCCGATACCTCTTTTTTCTGTGATGAGCTTTATAGAAATTTTCTCTCCAGGTCACCATTTCCTATTGCTCCTTCTCCAGCGATTTTGGCCAGCTAGCTAGCTGGTAAGACTTGAATATGGAAATGCTGCCATTTGTCAGTGATGACAATTGTTCCCAATCCACTAAGGTCTGGCCAATGAGTAACTGATTCCATCTCGTTATCCCTGCTTCTGCTAACGGGGCTGAAAGTTTGTCCTTCAAGCATTCAGGGGTTCCTGGGGAAACCCATACTGGGGCATAACTGCTGTAATGTGGGATTCCAACTGCCCTTCTAATTTGAAACCAAAGTTTACAAGCTGCGTAAAGAATCTTTAGTTTCACTTTTAAAAAATATTTCGGGTGCCCGAATTTATATAAAAACCCATCTCCCTCAGACTGGCTTGTAAATAAGGAGGGTACTTTTGGTGGTCCTGCAGTAAGATTCTCATTGCTTTGAACTGGAATGCTTTACAGTATTGAAACATATCCGGGCTAGCAATTCCTCCCTGTTGTTTCCCCCTAAGGAGTTTCCTCCACGCAATTCTGGTGGCCTTAGAGGCCCAAATAAAGCTAGTCAGATCTCCCTGTAGTTTATCAAACCAAGCCTTCTTGAATTCTAGGGGTATTGAAGCAAACAAAAAAAGTAAATTTAGGTAATACTGACATCTTAAGGATATTTGACCTACCCAGAAAAGAGAGTGGAAGCCCTGCCCAGGATCTTAGTAGCCTCTTGGTCTCGCTTGCTACCTTCTCAAAATTCAACCGTGCCACATCCTCCAAATTCTTATACACCTTAATTCTAGGTATCTTATCGAGTCCTTTACCAACGGATTGTCACTCTGGGAGTTCCATTCCATCTCTTCGGTTTTTTGACAATTAATCTGATAACCTGAAACCTCCCCAAACCTACCCAAGATGTCTGAGATTATTGGAAGTGAGAGTGACACGTTGGTTGTAAATACCATCAGGTCATCGGCATATAAAGCCACCCTCTTCTCCCATCCCTGAATACAAATGGGAGGATTTGTTGACTAGCTCTAAGTTTGCTAGCAAGGGGCTCAATGTAAAGATCAAAAAGAAGAGGGGAGAGAGGACAGCCTTGTCTTGTACCTCTTGATATAAATATCTTCTGGGTAAGGTTCTCGTTTACCAATATCCTGGCAGATGGGCTCTTATAGATTGTTTTTAGAACCCTGCCGAACGCTAACCCCAGCCCACACTTCTCTGTGACTTAATGCAAGAAAGGCCAGCTAACCCTATCAAAAGCCTTTGCTGCATCAAAGGTGATAGTCGCCAAGGGGAGCCCGTTCTGAGTTGCTATGTCGATTGCCCCAAGTAACTTGTGTGTTAACTCGTGAATCTGCCTGCCCTTAATAAATCCCTTCTGATCCGGGTGTATTAGATTATCCGCGACTTCTCCTAATCTCCCTGCCAAAATCTGCGTGAAGATCTTATAAACACTGTTCAGCAGTGAGATAGGTCTGTAAGATTCACAACACTCTGGATCTTTCCCTGCTTTGTGCAAGAGACAGATAGTGGCTTCCTCCCAGGATATCGGTATAGCCGACCCCCCAAGAAAAATCAAGTTAAAAAGGCTGATCATAAACGGGGTGACCTCCTCTTTAAGGGTCAGATAAATCTCGTTTGGGAGGGCATCCGGACCAGCCGCCTTCCCCCTTTTCAGTCTTCCTATTGCACCCACTACCTCTTCAGTTGTTATTTCCGAGTTTAACAACCCCCTTTGCTCCTCTGACAATGTTGGAGTTTGCAAGTCCTCAAAATACTTCTCGACTTGCTCCTCTGTGACTCCTGCCTCTTCTGTGTATAGGGTTTGAAAAAACTCTGCAAAGGCCCCCTCTATCTCCCTGTCCTCACACCTGAGTGCACTTTGCCCTTCTACCCTAATGGCTGGAATTTTATTCTGGCTTTGCTCCGTTTTTAGCTTCCAAGCCAAGAGTTTACCGCACCCCTCCCCCTATTCATAGTGCGCAAGCTTGCTCGTCTCCCACTTCCTCCTAACTATTCCCACAAGCAAGCAAAACAACTCTTCCTTCCTTTCTCTTATTTACTCCTCAAGCAAACTAACACCCTGAGTCCCTTGTCCTGCTTCCTAACCAGTTCTTCCAGCTGTTCCAATCTATCCTCTATGGACCTTATTTTACTCTTGGTAGCCTTGTTCTTAAATGCGGCAATACCAATCAGCCTCCCCCTTATGACTGCCTTATAAGCATATACGGGAGAACATGGCGGCCGGCTTGCAGGTCCTGTCGGGAGCTCTCTGCCTGCTGCTGTCGCATAGCGGTGAGCGCAATGTCTGGCAGTAACTTCACCATTCCGCTTCAGGGGGAGATCCAGCCAAGCTGCGCAACGGAATTTCTTAAAAGTGAAGGAGTGATTTAAACTTACCCGCCTTCAGGCTCTGCACTCGGCGGCACTCAGGCAAGGAGCTCGGGAGGCACAGCGGCGTCCGAGGTGGGTCTCGGAGGATCGTACTCTGGAAGGCTCTCTGCGGTGGGCTGAGGCAGCTCTCTGCCTGCTGCGGTTGCATAGCGGTGAGCGCGATATCTGGCAGCAATCACACCATTCTATTTTCAGGGGGAGTTTTTAGCCAAGTTGCGCGACGGATTTTCTTTAAAACAAAATTAAAGGAGTGAATTAAACTTACCCGCCCTCAGGCTCTGTACACGGCGATGTTTATGCGAGGAGCCCGGGAGGCGAGGTGTGTCGGAGGTAGGTCTCGGAGGTTCGGACCCCGGAAGGCTCTCTGCGGTGGGCGGAGGCCGCCAGCACGAAGCGGAGCAGGAGAGCCGTGGGGAGGATTTGCTTCCGGGGGTTATTAGTCTCGCCGGAGTAGACCCACAACAGAGCCAGCATCGATGTCAACTTGAGAAGGTGGCTGAAGGCAAAAGTGAAGTCGGGGTGAAGCAGCGTCTTGTACTTCAGGAGAGATTCGGGCCAGAGGGGGAAGCACACATGACTCTGGTAAGTGCCCGGGGAAGTAGGAAAAGCGCACGAGCCCCTGCTAATTTGGACAAGGGGAAGGAGGGGGGGAAATGGAGGAGTCAGGAGAGGGGGGAAACGGTGTCAACCCCTCAACAGAGGGAGGGGAGCCTGAAGCAGGGGATAAGCTATTGCCTGCGAACAAGGAATCTAGGTATACACCCCCCCTCACCATCACCTCAAATAAAAGCTTGGCTCCCTTGCCAATACATACTTCCCAGAGACAGAAGGGGAAACACACCAAACCCCTGGCCTCACCATTATCAGCCTCTTCTAGGGAAATGGGCAAGGGTCTCAAGCCTAAAATTACCCCCTCACTGCGGTCTTTTTTCAAGGTGCAAGCCAGATTACCCTCTCAGGATTCTGATATTAGTGAATCAATCATTCCGGAAAAATCTCCTGACATGGAAGCAAGTGGTGGTTGACTTGCAGGGGCAGGCATTGCGCTAAGCAATAGGTTTCAAGTACTAGTAATGAGTGATCAGGGAGCGACTACAGCCCCCGATCCACAAGGGGGGCAGGATTGTGCACAGAGTCAAAGTCAGAGTCAACATCAGAGCCTAAATCTAAGTAATGCTAGCGATTTAACCAGCACGTGGTAGGAGACACAAAATCCTAAGGAAACCCTATCAAACCCTGGGGTGGAAAAGATGATCGAGTCTATGATCTTAGAGATGAGGGACAAGTTTGCCATCTCTGAGAGGAACCAGGGCAAGATTCAGGAGTCTTGTGAGGCATTGGAGGAGAAGATGAACTCCCTGATGAACCGTGTGGCAGTGGTAGAGGCCTCATTGACGGATCTAGGCAAGGAAGTCGAGGAGAACCGGGACGAGATAAAGCCACTAAAATCAAGGGAGAAGGATCTCAGGGATAAGACTGAGTCGTTGGAGAATACGCCCGAAGAAGTAACCTAAGGTTGTTAAACATCCCTGAGGGGAAGGAAGGAGAAAATGTTAAAAGTTTCATAGTGGACCTACTCTGAGTTTATTCCTGGCCTGGAATCATTAGCATTAGAGAAAGATATACAAAGGGTCCATAGGGACCCATTCAGGAAAACTGGGGCAAGGAAAAACCCGCGGATAATCCTAATCAACTTCCAGTCTTATTCTCTAAAGGAGAAGATCTTAGTTGAGGCGCTTAAGGCTGGCACATATAAAAAAGATTGGTCATTTAGGATCCGCTCTGACATCTCTAGGGTTACCCAAGACCGTCAGTGGGAGCTGGGCAAAAACATTCAGGAGCTGAAATCATTGGGGGCAATGGCACAAATGCGCTTCCCTGAGTCCCTAAGAATCATGTGGCATAACCAGATGCACAACTTTAGAGATCCCCAAGAAGTGGAGTCATTCATAAATCAGATTAAATCTCATCAGAAGGTGTGAGTTAGGGACCAAAGCAGGCAGGACATCGAAGGGCAAACATATTACGCCCAAGGAAGGAAGGGAGGGAGGGTTCTCCAGGGGGCGGGGGGGCATGGTGGGGGGAGTAGGGGGGGGAGGGGAGTACACAATTTTTTGATATACACTTTTTCACTGGGGTGATGGGATCATATAGGGAAAAAAAAGAAAAAACACGTCCGAATTTGTGGCTTAAAGAGATCTTAGGCGAGGGGAGGGAGCAGGGTCCAAGGTATATCAACAATTCCAGATTCGATGTCGGTGAGCATACTATCCTGGAATGTAAACGGGTTGAGGGTAAGGAGTAGTAGGCAGAATATATTGGAATATCTGAGAGTAACAGAAAGTGAGACTATCATCCTGCAGGAGACCCATATGTTAAAATCTGAATGGGAGGAGGCAACAAGGAAGTTAAAATGGGTGGATGCTTCAATCTGTACAAACCAGAGCTGTTGTGTTAAGGGGGTGGCTATTATATTTAAGAAATCAGCGAAAGCAGTAATAATGGAGGCCTACTCGGACCCCAGAGGGAGATGGGTGGCAGTTAAAGTCAAGATTCAGGGGAAACCGTATGTCATTGCTGCTTATTATGCTCCCAACACGGACTATCCCTTACCCCTACAATCCCTGTATAATCAGCTTTTGGAGTTTTCTGCCCCCATAATTTTGGCCGGTGACTTTAATTTATTATTAGACCCTAGGAAGGATAGATGGCCAATTATAAAGTCATCTATAGAGCCGAACTTACCCCAAATGAGGTCAGTGCTAAGATGTTGCATGCAAGACTTTGGATTGTTGGCTGTGTGGAGAGAGAAAGGGGTGGGTGATCAAAAATTTACCTTTAAGAACAGGAGATATGGTCATTCCTCTAGGATCGATTATTTTCTGGTGGAAAAAGGAGAGAGTAGGATGGTCAAAACAGTGGAACATCTGCCAGCCCACCTGTCAGAGCAATTCAGCGGTTCGTCTGGAACTGAAAGTGGGGGATGGGTGCCCCCCCTCAAGGTGGACGTTAGATAGAACTCTACTACTAGACCAACAATTGGTGATACAGTTGAAGGAGATAACGAGGGAGTACTTCCATATAAATGGCACGAGTACTGCACCACAGACAATCTGGAATGCGTATAAAGCATGGTGTGTTGCCATCTATTGTGATTTATGAAATGACATTGTAACACCAGAGTTTGTCACTTTTATGTTCTCTATGTTGTCACCTCATGTTGCCCTCCCCTTTTCTCTCCTCCCACGCACAACTTCAATGACAATCATGGGTTTATGAGGCACTTCAAAAAGCAGCCTGGCGCATAGCACTTAATCTCTGGATTGCCACTTTGCCTGTGAAGCAATTTAGCCTTCTGGTGGGTCTTGGAGACTCATTGCTATGGTCGGCTGGTCTTTGGCTGGTGCTTGTGGCCATCATCTTACGGTACTGACGCGTTGTTTTTCTCTGATGATTTCACCTTTTCCTTGATCGCGTTCTTCCTTAAACTCCTTAACTGTTTGTTATATGTGTGGCACAGTGAACATTTGAAAAGGCAACGTTTATTTCCCAGCCCACTAGGGCGTGATAGCTGGGAGCAATATATTTACTTTTTTACCCATTTACGTTATTACTAGGTTTTCGGTCTTTTACCTTAGCCGAGAGCTTTCTTAGACATGAGTATTGTGATTTTAACAGTGCATGGCTTTGATCACAATGTTTATTTATATTATCGTTAAGCATGGTGTGTTGTCATCTAGTGAGTTATGGAATAATACTGAAACACCAGAGTTTGTCAATTTTATGTTCATTATGTTCTCTATGTCGTCACGCTCATGTGACTATAAACAGTATGAGCTAAATGGCACATACTACATTGACAAAGGAAGTTTGCTGCCAAACGTGTCTGTACGTTGTGCTGCCCATTAAATATTTTGCTGATACATGTGCCTGTCGATCTTGAGAGGAGTTGTGGCATGCGAAGGCGCCTGTTCGCGAGGCATACATATGTATATATATACATATACGTATATATATATATACATATATATATACGCATATACATATATATATACATATACATATATATATACACATATATATATACGCATATACATATATATATACATATACATATATATATACACATATATATATATATATATTTATTTTTTTGCACTTGCTATGCTATAAAATTTGCTGTTGAGGCTAGCGCACGGTCATGAATGATCAGATCAATGAGATCATCTTCTGAGCAGTTGCAGTGCCTGCCCTCTGTTACTGAGAACCTCAGTCACGCAATCTGTCTCCAGTTGTGCTCTTCCATTTCTGGTGATCTGCAGCTGTTTTAAGATCTTAGAGTTTCTCGTTGCTCAAATGGGTGTAATTTCAGATATTTATATATTTCCCTTGTCTTCTTTGCTTGATTTTGCCCCTGAGAAAGTGGCACTCATAGTTGTTGAAATGTCACTCATAATTACACTGAAATGATGAAAATGTCACACATAGCAATCTGAAACCTTGGCAGCTATGGCCATCTTGACACATCCTCGTTTGCTGTTCACACATTAGTCCAGTCTGAAGCAGACTGCAAAGTCAAGGCTCACACTGCCTGGAGTGCAAACAGGCTAGAATTAGAGGTCGCTATGCAAGTGCCTGGTGCTTACACAGCTTGTTTTATGCATGCGAGAGTGCTTTGTGGGAAGCCAACGCTCTGATCACAACGCACACTCACCAGTCCCCCAGGGGCCAAAGCAGAGACCCATTCTAGTTAATTAATCTTGCTGTTTCTTTACAAGTAGCAGCGCACAAAATGGACGGTGCCACTTTGGAATGCATAAATGCAATGCGTTTGAATGGTAGTAGGAAAAATGCCAGGCTACAGTAAGTACAGCCTCATAAGGGGTCTACAAATGGTGATGTAATTTCTTTACATTGTCGATCTTTTTTTTTTCTCATTAAATATTTAACCTTCTCAAATGTAAGTTTAAAACCATTTTTCTTTAAAGACCATTGACCGAATTTTTTTTAAAAACACTTACAAACTCTGAATTAGCGCTATATCTTTGCTGAATTTTACATTAAATCTAAATTTGAAAGAAAGCATCATTACAAGTCTCAAATAACCACACTATCGAGCATCTGTATTGAATATCGCTTTATCTAGCTAGCCATAATCACACTTACAGTACAGGTTGTTGTATACAAATCCCAAAGTATTAAAGTACATACTTTTACAATATGATGAAAATGTGAAATAGTGCTTCTGGATAACTTTGAAGCATACAAGCTATGCCATTTGCAAACTCACCAGCTTAAACACAACTCCAGAACACACTACAATGACAACACTGTACACCAAACCAACACAATACAAGGCAGCAAAACACACCAACACAACAAAACTTCAACCTAACAGAACGCAACAACAAATCAATAATATACCACACCAGACCAACAAACACACACAGCATTATAAGTTATCACATCATAGAAAGAGATAATGTAGCAACACACAAGCACAACACAATAATAAACTGCACCGCAATTCAATTGTGCTAGTTTTTGTGCTGTGCTCTGGTTTGGGTCATGTTGTGGTATGTTGATGGGTGGGGCGGGGCTCCAGGTTTCCACATGGTGAGCAAACTTCTTGTAGCTTTGCATGTCCACATAATGGCCTGTGCCACTCTGGAACTGTTGTTGTGTTGTATTTATATAGCTGCTCTTACTACCCTGGCAAGGCATTGAAGCACTTTAAGAATGGGTTTCACGGCTGACCTTCAAGTGAAGCGTCACATGCCCTGAGCCTGTGGCTTCACAGGGTAAAAGCTTTGAGGTCAGCAGTAGTTCGCCAGACCACTGGTGTACTGACCTTGGTTTTCCAGATCATTGTCTGCAGGCAGGTTTCATGAGATAACTCCAGTCACCCCTCCAGGGTCGGACTGGCCCATAGGACAATGAGGGATTGCACGATCGGGTGGTCTGACAGATCAGTGTGTGGTTCAGTTTTTTAGCAGAATTGTGGGCCTCTTTTATAACATTTACCTAATCTCTCTATGGCTGCACCCATTTCAAGCATAATTATTGGGTGCATGTTTTTTTTCTTCATCCTCCACCCTTTACCTAATATCCCCACTTTATAGTACCCCCAGTAACAACACAATACATTGCCTTTCTCAATAAACATGTCATAACACTTTTACAGAGTTTCAGTAACTCATATTGCACAACTTCTCATCAAGCTACAACTTACAACAAAAAACAGCTTATTATTAATCACATAGGTGAAACCTATTGCATTTACTAATGCTGGTTTTAAATTACTGTCAATACATTTGTAATGGTCATGATAACGCATGAATTCCCTGAAGAAGAGATGCTATCCCGAAATACAATAGAAACAATAACCTTGTGTTTTGAAAACAAAATATAAGAAATAAAATGAATACCTTAAAATCGAATAATTGAAAATTGAGGTGGGCCTGTAGACTAATTAGGTGCAATCTATAAGTAAACGTCTGGCTCATACCAGCTGCAATCTGGTGGTAGTTTCTGTATTTCAGTGTCATTAGGTCTGACAGGACGTGGTCAGCTAGGTTCTGGTGCACACCGTCAGCAGGGCACCACACAGAAACAATCAGACACTGTGTGTTCCAATTCCTACCTCTCCACCCTTCACACTTCCAATCATTTCTTCATGCTCACCTTCCCAAACCTTCCATTATTTAAAAAATCATCAAGATCTCCAAATCTCCCTCTAACTTAATGCTCCCTAAAAGGGTAAAAAACTATGCAGTTAAGTACATATTACAATTTCATGTCACAGTATACACAGACTACTGCTGAACAACAGATAGGTCTTCTAGTTCATCGTTCACCAGTTTCCAGTCCTGGACTTTCTGGGAGTTCCTGGACATATTTTCTTCATTTCCTCATTTCAAGAAATTGGATTCACATGGATGACAACAATGACTCACAAACGGAAAGCCCAGGACTAGACACATGGTGTTTGCCATACAAGGGTGATCAGGGAGCCCTGCATTCTTACACAAAACTAACCAATCTTGCACAGCATGGAAAAGATGAAGTACCACAACCACTTTGTGTACATAAAACCTCATTCCAAAGCAAGAACACACCACAACATCGCTGTATAGACATCGAAAAACAGACATATTTCTCAATCCTTCCACCTATGAGGTGTATACTGATACAAGCAAATCTGTCTGGCAGTGGTGCTCAATGTCGGTTCACAAGGTCCGGATTATCCAAAGTTTTCAAGACAAGTACTTTGCCAATGATAACCCTTTCCACTGATTTAAGTAAATTTAATTAATCTAGATACTGAAAATCTGTCATAGATCATGCCTTCTTGACCAACACTGGCATCTCTATTGCGTGGCATCCACCCATGGCAGACAGTGGAACACAAATGAGCTGCACTCCCAGCTTTTCCCCTGTAAGTGAATAAGTGTTTAGGGGTTGTATGTGGATTCATAACCGCATCCAGTGTGTAAGTAGGTGAACTACAGTGGATTGGGTACACATTCAAGCCAGCAGTGGGCCGTGAGATCCCCACAAGAGCTGGATAGACTCCACAAAGTGCCCGACATAATACAATGCTACTTCACTCCGACACTGGTGTTCCACCTCAGCGTTCCATGCAGCTTCCCAGGCTCAGAGCAATGAAGTGCATCCTCAAGCTCTCTGAACTCAACCAATGCAGAGCAATGCAGGCAATTACTGAATGCCTGCTCCTTCATTTAACTTCTCAGGGTCTGAGATGGAAGCTAGGAGTACACAGCAATATGAACAACTCTCATGCAGATTCCACAAGGAGGCTCAGGCCCAATGGAATGAACAAGAATGGAGATTAATGCAGATATCCTCCAGGGATCACCTTTAATCAGCTCCCACTCTCCATCCAAGAGCCACTGTTATAGGGCACAATTATCTGAGTGCTTTGACAGATCTTATACAACAAGGGGAGCCAATGTTTCCATTTCACTAAAAAGGTGGGCGTACACAGTTAGTGTCATGTACCTGTGTACTAACAATGCCTCCCAATCAAGCTTCATAGCCTCCCCTTATGTGTGAGTTGTACAGAGATGGAAAGGCCTTCAGGGCCAAGAGCCACACCCTGGCACACTGAGGCTTTTCAGAGGCATCAGCCCATCTAGAAATTTCCTCCATAAAACCCAGTCTGCCTCTATGGTTTGGTCATGTAAAAGGGGGTCTGCCAATGCTCCACTGTTGTCATAAAATCTTGCTAACCTTTGCATGGTCATGTTCAGCCTGGACTACTGCAACAAATTAAACACCGGCATTCCCAGTGCTTTTATCTCAAAACTCAACATTTTAAAACCTTGCAGACTGCTGGTTTGGTTTGAAACAACATCACATCATCAAAGCTGGCCCTTATATCCCCACAGGGGTACCGAGTCAAAGAAAGAACGACCTTCAATACTTGCTGCCTGGTATATACAGTGCTCTGTCATTGATCACTGTACATATGCACAAAACGAGGATGCATTTTGATAGTTCCATACTCGTAGCCCTGACTGAGTTTTTACATCAACATGTTTTCCTCGTAAATGTGATTCATGCTGCTAAAGATGTTCCCACTCTCTTACTCATGTTGCACAAAAGATGATTTTGCACGTTGATTTAGCACCAAAATTTGATTGTGCATCTAAATATAATACCACAATGCTGCTTACCTTGTACCCAGAGTGAATTTGCAAATAAAAGTGTTTTCATAACTAAGCTAGATTTTGCACATAGATATGATTTGTGACCCTAAAGATTTTCTACATTAATACCGATATTACAACAAGGGAGATTTTGCTCTTCTGCGTGCTATTAACCAAATATGTAGTTATGTCAATGGACACATTTTACATCAAATGTAACATTTTACTACTGCCTTTTCTCGCTTTACTATGTGATATCCCACTGTATATTATGCCTGTCCCAAGATGAATAGCCTACAAATCTTTCATATAACCACATCTAAGCCAGCTCCAACCACAGCACAGAACTCTTCAGCATCGTCAAGGAGTTCTCCAACCCTGCCAGCAACCGAGAACATCATCACCCCTTCCCAAGAACTCTGTGGCACCCTGGGGGCTTCTTCCATGACAAGACCTCTACCATCTACAAACACTTTGAACTCCAACCTGCCACCTCCGACCTCCCCAGCCTCCTCGCTCCCACATACACAAACTCCAACCTCTGGATCACCGCTTGGGACCAGTTCAACACTGTCATCATGCTCTCCATCTTCTCGGGAGTTCCCACGGACCCCTGTCACCACCACATGTTCAACCTCGAAAACAATACTATCAGCAGCAACCTCACAGTCATCTTCAACCCCTCCATCACCTCAGCCATCTTTGCAGAAGAATAGAAACATGCTGATGTCAAACCCCTCCTCAAGAAACCACCCGCCGACCCCAATGAGCTCAAGAATTACCGGTCCATCTCCCTGCTCCCCTTCCCCACCAAAGTCATCAAAAAGGCCATCAACCACCATCTCGCGGAATACCTGGAGAACAACTATCTTCTGGACCCATCCTAATCTGGATTCCGCACGAACCATAGCACCGAAACTGCCCTGATCGCAGCCACCGGCAATAGCAAAGTCCTCCTAGACCAGGGAGAAGCGGCTGCTCTGATCCTCCTCGACCTGTCAGCAGCATTCGACACCTTGTCCCACCACACTCTGATAAAGAGGCTTCATCAGATTGGAATCCAAGAGGATGACCTCAAATGGATCGCATCCTTCCTCACAGAAAGAAAACAGAGAATCCGCTTTCCACCTTTCACCTCGGTACCCAAGAACATCATCTGCGGCCTCCCTGAAGGCTCATACTTCAGCCCTACACTGTTCAACGCAAACATTACCCACCTGGGCAACATAGTCAGAACCCATGGACTGAACAGCATCTCCTACGCATTAGACACCCAGCTCATCCACTCTCTATCTGAAGACCCATCCACCAAGAGGGACAACATCCACTCATGCAGGATCAGCTTTGCAGACAGGATGCAAAACAAAGGCCTCAAACTCAACACAGACAAAACAGAAGTACTGATCTTCAGGATCAACACCTACCTGTGGAATGACTCCTTGTGGCCTGCTGACCTAGGACTCTCACCCACTCCTACAGACCAAGTCTGGAACCTTGAAATCATCCTGGACAGCAAACTCACCATGTAAAAGCAGATCAACGTAGTCTCTTCCACCCGCTTCTTCACTCTTCGCATGCTCCATAAGATTTTCAAGTAGCTCCCAGTCACCACCAGATACACGGTCACTCAAGCCCTCATCACCAGCTGCTTGGACTATGGCAACGCACTCTACGAAGGAATCACCACTCACCTCCTGAGAATATTGCAGACCATACAGATCTCAGCAGCCAGACTCATCCTTGACCTCCCTAGACGGACCGACATCACCCCACACCTAAAGAAACTCCATTGGCTTCCCCGTCCTCAAGAGATGCCAATTCAAGATGCTGACCGACGCCTACAAAGCCCTCTACAATCAAGGACCAGCCTACATCAACCACCACCTGAGATTCCACCAACCCTCAAGACACCTGTGCTCTAACTCCCTCTCGCTCACACCCTCCGCATCGCTGGATCAACAGTGGAGGACGCTACTTCTCCTAACTCGCCACAAAGTTCTGGAACAGCCTCCACCTCCGAACATCACCCTCTTTCCAGGAATTCAGAAGGGGACTGAAGACCTGGTTGTTCGACTGAGTCCACACGAGCAGCTTGGCTTTCAACACCTAAATACCCTCAGGAGTGAATAGCAGCGCTTTATGAATCCCGTTTGCTTTATTGGCCTCCAAATACCATAAACATCGAACCCTGACCAGGAAACCTTAACCTGTGACAAATGCCACGGATTCCGACTGAGCTGCATTAAAACAGATAACTTTTTTTAAACAAAGGACATATGCTCCTGGACTGATTACTCTAAGCTTTTTCAAATTAGTCTCAAGTCTCAAACAACAAGACTTCCATTACTGGTTACAATATCCAGAAATGCGAGTAACAAACCACCTTGTCTGAAATTAGTAAGGAATTGAAAAGTGAAGGGCCAGTCTGTGGATATAAACTTTCATAGCTTCAACACATTGTTTGATACCCTGGGTGCCCTACTACGGCCATTACCATCTCACTCTCCTTCACTCCCAGGCCTACGCTTTTTAATGATGACATCACTACTCTATTGACACTGATGGCCCCATTATCACCCACAGAACCCAAAACCAGAAAGGATAATGCCAGCACCAATCAATGTAGGGGAGCCATAAGCTGGAACAATGCTATTCCTACACTGAGACAGATACAATTCTGTCAAGACCCAAAACAAGTCTTCCAGTAGCCACTAGTAAGACATTGCAGCCTTCCTCTGTTAATCAAACTCCCAGTCTTCTTGATCCCGCTTCCAGCTGCACCAAACCAATAGCACACAAATTGGCTCATCACAACAATACTACATGAGGCATACGAAAGGTGCTTTTACTCACATTATACTTCCTTACAACTACTTACTAGAACCAGAACAAACATCTCTTAAACACTTCCTAAAATGAACTGTTTGACCTCAAAATGAAGATGATCACATGCCTGAAATGATACAAAATGTGCAAACCGCATTGTCTCTCTTTCCCACAAGCACACTTCTACTGGGCACTACTATCCTAGATCCTCTCAGCCCCAATTATATCTCACTCAGCACACCTACTCCTGAACCCCAATGCATGAGAGCATTCTTCCACACGCGTTACATCAAATGTACCACCACAGCCTGCCACAAATACTATGTGATCACAGCTTCAAATACTATTTAGGACCGGTGACATTCTTAATCCATGACATCCTGAAAAATTTGCATTCGACAAGGCTTGGAAAATACAAAACAACAGACATGAGAAGCACAGAGGGAGGCAGATTGCTCAAAGACATGACTGACATAGTCTGTGCACATTTGCACATCCCTGGAGCTTCACACGTTCGCACCTTAAAGCCAGACCTACTGGCTCTGCCAATGCTTGTTATATGGCCAGTAGGGGAAGGGGACCCTTCCCAGCATTTGTAATGCATGTTAGAGTAAGAGCTTACACCCACTGATGAGATGCCTTGCACAGTTAAAATAGTTGACTACCATAAGTGAAGGTTTCTCATCCTCCATTTCGACCTCCTGTTTCCTTGCACAGCACATGGCGGAGAAAGTCTTTTTTCCCTTTTCTGAGATGTAAAAGGAGGGGAGAGTTCGAGTGGCCATGGGGCAGGCTCTATGCTGTGCATTCATCTGAACAAAAGCTTAGAAGGATTTCTGTAAGTGCAGGTTTAGGATAAAAGGGTCAGTTAAGTGGCTAGATGCTTTTCAAATAGCTTTGTCTTTTACTTTAAATAGTTTAGGTACAGTTGAAAAAATGCAAACATCAGTTTTGTCAGCTAGATCTTTGTAACATATTATTATTGAGTATTTTCACTAAAATAACCAAACAGCCTTTACGCATGACTGCGAGGCCTTGTGCATTAAGCATTTACTACAAGAGACAACAGAGACAAGATTGCTTACAGCCAGAGATAACAGAGACAGGATTGCCTACAGCCAGAGATAACAGAGACAGGATTGCCTACAGCCAGAGATAACAGAGACAGGATTGCTTCCAGCCATAGGATATAGAGATAACAGAGACAGGGCTGCTTACAGCCATAGGTTATAGAGATAACAGAGACAGGACTGCTTACAGCCATAGGTTATAGAGGTAACAGAGACAGGATTGTTTACTGCCATAGGCTATAGAGACAACAGAGACAGGATTGCTTACAGCCATACATTATAGAGACCACAGAGACAGGATTGCTTACAGCCATAGGCTATAGAGACAACAGAGACAGGATTGCTTACAGCCATACGTTATAGAGACCACAGAGACAGGATTGCTTACAGCCATAGGCTACAGAGACCACAGAGACAGGATTGCTTACAGCCATAGGTTATAGAGACAACAGAGACAGGATTGCTTACAGCCATAGGTTATAGAGACCACAGAGACAGGATTGCTTACAGCCATATGCTATAGAGACAACAGAGACAGGATTGCTTACAGCCATAGGTTATAGAGACCTCAGAGACAGGATTGCTTACAGCCATGGGTTATAGAGACAACAGAGACAGGATTGCTTACAGCCTTAGGCTATGTGCAGTAAATTTAGCAGAGTTAGGAGCTATAGATTGAAGAGATATAAGACGGTAGGCTTACACAGGGCGTGCTTACAACTTTCCACATTTGACTACGATGACATAAACGTCTTGGCTTATAACATATACATTATTTGGGCACACTTTCATTTAGTTGGAGCAGATGGCAAGGTATTTGCATACAATCCCAAGAGCAGTTTAGTAAATGTACAGGATTCACAAATTTTCATCAGGAGGACATTTCTGCATGTGTACTTGATCTGCAAATGTGCTTTATGTAGCTTTTCTGTCTGTGTGGAAACTTTTCTTCCCGTGGATAAACCCCCTTTTTCTACTCCCTATTAAATAAAGGGTTGTTCCTTGCCCTTTCCTTTCTGGAAAGGCACTTACTTCTACCTCCTCCACAGGATTAAACTTGTAAAATGCATTTAAATAGTAGGGTTACTACCTGAAAGTGTGATGTGAATACCCACCAACTTCTCAGGTTGTAGGCATCGGCCTACTGCTACAGGGAGTCCTACCAAGAAACATCCACAAAGGCACTTGAGAGTAAAAAACCTTTGTAAATTGGAGCTCAGATTGGAGCTACCTGTAAGTATCGAAGGAAGTAAGAAACCTAGGAATGACCATGGACTCCAAGCTGTCGATGAATGCCCAAGTGGACAAACTAGCAAGATCAAGCTTTGTCACTATAAAAACGCTGCGACGAATTTCCCCTCATTTGGGATTTCCGCACAAGGTCCAAGCTACCATCTCCCTTGTCCTGTCCAAACTCGATTACGCCAATAGCCTCTACCACGGATCACCTTTGACGACCATGAAAAGACTACAACGGATTCAGAACTCGGCTGCCAGACTACTCTTACATATCAAACCGCGAGACCACATATCCCCTGCCTTGAAAGCCCTGCATTGGTTACCGGTTGCCAGAAGATCCACGTTCAAGCTGCTTTGTATCACCCACAAAGCAATACATGGAATGGGACCACTCTTCATCAGGAATAAAATCACCAAACCCATTCAACAGAGGAACCTCCGCTCTAAAGGAGCATCTCGCCTCAAAATCCCAAGATACAAGAAAAAAACCATGGGTGGCACATCCTTCTCTGTTCAAGCAGCCAAACTATGGAACTCTTTACCCCCCAACATAAGATCCACCGACAGCCACCTTATCTTCAGAAAACTACTCAAGAATTGGCTTTTCCCCACATAAGCACCATACGCAAACAGAAATTTACAGCATATCCCTCTGTATATAAGCATTTGTTTTCACTATAGACATGTACCTATCTTTGTGTATTGCTTTGTATAAACATGTACAATAATTATGTTGTTGAGAGAAAAAAAAATAATAATAATAATAAATAAATATCATCTTTGGTCTACATGTACTAACTTCCATTGTGCATCTATGTACCTTCCATGTACTTGGAACTGTGTGTCTCTGTAACTTTTCTCCTGAAAAAGCATATCCAATGCACTACCCTATTTCTCATCCTGTGCCTCTATCCATATCTTTAATCTGCATATACTTACCTCCTTTATGTATCTATATACTTTCAATGTATTTATGGATCTATATATTTATCACTTTCTTCTAATTTAGCATTTCCAAGGCACTACCCTAGTTCTCAGCCTATACTTATCTCAATATATCTTCTAGCCCAACCTTCTGACTCATCTCAAACTTCTTTCTACTACTCTTTCCAATGCACTACCCTATCTCTCATCCTATACATCTATCAATATATCCTCTACATCCACACTCATTTATCCCAAACCCCATACCACTACTATGACCACCAAAATAACCCTTTCTAGACTCTCGCCTACTCTACCCTCCTTGCATCATCGGACACCTCTTTTACTATACCGATGCCCTAAAACAAACCTTTCTAAACTCTTCCCTGACTCCTCCCCTCAAACCCCCTTCTCCCCTCCTACTGCTAAGACCTATAAAAAAAAAAAAAAAAAAATCCTTCACTCTTTTATCCCTCCACTATCCTTTTCAATCAGAATTAACAGTCTAACATATTGAATTTTCAACTATACTAATTCACCACTAATCCTTTATGGGTTCCAGAGTAGCGTGCTACTCGCCAATAAAGCGTCTCAACACCCCATCAGGGTTACAAGCGCTATATAAATGCAAACCTTTTTCCCTTTCTACCCTCCCCAACCCTTCTCAATCCAAATAACTGACTAACATATCCACCACTAAAATTACTTTCATGTTTCACCATAATAATTCAACACTAATACTTCTGGGTTCCAGAGTAGCGTGCTACTTGCGCTTCAAAACCCCATCAGGGGTAGCAAGCGCTATATAAATACAAACCTCTTTCCCAATTCTATCCCGCCACCTACCCTTCTCTACCCAAATAACTGAATAACATGTCCACTAATCAAAGTTACTTCATTTTTTACTAGACTAATGTTCAACACTAATCCTTAATGGGTTCCGGAGTGGCGTGCTACTCGCCAGAAAAGCGCTTCAACACTCATCAGGGGTAACAAGTGCTATATGAATGCAAACCTTTCTTCCCTTTTATCCCTCCGCTATCCTTCTCACTCCAAATAACTGACTAATATCCACCACTGAAACTACTTTCATATTTTCACCATATTAATTCACCACTAATCCTTGATGGGCTTCTAGAGTAGCATGCTTCAACACCCCATCAGGGGTAACCAGCGCTATATAAATACAAACCTTTTTTTCCTCCTCTATCCTTCTGCTATCATTCCAAATCCAAATAACTGCCTAACCTATCCATCACTTAAAATGTACTTGCATGTTTCACTATACTAATTCAACACTAATCCTCTATGGGTCCCGGAGTAGCGTGCTACTCGCCGAAAAAGCGCTTCGACGCCTCGTCAGGGGTAGTAAGCGCTATATAAATGCAATTACAATACAATACAATACAATACATAGCAGCACATCAGACCTGAACTCGGCTAACTAAATGGTTGATTTGCAAGCTTTCATGATCAACAGAATATTTCTTCATGCTGGGAATACTTCTTTGGAAAGCATCAAGCACAGAGTAAACTGCACTATTTCCTATGTCTGCTTTTCTATCCAGAGCTTTAAGCCAAACCTTTGCTCCGCTAGCCCTATTTCTGCTGTATGAAGATGGAAGAGGAAGCTGCTCTGCAGCTTTTCTATAGCTTGTTACATTTCCATACACTGTGAAGTCTGACATAATAAATGAAGAAGAGGGTGGACATGACTGAGTAGACGAGATTAGACATAATTTTTCTGGTTGACTGAACTACCCAAAAATTGGTTTAGGGTGAGAGTGAAACTTCAGACATCTTTACCTACTAGTGACCAAGGCCCTACTTCATTCGAAGGAGCGCAGAAATACCAATGTAGTATTGCTGCAACCAGAGTTACTGATACTGGCAGTATGAGCAATTCAGGGTGCAGGAAGCCCATGTTATTCAAACAACATCCATAGGGTCCTTTGATAAACAGAGAATTACTGCAGGAATCAATTTTACCCCAAGATTCTCACTGCAGCTAAGACTGTTTGCAGAGGCTGTAAGAAAATGTCTCTTTTTGCATGATCACCCCCAAAGTTTGCATTGATCCTGCATCGTTTTTCAACTCTGAGAGTGCACTGAAGCCTGCTAACCAGACCTCAGCGCCAGTGTTCTAACCCCTTATAAAGTGTATGTTGAACTGGCAACCCCAATTGGCATAAGCTGACTTACTTATAAGTCTCTAGTGTCCCTCCGCGGATGCCGCACTGGTTGTGCCATCCTGTGTGGGACAAAGTACAAAATGGCTGCTAGTTCAACTTTGCCATTTAAACCAATGGCAAAGTCCCCACTTCCCTTAACAATATATATGTCTCCCATAAGGAGGTCCTATGGAGCACTGAGGAAGGGAGCTATATATTATTAAGTATGACAACAACAAATCCAAATTGTCATTTTGCTGTGGAAAAGTTAGTAGCCCCATTGGCTAACACAGAGTTACATGTAGCAATAGGCATAGATGACACAATGTATTGGCCTGCCATGATCTTGCCTCTGCTAGTCACTATGGTAAACCATTCCAATTGCTTCATTCATCTTCTGTATTAGGTCTCCCACCACTTGATGGCCTCTACAGAATGGTTTATTTGGTATTGCATAACTGAGCCAGATGTGAACATCACTACAGTTTAGGGGTACACAGATTTGACCATTCACACGTAAGGTGGCCTCACTTTCTGATACTGAAATTTTCACCCGAGTCCTCGGGAAGGAGCTGCACTCAACGTTTAACAAGATTCATGAGTGCACATGAGACGATGAGAAACCACCATGGATCTGACAAGAATGGGAAACCTTTCACCAAAGTAATTCACTTAATATCTGGTACAACTCTCCACGGACAATGCAATGAACAACAAACTGAGAACTGTTTATTTTTTCCTTTAAAAAAAGGCAATGGTCCACCATGAAATTCAGCTGTGGGCCAGCAGTGACTCTCCCCTCTATATATTAGAAATGTAATAAAAAAAACAAATAATGTTCATCAGCAGTAACTGAAATTCTATCCCATAATCAAAATCAGCACCAGACCAAATATGGTGACTGGCCAAGTAGACAGGAAGTAACTAATGCTTGAAAAATCAGATAAAACTAGAATAAGGTATTTATGATGGATGCACAATCCAGAATGCAGGTAACACTGCCTATTATTATTCTTATAAGTATTTATCCAAATTATTTCTCCACAAAGCAGAAGTTGCAATCTGTCCAACTCATCCCCGCCCAATTGATAGCACATGGACCACTGAACAACGCAGAGCATAGAGAGCAAAAGTTAATAAGATCAAAGCTTGAACCACCAAGCACACAAGGGAAATGTTAATTTTAACAGCAATTAAAAATAGAATGGCTTATTGTCACTACAACCAGGTTTTTACCAGGGAAGATGCATCAGCCCTTCTCACTTATCTCCAGTAAAGATTTCACAGTCTTAAACATGGACAGATGCCCATTTTGCATGGTAAGGCTCAAAGATCAGCCCACCAGGGCTGGAAAGAGAAGGATTGGACTGTATGTTGTACATACCTCTCTGTGCAGTAACTCTTGGAACACACCTCCCATCCACATCCTCCGTATCCTTCACGTGGTTCTCGAGGCAGGGTCCACATTCGACAGAACCTTCGGGGCAGGTCTGCCGCCTCAGCAAGGTGCAGTGTATGCTCCCAGGGCAGTGACGGTCTGGGAATAGAGATGTTGAGAGATGAAAATCATGCAAGCTAGAGATCATCCTGGCACAAAAATCAACCTAACACAACATCACCCTAACACAAACATCACCCTAACACAAACATCACCCTGACACAATCATCATCCTGACACAATCATCATCCTGACACAATCATCATCCTGACACAATCATCATCCTACCACAAGGATCATCCTAACACAATCATCATCCTAACACAATCATCATCCTAACACAATCATCATCCTAACACAATCATCATCCTAACACAATCATCATCCTAACACAATCATCATCCTAACACAATCATCATCCAAACACAATCATCATCCCAACACAATCATCATCCTAGCATAAACATTACTCTAACACAAAGATCATCCTAATTCAAAGATCAAAGTTCAATGAGCTGTTAGGAACTGTGAACAAGGACCAGAAACTGCATACAAGGACATACGCAGGCCATTGACTGGCATCCTAGGAATCCGTTGGTCACCGCATTGGCTATTCAGAGATGTGCAGTGAGTAATACACACATAGACACAGATGGATACAGAGCAGAACATTTTCAACATGAGCATCACAATAGGAAGCAGCTCCCAAAAAGAACAAGAGCAACTGTGTAACTGGTACCATGCCACACTAGAGTGTCAATCAGAAGTTTTGGATGTCGTCAGTATTTAGATGTTTACACCTACACAACTGCAATTTAAACCTATCACCAGCAATTTAATTCAACTGCTTTGATTGCCACGCCATTGAGGGTCTAGAAGACCGGCTTTCTGGGTGGTCAAGCGTCAAGGGAGGGATGGAGTCAAGTTAGAGAATGGCCTAGAACGAGGGAAGGAGGTGGGCTGTAGGATAAAAGAAGAGATGAAGCTAAAGAAAGGAGTGGAAAGGTGCAGCTGACAAGGGAAAGACTAGCTAGGAAGGTGCAGGGAGAGTTTAGATAGTGAATGAGGGAGGGCCTAGCTAAGGTGGCGCTAAAGGAGGGAGGGGTAGAGAGATGAGTTCAGGTGGAGCTAAAGGAGGGACGGAAGAGCTAGGGCAAAATTGGGATAGGAGAGCATGAACTGATGGTGTGTAGGGAAAGGACATGTGGGGTAAAGAAAAGAAAGAGAGAGAGAGGACCTGAGGCGGAGGAGGGGGATCTAGTCACAGAAGAAGGAAAGAAGTAAGAAGTTAAGACTAGTGGCACTGGTGAGCAGAAAGGAGAGGGCAGCTGGGATGAAGGTTGGAAATAAAGACTGGGGTTCTGGAGTTGCTCAGGTGGGGCTGCAGAAGGGAAACAAGACATAGGAGAAAATAAGGGAAATTATTTAAGCAGGTCAGCCAATACTGTAGGCACCTGTCTGCAGACCCTTCCCAGACCTAGGTGTGAGTAGCTCACCCAGTCCCAGTGTTTGCATTGCATTTTGCGACTTGTAGTCCTACATTTTTAATGGAATAAACAGGACTACACGTTGCAGAATGCAAGCAAATAAACTGAACAGGATGAGCAATTTTTTAATATTTAGTTTTATTGCCAATGTGAGTGGTATCAGTTAGCATCACATATCTGATAAGTACATCATTGTGTAACAATACATCATATCATTTATGGTGCTAGTACTAGTATACGTTAAAGCCCTTTGAGTTTTTGACGAGTATATTCCTGAATGTAATACATACCAGTCCCTCCCCAGGATGACCTACTTAAGAACAGGCCCGGGCCCCTTTTGACCTTTGGCCATTGGATGGCCTGACGGGGAACTGATCTCAGATGCACTGGACTCTGAGATGTTGAGGGTGGGGTGCAGGAGTTATTGAAGGCATTCCCAGCAGCAGCCATCAGGTTGCGATTTTGCAGTCTTTGTTGCACATGCCAATAATTTGAGCTACTAACAGCAGTTGCAAAACCCTGCCAACAAGTATGAGAGCAAAGTCCCCCCAGAAGATCTCCCACGTTGTAAATATAGAGCCACTTTTTGTTGGAAACACTGTCCTGGAGGTTTAATATGAGCACAATGGCTACTTTCCATACACCCTTCATACGGGTTGGAAGGGATTGAGTCATACACAGGGAAACACTGAACAAGGGTGCACGCCTTCAGATCCATCAGGTTTCAAAACATTATTTAACTTGCACTTCCACAAATATGTCTTTGAGAGAAAATCACAATTCCCATCCACTTGTAAAAGTGTCTTTCAATCTTATTTATATCAAGTTCTGCCCGTTGTTCTGTCCCAATGACTGTTAAAATGCACATTTTTCAAGATAATCATTGGAACCTCAGGTAAATGAGCACTTTTAAGCCCTAGTCCTCTGTGATTAATGTTACTAGCACTGTGTGCATTAAAGTTCTTTCCCACAACATTTAGAAAACCTTCCTTGAGGAAGATGATCCAAAGCTCACTCTATGAAATAGCATCTTAGCCATATCAGTTACCTGAACAATGATCCTAAGAATGCATTATTTCCCACAGTCCAGCATATCTCTGGGACACGTTGAGGGCATTAGCCGCATGGCACCACCATCACCCTCATACTGGTCTTGCAAAGTTGAAGGGTATGCCATAGCAGTTGGTGAAACACTAATCTAAGGGGCTGATTACGATGGCGGACGGACTTCAGTCAGTCCGCCATCGTATCGGGGAGAGGGACCGCACGCCTACAAGCCGTGGTCCCACAGGGGTAATTACAATGCGACCGTCACCACGGCGGTCGCAATACCTATATTTTACATTGAGGCGGGTGCTGCTGGCTGCAGCACCCGTCGCAATGTAAAAACGGGACATGTAACATATCCCTGCACTACGGTGCCTGCCACATGGTGCACGGATATGTAGGGGGTGCAGGGGGGGAAAGGGGGACCCACTACGGGCCCCCAAAGTCCCTTTCCGCCTGCCTTTTCATGGCGGGTTACTTCATAATCCCGCCCACCACCATTGTAGGGATATGATTCCCCTCAGACGGTCTGACGGGCTCGGAACCGAGGCGGTCGGTCTTCCCGACTGCCAAAGACACGCCCGCCATTGTAATGTGGTGGGCGTAAAACCTGCTTACAATGGTGGTGAAACTGCCACCGACAGGCTGTCGGTGGCGGTTTCACCACCATCGTAATCAGACCCTAAGTCTTTAACTGGCTCTGACCCAACTACAGACAGAGCATGTAAATGTGGAACAGGGATACTTTATAGTTGCAACGGTATTGGTAATCACAAATCTCCAACATATTATTAACCACCCAAAGAAATAGATACTCTTCCTGTAAGGAATTCAAACATTGTTGTATAGTCATTAACCCTTACAAGGATTTCAAACCCCAATAGCCAATTCTGCACATTTTCACTGCTAAACAAGCACCTTCAGTCTAAAAAATTCCAAAAATAACACAAAACAGTACCTCAGTCTATAGACAGAAAGCCTTATTTAAAGTTTGGAAGATGGGTACTCACAAACATGACGGATATCCCGACAGCATTATTACAATTGCATTAGGATACAATTAGGGTACAATGCACTTGTAATGAAGCGGACTGGAAATCCATCACATTTGTGACAGAGTATCCCATCGCACAAATTGAATTAAGGCCCAGAGTCTTTTAACTTGACTTTTAGTTAAACACAGCTATCTCTCAAAGTTGTTCAACAGCAGAGAGGCAAAGCACACTGATGCAAAATGCATATGTGACTGTTAAACATGGAAGAAAACTGGAGAAGTGCTAACCTCCCAGATTTTCTACAAATAGGAGTCATCTTACACAGTTGATAAAGTGTAGTCCAATTGATATCAGACTAGGACTAGAGTACGGGCATGTTTGTGTGGCTCCAACTAGAAAAATTCTACAATTCAAAATTATATTATGGACTGTAAGTTAATTAGACAAAGGGCCTCATGTAGTATATGGTGAACGGCCCGCAGTCCGTTAAGGTGGCGGTGGTCATTACCTCTGCCACCCTGGCCAGATGACCGCCCACTATATTTAAAGATCTCTGCTGGACCTGTCGAGAGTTCACTGCCTTCAGAGGAGCTGCCGCCATGCCGGCTCCTCTGAAGCCACTGAACAGTTTGCTGAGCGGCCACCATGTTGCAGACAGCTGATCAGCCAACTTTTTTGTTTTCGAAAAACAAACTCCAGACGACGGGGCTTGTTTTTCAAACAAAATAATAATAAACCTGACACCCTGGGTGTTTTCTCACCGGGTGTGGGGGTAATGTTTAATTTCCTTCTCGTTGGGAATACTAGGGTTCCCTTATGAAGATTAAATACTAAATAGAGCAGGTGCACCATCAGTTTGGTGGACAGGCTATCCTGCCACATCTGTAGCAGTGTACCTTGTCCACCAAACTGCAAATCAGACCCAAAGTCTTTTAAATCAACCTTGGGCTCACAATTTGTAGTTTGTTGGAAAAATAGGCAGACCTCTCAGGGCCTTCTTGGCAAAAGAGTCTGCAGCCATAAATTACATTTATACCCACAAAACCTGCATTCAGTGTGCAAATACCAAATACTCATTTCGAAAAGCAAGTCTGCAGATATTTCTGACCATGAAGCCTATTTACTGTTAGAAAGTCACCACTATCCAAGATTGCCTTAACAATAAGTCTAGAGCTTTCAGTAAATATAGTGATAAGCCCCTGGGGGAGCAGCAGAGTGGAGCAGGAGGCCATGGGAACATAGTGAACACCAACAGAGTCATAACTTTAGGAGGAAAAACAACTGCTGTGGTTAATATAAATTACAAACGTCTGCTGAAGTAACTTTAGGGACAAAAATGACAGGAGTAAGTACGCACATTGCGTGTCAAGCCCTCTCCCACCTACTACTATTAGCAGTTGATGTAGGAGAAATCATTTTTCAAACAGGAAACATTTTCCAGATGGATGAAAAGAAGGGAATGAAACGTATAGTGCTGTAGCACATTCCAACATCTTTACTCAGATTCTCAACAAACGAGACAAAAGTAAGTGTTGTCAGTGTGGGGACCCATGAACACATCTATGACTGCCACAGATGTCCATGAGCACTCCTGGGGAATTTTGTGACCCCTAAACTATAAGACCCCAACTGCTAGGATTGAGGGAATGAGAGACAATACTGGGAAGGCCACATCTGCATCCAACAAAGTCACAGGCTATGTTACCAAAGAACAGACGAGACATGTCTGTCAAGACCAACATGGGTTTTCACCTAAAGAACATTCGTCCAGATTATTTGGGAAAACCTAAATGTTCTGTATGCTTCCCTACGTGTAAGGACAAAGGATTTCTACAAAACTGTAAGGCAATGCCTCAATGAAAATAAAGATGACAGTATCACTAACCCAGCAGTGACAATTTCCCTCACTGTCCCACCCCAATCTGAGCAACAGTAGAGAAAGTGCTGGACTTTGGACAGGTCAAATTTACAATTCCCACTCCAACATAAGCAAAAAGCATGGAAAATATTGGACTTTGGAGAGGTTAGACTCACTAGTTCCACTCCAGCATAAGTAAAAGTTAGGAAAGTCATAGACTTTGGAGGTGTCAGATTTACTACTACAAATCCTATTTTCTTAAAGGAAATTAAAAAAATACATTTACATATAGAACAAAATGTATTAATTAAATATAAATCAAATTACATTTCAAATATTTTTTTATATTACAGTTTAATTAAAACAAATATGAAAAATATATAAATAATTATAATAAATGCACTTCCACCACTACTCCCCAAAAACCAAATACCAGCAAAAGAAATTAATTTACAAAATTAGAAAAATTAAACCTTATTAATATTAAATTAATTATTAAATTACAATTTTATAATTAAACTGATCAACCAATTAACAATTATTTAACAAAAAATAATTTAAAAAACAATTCATACATTTACATAATTATCATTTAATAAATTAAATGGCACACAAAATTATTTATTAAAATCTTTAAATTACATTTTACATAACTTTCCACCCTAGTCTCCTACAAACAACAACCCCGCTACTAAATAAGAATTTCAACTTCAATTTAAAAATATTTAAATATCACATTAAAAATGACAAACAATACAAAGATGAATTAAATACAAATAGTATTAGAATGCAACAGCCTATAATATGTATCACAATATTTAAAACTATATTAAATACAACTATATTATATACAATATTTTCCATAATTATACAGTTATATGTTAGAATGACTAAACAACTGAAATATCAATTTGAATAAAGCACAGGACATGCTTCTTATGCTGTCTGAGGTTGCTCAGCTCAATGCATGGGAGTGCAACAGACCTTGAAGGGGTGTGAAGATTGTCAAACCTTCACACTGGTGCTTTAGCCTAGGAAATTGTGAACTAAAATTTAAAAGACTCCTCCTCTCTGCTTTAGTGGTTCCTCTGTACCTTAAAGAAGATGGTGTTGTGGGTGATGGCTTCAGGGATGTATGGCTGGCAGTAGAGTTTGGGGAAAAGAGAGATGCCAGCCTGATGCACTCATACTCCTTTCTTGCAGGTGAGTTCTGCACATTGCACCATTGCAATAGACAATGGCCCAGAATTTGGGTGGGAGGTTTGGTTGGTCTCCTAAATAAGAATGTGTGATATGAGGGACTTATAAGACAGGGCCAGCATTGTAGGGTGGTGGTGATAGATATAGCGCTCAAAGGAGGAGATTTACAAAAAAGACACGCAACGCAGCGCAGCCCCTTGCGAGGCTGCGCTGCATTGCGTGACAGGGAGGGAGCAAGAGAGTGCCATATTTTCAAAGATATGGCTCTCTCCTCCCCTTTCCCTTGTGCCGGCGCTGATTTCAGCTGACGTGGCCATGCACACTCCTTAGCGCCTTAGCGCTAGGGTGTGTGCATGAGTGTAGCATAGGTTTTGTACAGAAAGGGTACCCTTCCTGTACAAAATACTATGCTAGGCACAATGCAAAGCTTTTCCCACTTTGCATACGTGCTGCACAGTGCAGTACGCATGCAAAGTCGGAAAAGGAAGGAGAATTGAAAGCATTTCTCCTTCCTTGCGCCTAGTTGAAAAGGGCGCAGTCTTCTTATGCTAAACCCAATCTACTGTTTTTAGTAAATTGGGTTTAGCGTGAGAAACCTTGGGTGGTTGCATGGGAACGACCATGCACCACCCTTGGTACGCCCCCATGGCGCAAAGTAATGCGAAGCAGCGCAATGTGCTGCTTTGCATTACTTTTACGTTATTTCCAGCGCTAAACAAGTTTAGTTAATTCGGAAAAAAAAAATTTGCGCCTATTTGCGTCACTTTTGTGACACAAACACGGAGCAAAATCTTAGTAAATCTCCCCCAAAGTGTCTTGGGTAGCATAGCAGTGTCGTCCACTTTCTTAAAGTCCAAAAGGGACTCCATGTTCTTCACAATGCATGATCTTTTGCTATCCCAGGGATCTTTTGCATTTGTCGCCCTAAGTGGGAAGGGTATGCCCAGACGTGGGTCCCGTGCTCACTGCGCCACTGGATTCAAGCTAGCCTGGCTGATGAGGGGTGATGCCCCAAAACCGGTCCCAGGATGCTTGTTTCCGGCCCTGGGAGGACCTGGCTTGGCAGTTCGGAGTGGACTGTTCCCATGAGGAACAGGGTCAAGACTGATTTGCATATGGCTGGGTCCAAACTGAGGTGGCGTGGTGAGAAAAAGCACGATGGATTAAACCCAGATCTTTGTGACTGGGATGAATGTTTGCATTGCTCAACATTCTGTCCATCAATTTTTCCTTTTGCATTCAAAATTAACGTAGCACACTAAAAAACCTACAGCAATGCGTGTATGTGAAAAGTCTACGACTGGAGTGAAACGGCAACCTTACATCAGGGGCGTCGTATACCCTGCTTATATCATGCTCTATGAAAGTTTGTCTGACATGTGACTAACTTTGCCTCAACCCACCAGATATTTAAAGTCTCATCCTCTGTACCAATAATTTATCCCACTGATCTTTGCCTCTCAGCCAATATATCCAACATTAGTGCCCCTTGACCAACGTGGCTGCATTGAAGACCTGCAAGCGCAGATTGTGACACTGTGAAAGACAACATGCATTTCTAAGACCACAATTCCATGGCTGCCTAAAACGCCATTAAAGCACAATCCCTTCTCAGCACCTCAGAGGTTCACTGCTTGAACAGACTGAAAAATGATGTTCCTTCTTTACTTATCACATTTAATGATGAAAGGTAAAAGCCTGGGAAAGGATGGTTTTCAGAAGAGAGTAAGTATCTACAAGGGACAGGATGAGAAGCCCTTCGGCTCTCTATGGAATGCCCTGTAGAAGAGCTCAACAGCTTATTCTGATGCTACCGATGTGTACTGAGAAGACAACAAGCCTGGCTGGGTTTGAGTAAAGTCTCTCCACTAGGTCTGTGGCCAGGAAGTCTTTCCTTAGTGTCTTTAAAGTTAACCAGGTGTGTACATTTAGTGGGTCATCAGTAGCATAGATATAATGAGTCTCACTGCCAATGGGGATTGGGCACACTCCTTCTTGGAATACTCGACAGGACAATAGTGGAATATAATGCACCTGGAGGGGTTCCTCGAGAGTACACCACACATGCCTATGGAGCGATTTTTGAAGAGGCAGGATTCCAACATGTCTACTGTACTCTCATTGTCCTAGAGATAGAGGCATTTGAACTTGAGGTCTAAGAGCCCGATTACAAAAAGTATGGAATAATGCTCCTCTTCATGGTCTAGAGGCACCAGGGGAGACTTTTCTGGCAATGGAGGTGGAAGTTCTGGGGATTCACAGATAGGAATTTAAGGCCTTATTTATTTTGTGGCAGATGACATGTTGTTCCGCCAGGGCAACTGAGTAAATTACTCCATCGCCCTGTAGGAGGTACCGTCCGCCAGATTTATAGATGACCACCATGTTGGCGGTCATTTATAAAGCACTGTCGGAACTGCTGTGACAGTGGTTCCTGTCAATGCTTTTCGCTGTTTGGTACAGGGCTCCGGCAACATAAAGGAGATCTACATCAAACAGTTTTCTTATTTATTTTCAAAAATCAATTATCGAGACAGGATTTTCTTTTTGAAAATAAAATGGGCGAGGGGGGGGCATTATTTCTTTTTAAAAGTTCCTTAACGCTAAGGTTTGCCTGGCGGTGATGGACAGGAAAAAAATGGCTATATGTCCGCCCATCCTAATTGGGCAGATGTACATATGGCCAATTCTCCAACAGCCACGGCAGTAATGGAGTAATCACTGCTGTGGCCAAATTTAAGGTCCACCTACATCTAAATCGGGAGGACAGACTACTGTGTTGGTGGGGAGGGAAACCTGTCACCGTTGCGAAAGAGTTCCATTTCTAGCAACATATAAATTAGGCTTGATTTAAGACCTTTTTAATTCACAGAATGCATGTTGTGGTTATTTGTCACAGGCAGGTACAATGACCCAACAACTGTTTTGATATGTTCCTCATGTGTTTGACAATCATGGGGAATTGTGAAAAAGAAAATGTGACCCTGATGAGACTGTCTTGTCTTTGATGCCGCATGTCCTTCCTTCACCCCCATTGTTTCTCCCCCTCTTTCCCTACCTAAGTAGTTTGAAACTACACTGTTGCCTCGTGTTAAATAATTTAAAAATACAATGAGGTATGGATTCCCTGACCCTTAAAAATACATATAATGTATTTTGTGGTGTGTAACCTCTCCATCACGGTCTTAAAGCAAATGAAAAAGGTACTAAACTCACAAAAAAAGAAACTAAAAGGCTTGTGTCTCAGTGAACATCTCTGCTCAGTCAGCTGTACTCTACTGCCTGTGTGAGTTTGCAAACCCCGGATTCCTCAGTTACTGCCTTTCCAGGCCTGGAGCTCAAGGTTCAGGAGGAAACAGAAGGAAATTGCCCACTAGTTCTCTATCGCTATTACTTTGTCATCAGGAAAGCACGTCTTCCTTACTGGTATTCAAAATCATTGAGAATCTATATACTTGAAAGGTGTGGATGCCGGCATTGTAACAATCTAAAATATACTCAATTTTCTCAACAAAGTACTGAAGGGCTCTTCAAATATCCCAATAGTTAAAATGCTCTTCAGGCTTTCCACCATCAATGTTGTCTGAGTAAAGTCCAAAAGCCATCATTTTACACCCCGTAGTTCCTCATCTCCAAAAGGACCGACAGTCTAAGGCAATTTATAAACCTCTTGAAGTTAATCCAATATCTAGGCTGACATCGTGACATCTATTCAAGAATCACAGAACTGACTGGTGTCAGTCAAATCTCCAATTGATGACCAGGAAATACAAGTGTGCCTCTAGGTGCCTGAACAGCTAATCAAGACTCTAAGGGGCCTATTCACAAAGGTACATTTACAAATCCAGATTTACTCACATGTAAATTAACCCTTGCACTTTGGTGTAAATCTACACTTTTGTGCTATTCATCATTTCAGAGTGTAGATTTACACCCAAGTGTAGACTTCCATGTCTCCACCCTATGAAACCACCTATGAAACCACGGGGTAGAGACAGCTAAGAGTAAATTTACATGTGCAAAGTTACTACAGGGGACTTTTGGGGCGGGGAGCCAACTATGGTAAAGTACAGGGAAAATTAATAAAGTTAATTATTTTTAAAAAATGTAGAAAACATGTTTTAATTTAAAATAAAAGTGTAAACTAATTTATAATATTTACATTAGAACTAATGAAAGAAAATGAGATTGTATAGTACATTCACTCCAATTTAAATCTTCAATAAATATTTTTTTAAATAATATATATCACAAATAGTTTTAAACGAAATGGTAAAAATCCCACCTACAGTAGTATATTTATATATAATTAATATCTACTAATGTAATTACATGTTATTTATTTGAATTATTTTAATTATTTAACATTGCTGATAAAAGTTTAATTATTCTTTCATAAATGAGCTAATTATTATTTTTCTTGATATATATATATATATATACATATATATATATATATATATATATATATATATGCCACACGATCACCTTCTCACAAGGAAACCCAAGGACACAGCGGGGTACTTGTTGGAAGCCTTTAATAACCAAACCAAACAGCATGATGCATTTCGGCCATTACGCCTTCCTCAGATGATATATATAATATCTTAGGTCCCTGGTCATACTCTATTGTGGGTAGGTGTTTCTATTAGCATGACTTCTTAATCCTCTTCTTACTCCTCCCTATAGTCAACCTTACTCCATCCCTAAAGCCCTCCTTTCTTGTAGTAAGTATTCCCCATTTTCTAGCAAATCCCCCTCGTTCCTCCCACATTTGCTACAAAAACGTACACATACGTGAGTAGAGATCTCTGCCACTCTGCTGAAGAGCTCCTCAAAGAAAAGAAAGGAGCGGCAGAGGCCCGTAGACTTCTGAATAGAATTTCTTAGTGAGTAAAATTACTATATTGTGGTTCTACTTTGCGTACTACAACATGTACTTTGTGAAAAGGCCTCTAGTCTCATTTTGACTCCAGGAAGAACATTAATCTTCCCATAGATGTGTTGCACCGGGATGAACACAGGCGCAGCATCTTTGCATCCACACTAAAGTCTGGTGTCAACATCCAAAAACACCCAACACCAAGAGGCCATTGAAATGGAGAACACCAGGTTATACAAAACATATCAATAAATGCTCGCAAAGGGAGAGCTGCCTCAAAATCTGCAAAAAGTTAAATGCTTCTTCAGCAACATAAAAATCAATAGAATTTTGGAAAATGGAGAAGGTCAGCTTAGTGTCATAAACAACTCTCCATCTCAGAATGCATTCTCTAATAGAAAAGATCCATTAGAGATCCTTGGCTTCACCTTCATAGCAGAAGTCAAACATCTTCCGAGAAGCAATCACGACTCAACTACTGTGGACCTTGAAAACCAAAAGTGCACTAAATACTAACTGCATCTCTTGTCAACATTTTGGAACGCAAACAGATTGAGGGACAAATTCACAAATGTTTTGAGCATCGAAGTCTTGGGCTTGCAAAAAAAAAAAAAAAAACATTTGGAATTCAAGAGTCCACATCCTGATTCACAATGTTAAAGTTAGTGAAATATCTGAAGTACATACGCACTCATGTCGTCAGGAAATCTATCGACATGGAGGGCGCATGTAAAATTACTGAACGTACAATACTCAAAGTTGTGAGCATTGACTAACATTTTGCAAGTAGTGGTGAGTTAGAAGGGACATACCCATATTTGATAGGAGTGTGCGGGGAAAGGGGAAAGATGTTTTCAGTGGTGCAGGGGATGGTGGGGGGGGGGGAATGGGTAAATGCACGTTTCACAATATTCATCCATTCATATTTTGAATCCAATTGGAAAATACGTGCAAGAACATTTCAGGAAGTAGGAGAACCTGGAAATCTATGACCGTCAGATTTCTAGGGTGCTCTAGAGTTCTTCCCCTATTACTAGCATGACCACATTTTCATAACATACATTACAAGTAGGGCTCCCGCTTTTCTGGTATTTATTTTTTTAACATTTCACTCTGTATTTATCCATATTTATTTTTTGGCCCTTATTATTGGTATTTATGCATATAATTTTGCGTTTTGAGTATAAATGGAGTCGCTAAAATGTATATTCCCACATTTATTTAACTAATAAATATGCACTCATACTTTGCTACCTATCACATTTTAGCAAATTAAGAAGCCAAATATAGCGAAACATCACACTTGCACGTAAATATCCTCCTTATAATACAAATATATGTTAACATATGCCTGCATTTAGGGCAATCTCAACCTGTTTTTTAACTTCCCAGGTCGTCTATCTGCTCAGCTGTTGCCTGGAAAACACGAAAGACAGCATGGAGAGTCATCCACAAAAAGTACAATTTTCCGTTTTTATTCCGCTTTTAAAAATAAATACAGACAGGAAATACATTGTTCTCGGTCTGTAAATCTGGGAGCCTTGGTTACAAGATAGAGGTCTATCTGGGGCGAGCACGCTGGCTTGCGGCGGACGAGCTCCCGCAGGATTCACTAAGAGAAGCGCGGCCACGCCAACGTGTGTGCACAATTTCTGCCAGTCACGGAAAGGAGACATTTTCGTTGGCATTTCCCTTCTCCCACCTGGGCTGCGGCGCTGTGGATAATGGCAATTTAATGCAGGCTCTGTCTAAACCATTCCTCCCACGCCTGCGGCATCCCTCCCCGTCCTTACCACTGAAATCCAATAAATTATCCATGCTGTTTCCAGCATCTGCCCGGCGTCCCTCTCTCTCCTTCACGCGCCTCCTGCTGTGTTTACCTGGCTCCGTGCGCCCCCCCCCCCCGGGGGACGAGGGAGTCGATGCAATTAGAGGAAGCCGCAGACGACATGTGCAGGACACAATTACCTTTATCTTAATGACAACAAAAGTTTACATTTAAAGAGCACGTCCATCATTTAAAGAGCACGTCCATTCACCGTCTTCGTCGCAAGGGCTCGGGTGACGCAGGCCAACAACACGTGTTCCCTGGAGTTGCACGGAGAGGCCGCACCCGGCGCCCACTGCAGTGCCTGGGAGGCCGCAAAGGCCATGGGGTCTGGGTCCTGTTCTGCGCTGTCTGAGGCTCCGTCGTTTATTGAATGCACCTTGAATCCCGCTGTTTCTAACTTTTAAGCCCTGGTGATTCCCTGTTCGGGCACTGCAGAGCTGTGCGTGCCCCTCATCAACAGAATATGATCTGTGCAGTGTGGGGACCAGTAACGGGCGCATTGCAGAAGTCTGAGGGGACCCCATCAATGGAACATCAGTGCAGTGCAAGCAACAGCAGAGGGCGCACTGCAGAGCTGTGAGGGTACTCCATCAATTAAATATCAGAGCAGTGCAGGTACCATTAGAGGGCACACTGCAGAGCTGTGAGGGTACTCCATCAATTAAATATCAGAGCAGTGCAGGTACCATTAGAGGGCACACTGCAGAGCTGTGAGGGTATCTCATCAACGAGATATCAGAGCAGTGCAGGTACCAGTATAGGCCACAGGGTTGGATCGGAGACCTGAATTTTCACCTGGAGAACAAGAACGACAGCAATTCCACCACCCTGATCGACAACCTCGCCAACCTCGGTCTGAGCCAGCTCGTCACAACACCGACCCATTCCGCCGGCCACACGCTCGACCCCATCTTCTCCTCCAGCTCCCACGTCTCCTTCAGCCACACCACGGAACTCCTCTGGACCGACCACCGCTGCATCCATTTCACCTTCCAGAAACCCACCACACACCACCGCACCCAACAGATCCCACGCCGCTGCTGGAGCAAAGTCACCGAAGACCAACTACGGGCAACCCTCGCTCTCAGCCCTCCCTCCGACCCATCCAACACCGACGACGCTGCCTGCAACCTCAGAAGATGGATGGACGACTGTGCCAACACCCTCGCCCGCTGAAAAAACCCACCTACGCTGACACCACCAAAAGAGCCAGCTGGTTCACCTCGGAACTCCTAGCTTCCAAGCGTACCTGCCGGAAACTAGAGAAGAAATGGCACAGTGATAAGACACCGGAGAGCCACGCAGCCCACAAAGACGCCATCCGTAACCACCACCACCTCATCAAGTCCGCCAAGAGAATCTCCTTCAAAGACCGCCTCGACAACAACGCACACAACAGCAAGGAGCTTTTCAACATCGTGAAGGAACTCTCCAACCCCAGCTCCAACACCAACGACATCCCACCGTCGCAACCCCTGTGCGATTCCCTCGCCACCTTCTTCCACCGCAAGATCGCCGACATCCACGACAGCTTCAACACCCAGACAGCCCCAACTAAAATCGATGCTCCAGACCCGCCGCACACCATCGACCACGATCCCCTGCCAGCCTGGGCCAGCGTGAACATCGAGGACACCATCAAGACCATGAGCACAATACACTCCGGCTCCCCGTCAGACCCTTTCCCGCACCACATCTTCAACAAAGCCAGCAGCTCCATCGCACCCCACCTGTGCAACATCATCAATCTCTCCTTCGAGACCGCTACCTTCCCAGAGAGCTGGAAACACGCAGAGATCAACGCCCTACTCAAAAAACCCAAGGCGGACCCGAGAGACCTCAAGAACTTCCGGCCCATCTCCCTGCTTCCGTTCCCAGCCAAGGTCATCGAGAAGATCGTCAACAAGCAGCTAACCCGATACCTCGAAGAAAACAGCATCCTGGACCCATCCCAATCGGGGTTCCGCAGCAACCACAGCACTGAGACTGCCCTCATCGCCGCCACCGACGACATCAGGATCCTGCTGGACAACGGTGAGACCGCAGCCCTCATCCTGCTGGACCTCTCCGCCGCCTTCGACACTGTCTGCCACCGCACTCTACGCGCACGCCTCCACGACGCAGGGATCCGAGACAAGGCCCTGGAATGGGCCACCTCCTTCCTCGCCGGCAGAACCCAGAGAGTCCGCCTCCCACCATTCCGATCCGAAGCCTCCGAGATCATCTGCGGCGTACCCCAGGGATCGTCCCTCAGCCCAACACTGTTCAACATCTACATGGCCCCGCTCGCACGCATCGCCAGACAGCACGACCTCAACATAATCTCCTACGCCGACGACACTCAACTGATCCTCTCCCTCACCAAGGACCCCTCGCCGCCAAATCCAACCTCCATGAAGGGATGAAGGCCGTCGCCGATTGGATGAAGATCAGCCGACTAAAACTGAACACGGAGAAGACAGAGGTCCTCATCCTCGGCTCCAACCCCTCAGCCTGGGACGACTCCTGGTGGCCAACGACGCTGGGAGCAGCCCCGACACCCACCGACCACGCACGCAACCTGGGAGTCATCCTCGACTCAACGCTCTCCATGGCCAAGCAAGTCAACGCAGTCTCATCCTCCTGCTTCAACACCCTCCGCAAGCTTCGCAAGATCTACAGGTGGATCCCGACAGACACGAGAAGAACAGTCACCCAGGCCCTCGTCAGCAGCAGACTCGACTATGGGAACGCCCTCTACGCGGGAGCCCCGGCCAAGCTCATCAAGCGACTGCAACGCATACAAAACGCCTCCGCACGCCTGATCCTCGATGTACCACGCCACAGCCACATCACCCCCCACCTGAGGAACCTGCACTGGCTCCCCGTCGACAGGAGAATCTCCTTCAAACTCCTCATCCACGCACACAAGGCACTCCACAAGACTGGCCCAGCCTACCTCAACAGACGACTCCTCTTCTACGTCCCCAACCGCCAACTCCGCTCCGCCGACCTCTCCCTCGCCAACGTCCCACGCATTCGAAGAACCACCACCGGCGGCAGATCCTTCTCCCACCTCGCCGCCAAGACCTGGAACACCCTTCCACTAAGCCTACGACAGACCCAAGACCTGCTGACCTTCAGGAGGCTACTCAAGACCTGGTTGTTCGACCAGTAGCAGCACCCCCCCCCCCTTTGTTTCTCCCCCAGCGCCTTGAGACCCTCGCGGGTAAGTAGTGCGCTTTACAAATTCTGTGATTGATTGATTGATTGATTGATTGAAAAATCGGCCCGGGCACACCAAAAACAAGTGGTCCACATTTGCGTATTGCCTTTCTGCAAAACACTGCTTCAGCGAAGTTTTGTGAAAATAAAGGGGGTGGGGGCATGTTTTATTAACTTCACTTAGATAAAAAAAAAATGCACAGATTAGTTCACACTGCTGAGCCACACATGAATGCAAGTGAGACCACTTCTGCTCTGGCCCCCTGCCCCCGCTCAATCAGCATACATTAATGGGCGGCCCAGCGAGAGAAAGAGTGACACCTCCGCCCATCTGCCTCTAGAAAGGCCACTCAGGCACCCACTGGGCCGCTGGGGGCATCCTAACAGCACAGACAGCCCCCAGGCCAGGGCTTTAAGTGGGCTGGGTCTCACTGGTGCTGAGCACTGGCAGTTTTTTAAAGGGGGCCTCGAAACTGGTCTCTATCGGGCTCTGTTTTGTGCCCTGGCACAGGCGGTCCGTTTTTTCCGGACTGCAGTGACAGCAGGCACATCGATGTGCGCGTGCTCACACTGCTCACTTCTCACTAGTGGAGAAGTTACGGCATGACGTCATGCCAGGTGAGCGTTGTAGGGGAAGGGAAATCCTTTAAAGAGAGTCATTTTCTCTCTGAATTTCCCATCTCTTTTTGAAACTCGGGAGCAGCAACATTGTGTGGTGTCACCAGGGCTTTAAGTGGAAGCTTTTTCAATATTATATACAAGCCATAGTTGCAGCTTATTTATCTTAAGCAACTAACAACCATTGACAAAGCCAATAGTCCTGACTTGTTGTAGGTCTGATGTTACTTGTATTGTATCATATATCTGGATGCAATGACAAACAGCAAAATACACGTCGGACAGCACACTATGCTAAGCAGATTTTTAGCTTATGTGTTTTTAAGCCACGCCCTCAATTACATTGACCACGCCCCTTTGAGAGACGCCCTAGTTTTTTCATCCCACTTAAAGCCCTGCCCCAGGCTGCCCAAAAAAGCAGCCCATGTCTAGAACTCGGCTACTGGCCCTTCGGCCATTTCCCGAGTGCCCGCGTTACCAATCCGACCCCGATAGGCCACATGGCAGACCTGTGAAGGAACCCCATCAATGGAGTCCCAAAGCAGCGCATGTTACAGTAAAGGGCACACAACAGAGATTTGAAGGTACCCCCATCAAGGGAATACTAGAGCAGTGTAGGGCACACTGCAACGCTGCGAGGGCACCCCATCATCGGAATACCAGAGCAGTATAGGGCCCACTTCAGAGCTGAGAGAGTACCCCATCAATGGAATACTAAGACAGTGCAGATACTAACAAAGGGTATGCTGACAAGCTGTGAGGGTACACCATCAATGGAATACTAGACCAGTGCGGGTAACAGTAGGTGGCATATTGCATAGCTCTGAGGGTAACTTGTCAATGGAATACTAGAGCAATGCAGGTACAAACAACAGGCACACTGCAGAGGTGTGAGAGTACGCCATCAATGGCATACTAGAACAGTGCAGGACGCACTGCAGAGCTGTTAAAGTACTCAATCAATGGATTACTATAGAAGTGCAGTTACCAGGACAGGGCACACTGCAGAGATAGTGAAAATTCCACCAGTCAATACTAGAGCAGTGCAGGTAACAGAAGAGGGCACGCCGAGACGGTATCCCCCGTCAATGAAATATTAGAGCAGCGCAGGTACCAGTAGAGGGCACACTGCAGACCTCACCTCTGAGGGTACCCCATCAGTAGAATATGAATGCACTGTAGGTACCAGTACTGGGCACATCACAGAGCTCTGAGGTGACCCATCCCTTGAATACCAAGGGTGTGCAGGCACCAGCAGGTGGCAGACTGCAGAGTTGTGAGGGTACTCCCATCAATGGGATACTAGAGCAGTGCAGGTAATAGTAGAGGGCACACTGCAAAACTCTGAGGGCACTGCAATAAATGAAATACTAAAGCAGTGCAGTTAAGAGTAGAGGGCACACTACAGAGCTGTGAGGGTACCACATCATTTGGCTATCAGAGCAGTGCAGGTACCAGTAAAGGACACGCAGCAGAGCTATGAGAGTTCTCAAACAATGAAATACTGGAGCACTGCTGGTATCACCAGAAGGCACACTGCAGAGCACAGCAGCCAGAGAACCTCACCAGTGGAACACTAGAGCAATGAATGCCCCAGTAGCAGCTAGGGAGCCCCATCAATGAATGCCAGAGCAGTGCATGTACCAGCAGATGGCACAATGCAGAGCTGCGAGGGTACCCAATCAATGGAAGATCAGAGCACTGCAGGATGCACTGCAGAACTGTGAGTTTATTCAATCAATGGAAGATCAGAGCCCTGCACTGAAGAACGGTGAGGGTATCCCCATCAATGGAAAACTAAAGCAGTGCATAAACTAGTGGAGGGCACAACATAGAGCTGTGAGAATATGTGGAATATCTAAGCAGTGCAGCTAATAGTATAGATCACACTGCAGACCAATGAGAGGACACCATCAATGGAATACTAGAGCACTGCATGTATCGCCAGAGGGCCCACAGAAGAGACATACGTGTACACCATGAATGGAATACTAGAGAAGTGCAGGGCACACTGCAGAGCAGCTCAAGCAGCTAGAGTACCCTATCAATTGAACAGCAGAGCAGTGTAGGTGCTATCAGTAAAGGGTACACTGCACAGTCATGATAGGTATACCATCAATGGGCTATCAGAGCAGTGCAGGTACTAGCTCGGGCACACTACAGAGCTATGAAGGTACCCCATCACTTTAAACACTGCAGGTATCTGTAAAGGGCACACTGAAGAGCTATGAGAGTGCACGATCAATGGAATATCAGAGCAATGCAGATACCAATAGAGAGTAAACTGCAGAGCTGTGAGTGTAGCCATCACTGGAATACCAGAGCAGTGCAGGAACCGGTAGAGGGCACACTTCAGAGTTATGGGAATATCCCATCAACAGAATGCCAGAGAAGTGTATGGCACACGGCGGGGCAGTTAGAAAATCCCTTCAGTGGAATACCAGGTCAGTGCAGGCAGCAGTGTAATGCATACTGCAGAGCAGGCAGGGTAAATACTACAGCAGCGCAGGTCAGTAAAGGGAGCACTACAGAGCGAGGGGAGTACACCAGGAATGGCATGTTGGAAGTGTGGCGGTTTGAGTGAACTGCCACCCTGCAGAACAATAAGAGTACACCATAAGTGGAAACTGGAGCCGTGCAGGCATCAGTAACAGGCCCACTGCAGAGCAGTCAGGGTGTCCCATCAATGGAATACCAGAGAGGTGCAGGTACCTGTACAGAGCATGCTGCAGAGCTCAGAGAGTACTCCATCAATGGAACACTACAGCAGTGCAGGTATCAGTAACAGGCCCAGTGCAGAGCTCAGAGAGTACTCCATCAATGGAATACTACAGCAGTGCAGGGTTCAGTAACAGGCCCACTGCACAGCAGTTAGGGCGTCCCATCAATGGAATATCCACGAAGTGCAGGTTCCTGTACAGAGCATGCTGCAGAGCTCAGAGAGTACTCCATCAATGGAACACTACAGCAGTGCAGGTATCAGTAACAGGCCCAGTGCAGAGCTCAGAGAGTAGTCCATCAATGGAACACTACAGCAGTGCAGGTATCAGTAACAGGCCCAGTGCAGAGCTCAGAGAGTACTCCATCAATGGAACACTACAGCAGTGCAGGTATCAGTAACAGGCCCAGTGCAGAGCTCAGAGAGTACTCCATCAATGGAATACTACAGCAGTGCAGGGTTCAGTAACAGGCCCACTGCAGAGCAGTCAGGGTGTCCCATCAATGGAATACCAGAGAGGTGCAGGTACCTGTACAGAGCATGCTGCAGAGCTCAGAGAGTACTCCATCAGTGGAACACTACAGCAGTGCAGGCATCAGTAACAGGCCCACTGCAGAGCAGTCAGGGTGTCCCATCAATGGAATACCAGAGAGGTGCAGGTACCTGTACAGAGCATGCTGCAGAACTCAGAGAGTACTCCATCAATGGAATAATACAGCAGTGCAGGTATCAGTAACAGGCCATTGCAGAGCTCAGAGAGCACTCCATCAATGGAACACTACAGCAGTGCAGGGTTCAGTAACAGGCCCACTGCAGAGCAGTCAGGGTGTCCCATCAATGGAATACCAGAGAGGTGCAGGTACCTGTACAGAGCATGCTGCAGAACTCAGAGAGTACTCCATCAGTGGAACACTACAGCAGTGCAGGCTTCAGTAACAGGCCCAGTGCAGAGCTCAGAGAGTACTCCATCAATGGAACACTACAGCAGTGCAGGTATCAGTAACAGGCCCAGTGCAGAGCTCAGAGAGTAATCCATCAATGGAACACTACAGCAGTGCAGGGTTCAGTAACAGGCCCACTGCAGAGCAGTCAGGGTGTCCCATCAATGGAATACCAGAGAGGTGCAGGTACCTGTACAGAGCATGCTGCAGAACTCAGAGAGTACTCCATCAATGGAATAATACAGCAGTGCAGGTATCAGTAACAGGCCATTGCAAAGTAGTTAGGGTGTCCCATCAATGTAATACCAGAGAGGTGCAGGTACCTGTACAGAGCATGCCAAAGAGCTCAGAGAGTACTCCATCAACAGAATACTATAGTAGTGCAGGTATCAGCTTAGGGTACCAACGTGAATGGATACCATAGCAATCTAGGTACCATTATAGGGAACACTACAGTGCTATGAAAGGGCCTCATTGTTTGAATACCCCAGCACGTCTGGTACTCCTAAATTGTACACAGAAAAGGTGCGAGACAGCCCCAGAGCCCTTAGAGCAACAGAGGAATGCATTTGCCAATCTAAGGGGCACCACAAACTGTGAGAATGGCATATCATTGGAGCATGAAAGCAATGCAGGTACCAGCATTGGTAGAGCTGTGTGACGGCCCATCAATGGAGTGTCAGAAGAGTATACTTATCCCTATTAGGCGCACTGCGGATCTGAAGGAATGCCAATCCTGAGATTCATCATTAAGGCTAAAGCCACGCAATTGTACCTTTACATTTATTGTATTTTTGATTAAAAGGTTGTATCATTTGTTTACCAACAGTTTCATAAATTTATGTATGTTTAACTTTATCATTCCTTGTGCCACTTTCTCTTATACAGGCCATTTGTACAGGACTTACAGCTTTAGCTTATCGTTTGAGATATTTGGAAAACGCTTTATCATTGCTGTAAATGCTGTTTTTTATGTGATGTCAATGTCCTATATATACTTATCCTAAAAAGTAAAATAGTTTGTATGATGGTCTTTTTAAATGATTTGATATGAATCAAAAGATTTTTTATTGATAATTACTGTACACTAAGTCTTCTCTTAGTAGTTAAAAATTATGGTCTTATATATCCAATAGACCAATAGTTGCCTATGGAGTTTTTCTTTAACAAATGCCTCATCCTTACGCAAGCCTGCTGACAATTTGCCTCCTCTTTTACGGGAGGTGGTCCGATTTGGTGTTTACTCGGGACTGGTCATCAACTGGACCAAGTCCGAAATATTCCCATTGACTCCCGCCACGATCCCGAGTGACATGGAATTCTCGTTGAAGTAGTGCACTGACTCGCCTAAATATCTTGGCATCTACCTACACTGTAAAGCCCCGGAGGTCATCCGCTTAAATTACGGCCCTACGGTTCACCACCTCGAGACACAAATAAACAAATGGACGAAGCTACCGCTCTCTATGGCGGGCATGATCGCCATCATTAAAATGGTAGTATTACCACGTTTTTTTATACCTTTTCTTAAATTTCCCAACTCCTTTAACGTTGACCTTTTTTACCACACTCCGGTCACTTCTGATAAGATTGGTATGGGCGGATAAGCAACCGCGAGTGAATTGGGCCACCTTGACCATGCCATTTGAGCGGGGGGGATTTGGGGTCCCGGACTTCTATTTATATTATCTTGTGGCTCAAGTCCACTTCACATACTACTGGTTTCATCCAGATGCCCGACTTCAATATCTCAAACCTGATGGCTCGCAGGTGCATCCCCAATCACTATCTATACTGCTGCCCCTGGGCATTCCACGATGCCCTGCAGAAATTCAAACTGTCCCCACGACGTGTTGGGCATGGTCGAAATTGCGAAAATACCTAAAATACACATCTTTATACTCTCCACACTTACCACTGGTATATAACCCGTGGATACCCCCTACAACGGAAACTCTCACTAAACGAACGCTACTTACACACCGCCTCTCCAAACTGGGTGACTTGTTTCATGACTCTAAACCATGTTCGACTACTGACTTGACCGCGTGTGGTACTGCGACTCACATGGACAGTTTCTTGCTCCAAGGAACGCGTGAATATTGAAGGCCCTCCCTGACTCCTCAACTGAACCAGTCGACTTTCCACCGCTCACACTCCTTATTACCTCATCTGACAGTGCACATTTAGTATCCCGCATGTATCATTTGTCGCTCTCCCTTCGCTCATCTGTAGGCTCTAAGGCACGCGCTTCCTGAGAGCAAGATTTAGATGTTACGATCACTGACGACATATGGAACTACTGTTGCTCCCAGACGCGATACGTCTCGGGCAACTATAGACCTAAATTATTACATTTTAAGTATCTTCATAGAGCCTACGTTACTCCCAAGCTATTGGCAAAAATGAACCCTGCAGTTGCTAGCACGAGTGCACACTGTGGCACACCTGGGGCTGATTTTTTACATCTTGCATGGCAGTGTGCATCAGTGAGCACATACTGGGAAGACATTTTTCGACAACTATCCATCATGATAGAACAACCTATTCCCCCCAACCCTTTGATGGCCCTTTTGGGATATGTCAAACTGCTGAAGAAAAGCATTAGAAGATTTTCCGCAATGGCATTGTTGATAGCTAAGCGACAGGTGTCACTCCACTGGGGCAGAACACAAATACCATTAGTACAGACATGGGTTCGGGATCTTACTTATTGTGATACTATGTGTGACACATACGCCACACTTCTACCTGCCGCATTGATACCCTGTGATATCTGGCAACCGCTCAAAAGTTACCTACAGGCCCATTCCATAGACCCCTAGAATCATGAGCACGCCAACACGTCGATGGTATGTTATTAACACGTAAACCTGGAGATATGTTCGGCCTTAGATACTTCCAATGAGAGCAACCTTCGATACCTTTTACTTTTGATAATACTATGATTGTATTTCGTAAGATTGCTGCACCGTAAATGTTTTTTTTTTCTTTCTTACTGGATCATTACGTGTAATATGCTCTATTGTAACAGTTTATCTTTTTATGTTGTTTGCAAGAGGACGTTTATATCTACCATGATGGCAATGTTGGTTCGGCTAATTGTGGACCACTGACTTGTTCACTATTTGATTGGTTGTAATGTCTCTTGGAAAAAATCAATAAAAATAAATTAAAAAAACAAACAAAAAAAAAACAAATGCGTCATCCTTTGAACAGCAGCATTAACAGGCACTGCTGAGAGTGCATCCTCTCGGCCCCCGACTTATGACGGCCTCATATTTATGCTCTATCGTCACATGGTTAATCCTCATACGCGGTGCAGGTGCGGGCTAGTTATAATATTACGGATAGAAAAAGTTTCATCTTTTATCGATTGTGCAATTGTATGCTTCGCCTTTACTCAGGCGCACCTGACTATGCATTGCAGTTGCCACTGACATATATGTCTATGTAAACTTGTTCTGGTTTTGTTATAGCTACATTACATGTGTCATGGTAAATTGCCCGGAATATTCACGGTTTGCATACTTTATTATAAGTCGGTAAACAAAATTGAAAAGAGTGCAATAAAAAGATTTTAAAAACAAAAAGCACTGCTGAGATATGATTAGACCCCAACACTGCAATACCATGCACCGCAAGCTTCAGCACAGGGGCCACTGCAAAGCTGTGAGATTACCTCATCAGTAGACCAGCAGGTAGCATGTGCGCCATTTTAGAAGGCACTGCAGAGCAATGGGTAACTCCTGTATTGATTAGATCCCAGCAGTGGAATAGCAGAGCACTGTGTGTATCAATATACGGGGCAATGCAGAGCTAAGAGAGAGTCCCAACACTCTGACAGCAGAGCAGTGCAGGTGCAGGTACAAGGGACAATGCAGAGCTATGACAGAGCCCTATGTCTCCGATAGCAAAGCAGTGCAGGTGCCGGCATAAGAACTATTGCAGAGCTATGAGAGAGCCCTATCTCTCCGATAGAGGAGCAGTGCAGGTGATGGTAGAAGAGCTATTGCAGAGCTATGAGAGAGCCCTATCACTCCGATAGTGGAGCAGTGCAGGTGCCGGTATAAGAACTATTGCAGAGCTATGAGAGAGCCCGATCTCTCCGATAGCGGAGCAGTGCAGGTGCCAGTAAAAGAGCTATTGCAGAGCTATGAGACAGACCTATGCCTCCGATAGCGGAGCAGTGAAGATGCTGGTATAAGAGCTATTGCAGAGCTGTGAGAGAGCCCCACCTCTCCGATAGCGGAGCAGTGCAGGAGCCGGTATAAGAACTATTGCAGAGCTATGAGAGAGCCCTATCACTGCGATAGCGGAGCAGTGCAGGTGCCGGTATAAGAACTATTGCAGAGCTATGAGAGAGCCCGATCTCTCTGATAGCGGAGCAGTGCAGGTGCCGGTAAAAGAGCTATTGCAGAGCTATGAGACAGACCTATGCCTCCGATAGCGGAGCAGTGAAGATGCTGGTATAAGAGCTATTGCAGAGCTGTGAGAGAGCCCCACCTCTCCGATAGCGGAGCAGTGCAGGAGCCGGTATAAGAACTATTGCAGAGCTATGAGAGAGCCCGATCTCTCCGATAGCGGAGCAGTGCAGGTGCCGGTAAAAGAGCTTTTGCAGAGCTATGAGAGAGCCCTATCTCTTTCATAGCGGAGCAGTGCAGGTGCTGGTATAAGAGCTATTGCAGAGCTATGAGAGAGCCCTATCACTCCGATAGCGGAGCAGTGAAGATGCTGGTATAAGATCTATTGCAGAGCTATGAGAGAGTCCCAGTACTCGGATAGTTAAGACGTGCAGATACCAGTACAGGGCTGCTGTGTTGTCTTAGACCCCATTCCTGGTCTAACAGAGCCGTGGAGATACCAGTGTAATGGGCACTGCATTGGTATGACTGAACTTTCTACTAAAAATGGAGGGTACTGTAGATGAGTGTGAGATCCCTTATCACCCATCATAGCATGGCAGGATGTTGGCGAAAATTGTGTGAAAGCAAGGTTGAGATGCATCTGACAGTTCAGATCCGATCAAAGGAATTATGCGGTTATCAAGAAGGAGTGGGAGACAGGACGAATCAGAGGGGGCCAGAGCAAGGATTTCTAAATTAACCAGGAACATGAGATAATGGAGAAACAATATGCACAGCAACTTAACATGGAGGAGGTGAACTGGGAGTGATCTGTGGGTGGCCTAATGAATCGTGAACAAGGATGCTTGAGGTCCACCCTTGAGCTACTGCATACAACACACACACTCACACCTACACACAAAAAAATCAAGAAAACACGGTATCATGAGGTTAGGACAGCTGTATGCTCAACCACACACACCTACACACACAAAAATCAAGAAAACACGGTATCATGAGGTTAGAAGCACAGCTGTACGCTCAACCACACACACACACACACACACACACACACACACACACACACACAAAAAAATCAAGAAAACAAGGTATCATGAGAATCCAAGCAGACCTGTATGCTCAAAACCCAACCACCACACACACACACACACACACACACACACACACACACAAATCAAGAAAACAAGGTATCATGAGAATCCAAGCAGACCTGTATGCTCAAAACCCAACCACACACACACACCTACACACAATCAAAACATCAAGATAACAAGGTAGCATGCGGCTCGAAGTAGGCCTGTATGCTCAATACTCAACCACATACACCCAAAAAAAATATCAACATAACAAGATACCATGAAGTTCGAAGTAGAGCTGTATGCTCAAAACGTAACAAAACTATTCCTAATTGATCTGAAATATTATTATGCATGTTTCTGATAAGAAAGAGGACCGGAGGCTGAGGGTGGATTGTCAGCATCCTACTGGGCCGATGATTAACTCGGCAGACACATAAAACCAGATGGCCCTGGGAGATGCATTATTCAAATGGATGCGTCTGTTCTCCGGGCATTGTGCCGGCACTGCACGCCAATATGGTTCACCACTTAATGTGTCGCACCTGCAATTACCTTAAGTAGTGCGCAGCCACGGATGGGGAAAGAGTGACGTCAGCAGAGGAGGAGACAGAGAGAGCCAAGGGTGAGAGACAGCAATGTACCAGGGTCCCAGGATCCTTTTGCTCACACTGGACTATTCCACCCCTACTGTCCAAGGGCGCGAGGTCACGGTCTGGTGGCACGTGACATCCGTGCCCCTTGAGCATGTGGAAGTGACGTATAAACACATGGTGCATGGAGGAAGCTCGGTTTCACGAGAAGACTTTTATTAAAATACTAAATACCTGTGGTCGTTGTCTTTCTGCCAACTATGAAGCTTACAACAAAAAACATCATGCAATGTAATTAGCAGATAATTTACTACCAGGAGCACCAATGCTGGCCTCTGGCCAGTACTAGAATATGCACCAGAGTGCTGGATCCTTGCAAATACTGCGAATACCTGCTGAAAAGGAGTATGAATCGCACTGAACCAAGAAATCAGAGGTTCAAAGACCGGTTCACTGACAGCAGAGAAAGGGGTGAGTCTCAAGTGCAGGAATAATTGGACTGGGCAAAACTGTTCCATTCATTGACCTCTGGGTTCCATCCTCAACACTGAACAGACACTGCCGTGGTACAGATGTAGGATGAAGAAGTGTGACGTGGCGAGGCAAGGGGTGGCTGGGTCTTGGATCTGTCCACCGCCTTTGACATTGTCGATCCTGGACTGCTCCTCAACAACCTTCCCTTTGTAGGACATGAGAAAACTGCAGAGTGGTTTTAGTGTTCCTCGCCAATCATGGGTGAGCCTGGGAGATTGCACCCCTGACTCTTCCATATTGCAATGCGCTCTACTCTGTCTGTCATTCAGATGACGTCACTGATCTCACTAATAAAGAAGCCTGGCTCATTCAGTCCTACTGGAAGATGTCCCAGGTCGAAAGATGGAAGAGTACAAGTGTACTACGGTGATGCAGGGGGGCTTTCGCTCTCCTATTAAAGGTGCAACCACCTCCTAGCTAGTGCTCTGCTACAAGTATGGCCTTCATCGACTGCACAGACAAGAAGGCAGAAATCAGGCTGCAGTGCCTAATTTGTAAAAAAACAAACACAAAACACAACATAATAATAGATGCCTGGGAGCTCAGTTTTTCTAAGGTGTCCACTGCCAGCGATGCAGAATACCAGGCTGCCAAATGCCAAGGTTGCCCAACATGATTCCACCTCGTGCCACTTTCTTCTACAAAACTGCACTTCCTTGCTCTACACCTCATGCCTGCCGGTTCTTTTCCATTCCAGCTTTCTACCTTTGTCAGTGTTTTATTACCTTTCACTTCCTCCTCTTTTTGATGTACAAGCATTTGCAATGCAATAGGTCTCGTATTTACAAGAGTTTATGCTATTGGCATTGTAAAGGACAATGCCTTTTATTTATGTGTTGTTTTAAAACAGATAAATAAAGGCATTGTCATTGACAATGCCAATAGCTTAAACTCTCGCAAATGCGAGACCTATTGCATTGCAAATGCGTTTGGCGCCCGTGCTGTAAAGATTCATTTTTTTTTAAAAAGCGTTAGGAGAGAGCGTGTAAGAACAAAGCTATTTGAGAAGATAGTGCTCACAGGCTGTAATTAAAGCCTACCGAGCAACAACACTCGTCCAGGGGGTGTCTTCAAGGGAGGTTACAAAATGAGACAAGGCGGTACTAAGGAGGGACTACTCCGCCTATTGACCAATGAAAAGCCACAGTTTACAGTGGACAATGACACAAGCCAATGAAAAATATGGGCAGAGAGTGGGCGGAGCTTGAAGTCCATACCTGAATACAGCATGCCTCGCAGAGCAGCGCATGCGCTGCCCAGGCTTTAACCTAAAAATTAGTCCCGTGTTCCAAAAAGGAGTGTGCACCAGCAAACAGAGGCCCAAATTAAAGACTGAATGGCCATTGGTTTTCGTACCATAGCATCAAAACTGATCAGGATGCCTCTAATCTCCAAACTGACTGCCGTTCTAGAACTCTGGACAAAGAAACTGTTTTAAATAAACACAATAAACTCCAAACCAAGACATCAACTAGCACAGCCTCGATGTAGTGGGACACTGCTCCAACACCGACAAACATAATAATTTAAGCTAGTTTTATAGTGAAAGGATTATTTTCATGCTTCTCTTACACACACAGTACAGTCAGAGCATGGACTGCAGCAGTACATGCTTCCCTTTGACGCAAGTACTGTACTGGCAGTAGCTGGTACAAGCTTCCTTACAAGGGCAGGTACAGCACGGGCAACAGTAGTGCAAGCTTCCATTACAAGTAAGTACTGTACTGGCAGTAGCTGGTACAAGCTTCCTAACAAGCACAGGGCTGGCGCAGCACCGGCAACAGTAGCGCAAGCTTCTGTCAGATGCAAATACAGTACTAACAGCAGCGGGTACAAGCTTCCTTACAAGGCCAAGCGCAGCACGTGCTACAGTAATGCAAGATTCCTCCAGAAGCAAGCATAGTACTGCCAGTAGCTGGTACAAGCTTCCCTACAAGCACAGCGGAGGCGCAGCATGGGCAACAGTAGTGTAAGTTTCCGCTCGACGACAGTACTGACAGTAGCTGGTACAAGCTTCCTTACACGACCAGGGTAGGCGCAGCACGGGCAACAGTAGTGCAAGCTTCCATTACACACAAGTACAAGACTGGCAGTAGCTGGTACAAGCTTCCTTACAAGCACAGGGGAGGCGCAGCATGGGCGACAGTAGTGCAAGCTTCTGTTACACACAAGTACGTTACTGGCAGTAGCTGGTACAAGCTTCCTTACAAGCACAGGGGAGGTGCAGCACGGGCGACAGTAGCGTAAGCTTCTGTCAGATGCAAGCACAGTACTAACAGCAGCGGGTACAAGCTTCCTTACAAGGCCAAGCGCAGCACGTGCTACAGTAATGCAAGATTCCTCCAGAAGCAAGCATAGTACTGCCAGTAGCTGGTACAAGCTTCCCTACAAGCACAGGGGAGGCGCAGCATGGGCAACAGTAGTGTAAGCTTCCGCTCGACGACAGTACGGACAGTAGCTGGTACAAGCTTCCTTACAAGACCAGGGTAGGCGCAGCACAGGCAACAGTAGTGCAAGCTTCCATTACACGCAAGTACAGTACTGGCAGTGGCTGGTACAAGCTTCGGTACAAGGGCAGGCGCAGCATGGGCAACAGTACTGCAAGCTTCTGTTACACACAAGTACAGTACTGGCAGTAGCTGGTACAAGCTTCCTTACAAGCACAGGGGAGGCGCAGCATGGGCGACAGTAGTGCAAGCTTCTGTTACACACAAGTACGGTACTGGCAGTAGCTGGTACAAGCTTCCTCACAAGCACAGGGGAGGTGCAGCACGGGCGACAGTAGTACAAGCTTCCGTTACACGCAAGTACAGTACTGGCAGCAGCTGGTACAAGCTTCCTTACAGTAAATGTAATTGTACATATTTAGTGCTTACTACCCCTGATGAGGCTCGAGTAGCTTTTCGGCGAGTAGCATGCTACTCCGGAAACTAAAAGGATTAGTGGTGGATTAGTATAGGGAATTATAGGTTATTTTGAGCGGAGAACATGTGAGTCTGTTAGCTGAATTAAATAGGATAATGGAGGGATAGAAGAGGGAAGAGTTACAAGTACAGGTGAGGCGCAGCACGGGCGACAATAGTGCAAGCTTCTGTTACACGCAAGCACAGTACTTGCAGTAGCTGGTACAAGCTTCCTTTCAAGCACAGGAAAGGCGCAGCACGGGCAACAGTAGTTCAGGCTTCCCTCACAGAGCTATGATGCTCTGAGGTTAGACTGAGGTGATGGGTAAAGTTGAAACTGAGGATAGTCTAGCAAATAGAGGAAACTGTGTTAGTGTACTGAGTTGTGTGTGTGCCTGCTAAAGTATGTGTGTAGCGCACACCCAGCTGGAGGGCACTGAACTATTGACCATAGGAAATGAACCGTAAAGCACAATTCAAGGTGGTTTACAATGGGGCGGATTATATGCAGGTCACTACTGGATGTGGGCTGAGCCAAGTAGGGGTTGCAAGAAGACCTCCCGAAGCTTCACCGGAGCTACCTTTCTTGCTCTCACTGTAAACAATCTCAAAGGCCTCTCCGCCCTTCTACAGGGGCTGCCATCCCTTTGCACTACACTTCTCAGCTACGTTTTAATAGAATCTGCCAAGCCACGGATCCCACCGGGTCAGGGCGGCCACCTTGATCCATGGAGTCTGTTATTCATTTTTATACTCCGGTGCATTGGTTCATTGGAAGCATTCTAAGACAACTCCCAGAGTGCACTACAATGCCCAGTGAAAGCCCAAGCGAATAAGCCGGTTGTTGCCCTGCTAGCATGGCACGCGGTGAGAACCGTCTCCAGGCCCTCCCCCACCCTTTAGCGCTTTGATTAGCAGTACATCCACTTCAAGCGCTTGCGACACGTTGGTGACGGTGAGTAGTATTCGCAGATTCAGCCTCCCAAGGCTGGGAAGGCCTCGCAGGGACCGTACTTACGGAAAGTGGAAGCATTAACACCAGCCAGTACAATTTGTTGGTCTAAAATTACAGCGTCTCTGTAAGCTCGTCTGGCCAGAATTCAGAGATAAGGACGGCGACGCGTCTCTATATGGAGTGTTAAATCCTGCTCGCGAGTCAAAATCGCTTAACAAACAAGGCCCCTGTTAGCAGGATTCCTGGGTGTAAACACGTTATCATATAACCATCGCTAACTGCGCTAACCATCTGGAGGCACGTGCCAAGCAGCACAAGAACAGCCGTGGCAGAGACAGCGCGAGAGGGCACGCAGCCTGCTCCACGCATCCTTCACTACGTAGGTACGTATTTATTACAGGTCGTTACCATTTCCACGCATCCTTTTACCACGTGGTATTCACAACGCAGGCAAAGGTGATTTAAGGATGGGTAGAGGTAAAGGGTGGTGAGGGTGATTTTAGGATTATGGGGTGGGTGGAGCGGAGGTGAAGGGAGGTAATGATCATTTTAGGGTTTAAGGGTGGTTAGAAGTAAAAGGAGTTAAGGGTGATATTAGGCGTCTGGGGTAAGTACATATAAAGCAAGGTAAGAGCAAATTAGTATTTAAAGGAAAAAAGAGGTGATGTTGATGAGTCCCTTCCCAAACAAGCATTTGCAATGCAATAGGTCTCGCATTTGCTAAAGTTAGAGCTGTTTGTGTTAAACATGACAATGTTTTTTACTTTTGTTTTTTTATTTGCAGTGGAGTTATTATATTTGCATTGCCCTATAATCACTGGTGTAAAAAAGCAAAAGTATAAAACATTGTCCTTGTCAACGCCAAGAGCTCCAACTTTAACAAATGCGAGACCTATTGTATTGCAGATGCTTTTTTAATTAACTTTCTCACTGGCCTATTTGGGTTCAAATTGCATTTATAGAGCGCCTACTACCCCTGACAAGGCGACCTTTGTAACAGCATACACATCTGAAAAATAAATATAGCTGAACATGCACACACTACAATTACAATGTAACAGCTTTATTTACTATTCACCCTTGTTTATTGTCATGAAAATTAATTTCAGAGAAAAGACCCAGTCAATCAAACGATAATTCATAAACAGAACGGCTAACAACAAGCAACCCAAAAATATAAGATGGAACAAAGGAATATCTCCGGTGAATTTTTAGCTACAAAACCAGTAAATCAATACTTAGTTATCAAATTATGGGAAGACCGTTATGGACCCAGGATATCCTTTAATCAGTTGATGAGCTGACTATTAACGAGCAAGGCAACAAGTGGGGTGCTTGAAGCACAAAAATACGGCGAAGTTCCCTAATTAGTGCCTGAGACGTCGCAAAATATCGAAGCCAGTCTGTGAGGAGAAACTTCCAGGCGGCAGTCAGGTTGATTGCTTCCCGCACGCACCGGAATACAATCATTTGGTCCATTCGTGGCACTGTCGGGAATGGCTTCTCCGAGTTAGTGTTTACATTTAAAAACACTGTTCTGAATTCTGAAGACTATCATATTTTACGTGGTTTGTTGTATAATTTGGCTTATGCATGAGGCTGTAATAGTCAAGGCAGACGCTTGAATCGGCTAGCCCAATTAACTTGTTGGCTCACCCATCTCTAAAGCTAGGTGAAAGAAACCTCATAAACTGGTTGCTAGTGCACACATGCCCTCTTCGTGTCTACTGAACTACTTTTTAAGTCTTTGGTCTCTCTTTTCCTAAATCACTGCCAAGTTACTGACCTTCTCCCAGTCTCCCTGGACTGCAGAAGGAATACATAACAGAAGAAAAGGGCAACAAAGGGACAGCGGAGGAACGAGCCAGATATAAAGTAAAAACCTTAACACCCGTATTATAAGCGGCCGGATCTCGTAGTGGGAGGCGGAGGCCTCTTCGCCCGGCTGACTCATGATGCACACCAACAGAAGAAGAGGCAGTGGTAAAAATAGAAGATGGACACCGTGGAGGAAACATATCTGGAGTCAAAGCATTAGAAAGTTAAAATGTGCAATTTTATTTTTTTCATTTCCGTAAATCCTCGGTTTTCAGTGCAGCACCCGGGTGTAAAGTTGCGGATCGGGTCCTCTAATCGCGCTAAACTCTGCGGATTCGCCACAATGTAAAAGCAAGCAATATGTGCAGGAAACAAATAAAGTATACTTTATACTGTTTCATATGATTGCCCATGATGTACGCATGAATTAGCAGCCTCCTACATTAATAATTTATTATTGCTAAAACCGGCACTAAGTGATAGAGAACGAGTGATTGGGAGGAAAATCATAGACGTGTACAGTCTGCAGGAGCGCCACCGGGTGATTGCCTTCAGGATGTTCGTGCCCGGCCAGGCTCTATGCACAGCCTCTCCACTGTCTGAGCAGTCCCTGCCTCGTACACCCCGGGTGCCTTTTGCGAAACATTGCTGCCGGTAATTGTGCCCTGAATTGCTGGCACTTTATAACTTTGACTGTCGGATGCACAGAGCAACTAATTAACACGCACATTTCAAATGTTATAGGTCTCATATTTGTAAAAGTCAGAGCACCTAATGTCTCCGATCTGAGAAGGACAGCAGAACAAAAAGAGTTCACCTACACCAGAGATGAACACTGACGGCGTAAGGAAATGGTACTTTACCGGTGTTCCTTTAGCCCTCAAAGGAAGTGACGCATTGGCAATTGAACCAGTTAGGAGGCACCAGAGAAGAGGGACACGGGGGATCAAGCAATGGTCAGCAGGAGGCGGGAATAAAGTAATTTTATTCAATGCAAAAGGTCTTGCAGACAGCGCATGCGCGCAGTGGCTCGACCTAAAAAGGGGGAGTTTGGGGGATTAACTACCCCAATAATATAAATAAATATATATACACATACACAGCAAAAACGCCACATCAAAAATACTATATTGAAAGTCTCTGTGATTTCAGACATGTGGAAGACTGATGACTGTTGGTCATCATTAGGAAGGCTATATTGTGTGGTGTTGTACCATGTGTTTAATGGGTATCTCATCAGAGTATGATATTGTACGTTTCATGCTACAAAAATATCATAAAATCAAGGAGGGGGAGAATGGACCACTTGTCCTGTGTAACCAGGGTCTCGGTAGCGTTTTGTAGTCCCCTTAAAAACCCTCATATATGTACACAGAGGTAGGCGGTATATCTTGGTTCTCCGCCTTAGTGTACTGTTACAGCATCATCATCGAGTTTTGTTTTTGCACATATGCTGTCCTCCACCTGGAGGGAGACCAACTGGTTTATCAGTAGGGTCCAGAGATGAAAAAGAAGGGCGTGCGTGTGCTCTTTGAGGTGGTGCAATTAAAATACCCTACATCACAGTGTCAGAGAATATTTATTGCAAAAATTTGTGAAGTGGGAAGTTAAAAACAGTGTGGTGCGTGAGTAGATCGTGTTACTAATCTACCGCACTATTCATGGTCTGGTGGTCAACATGTTTCAGCCTAGTGATAATTCTATAGGCTTTCGTCAGGACCGATTTGTGATAGAGAGCGTATTGTGGCTCCTATATTGGTGGTCAACTTACCACTCAAATTGTTCGTGGTCAGATCAGTCGTATCTGTACCTGTAATGGAAGAAATGGCAGGAAGGCAATGCATACATGTCTATTTCTCTTGTCATATTGTGCTTCAAAAGACATTCTTAACCCATATTCCTCATACATTGTGAGGGGATAGCTGGAACAGTTACATGTACTATTATTACTATCGTGTTTAAAGAGTGCATGTTGTGCACCAGGAGAAATGAGTGAGGTTAGTCTGGCGGTTTCGAGTAGGAAGAATCGTTAGTGAATTATTAAAACATCCGTGGTGTTCTTAAATGAACAGTATCAATTTTATGTATACTTGTTTGTTATCGTAAATACTTGTAACGTCGATCAAGGCCCTGATTAGAAGGGCGCTGGGATAATCGCTTGTTTAATTTTACCGCACATGAAATTAGAAAGTCGTGGTGGAATTACGTCCTTAACGGTGTAGTCAATGCGGGATTTATCTGTGTTTTCATGAATATATTTTACCTTTTAATTGGTGTGCTGGGCTTCCTCGGGGCGCTTAAGAGCTAAAAGTAAGCTGCTTCTAAAAAAGTAAGGAGGGAAGATTTAGTCAGATCTTACTTGTCACGCGTTGATCCCAGCGCGTTCTCCTCGTGGTCGCTTACCGGTTACTGCAAGCTGTTGGCTTGTTCTGGCTCTATGCACGGTGCCCCGGGTGACGCGTGCCCGTGTGGAGCTTCTTTTTACTTGCGTTCGAGGGGGAGGGGGGCGGGGAGAGACATAGTAGAAGGACCATTAATAGCACGTTGGTTGGCATGCGTGGTTGGCATTGGTAGCAAAAGGCTTGGTAGAAAGACTATTCTGGGTATGAGTCTCAGAACACTTATTGGCAAACGTAATGGGCATTGGTAGTGAGATGGTTAGTATAAGGACTAATCATGAATATAGTTGATATAAACATTATCACTATTCTATAAAATTAACGGACTATTCTCAGCATGTCAATTGTTACGCGTGGTTGGCATTAGTGGTGAGATTGTTAGTAGAAAGACTTTTCGTGAATTACTTATGTAAGGATGTTGTCCTTAACATGTTTTCTGTATTCCACAGTATATATAATATAGTTTAATTCACGTGTGTGTGTAACAGTGGGTCAATCGTGTGGTCACTTCATGGTGGAAGGTTCATTGGAAGGATGCAATGCTTCACTTCACCTTCTATAAATTGGTGTCTGAGGGATATGAATAGTCTTGTTACTCCCATAGCATGTTTCATGTGGTAAGGGAGGTAGGTGGATCTTATCTCATTGACGTTGGTTAACGTTATAGGTCTGATGGATCTGTGGTCACTGTCTCTCAATAGGGATACTTTCCTATGGGACTTTCAGGCTTAGTGATCAAGACAGTGTGTGCCAAGGAATATTGTCGTTCAGTCCCTCCGTGTCTGTCTTCAAACGATGTATCCAACGTTGTTCTTTCTCAAAAAGTACACGTTCAGTATTGTGGTTCTTAACATGAAGTGTCTCCAGTACTACCCATTTGAGGTCATCAGTGCTGTGGTTGCTCTCAATGTAATGCTTGCTCATTTTAGTGGTTGCTCTTTTGCAATGAACATTGCTTTTGTGTTCGCATATTCGTTGTTTTATTTTGCGACATGTCATCCCTATGTATCTCTGGTTGCAGGGGCACACGATCATATAGATCACATGGGTGGTGTTGCAGTTGGTGTGGTTTCGTAACGTCCAAGTGAAGTTAGGTAGGAGTTGTAGATATTTGGTGGCTTTTGTTAGTTTGCAGATTGAGCACGAGCCACAGGGGAAGTGGCCTACCACTGGGTTCAAGTTCCATGCTGTGGTGATGGTTTCTCTTCTGGTGATAGGTGCTGGTCTGGTGAGCAAGCATTACATTGAGAGCAACCACAGCACTGATGATCACTAAGCCTGAAAGTCCCATAGGAAAGTATCCCTATTGAGAGACAGTGACCACAGATCCATCAGACCTATAACGTTAACCAACGTCAATGAGATAAGATCCACCTACCTCCCTTACCACATGAAACATGCTATGGGAGTAACAAGACTATTCATATCCCTCAGACACCAATTTATAGAAGGTGAAGTGAAGCATTGCATCCTTCCAATGAACCTTCCACCATGAAGTGACCACACGATTGACCCACTGTTACACACACACGTGAATTAAACTATATTATATATACTGTGGAATACAGAAAACATGTTAAGGACAACATCCTTACATAAGTAATTCACGAAAAGTCTTTCTACTAACAATCTCACCACTAATGCCAACCACGCGTAACAATTGACATGCTGAGAATAGTCCGTTAATTTTATAGAATAGTGATAATGTTTATATCAACTATATTCATGATTAGTCCTTATACTAACCATCTCACTACCAATGCCCATTACGTTTGCCAATAAGTGTTCTGAGACTCATACCCAGAATAGTCTTTCTACCATGCCTTTTGCTACCAATGCCAACCACGCATGCCAACCAACGTGCTATTAATGGTCCTTCTACTATGTCTGTACCCCCCCCCTCGAACGCAAGTAAAAAGAAGCTCCACACGGGCACGCGTCACCCGGGGCACCGTGCATAGAGCCAGAACAAGCCAACAGGTTGCAGTAACCGGTAAGCGACCACGAGGAGAACGCGCTGGGATCAACGCGTGACAAGTAAGATCTGACTAAATCTTCCCTCCTTACTTTTTTAGAAGCAGGTTACTTTTAGCTCTTAAGCGCTCCGAGGAAGCCCAGCACACCAATTAAAAGGTAAAATATATTCATGAAAACACAGATAAATCCCGCATTGACTACACCGTTAAGGACGTAATTCCACCACGCCTTTCTAATTTCATGTGCGGTAAAATTAAACAAGCGATTATCCCAGCGCCCTTCTAATCAGGGCCTTGATCGACGTTACAAGTATTTACGATAACAAACAAGTATACATAAAATTGATACTGTTCATTTAAGAACACCACGGATGTTTTAATAATTCACTAACGATTCTTCCTACTCGAAACTGCCAGACTAACCTCACTCATTTCTCCTGGTGCACAACATGCACTCTTTAAACACGATAGTAATAATAGTACATGTAACTGTTCCAGCTATCCCCTCACAATGTATGAGGAATATGGGTTAAGAATGTCTTTTGAAGCACAATATGACAAGAGAAATAGACATGTATGCATTGCCTTCCTGCCATTTCTTCCATTACAGGTACAGATACGACTGATCTGACCACGAACAATTTGAGTGGTAAGTTGACCACCAATATAGGAGCCACAATACGCTCTCTATCACAAATCGGTCCTGACGAAAGCCTGTAGAATTATCACTAGGCTGAAACATGTTGACCACCAGACCATGAATAGTGCGGTAGATTAGTAACACGATCTACTCACGCACCACACTGTTTTTAACTTCCCACTTCACAAATTTTTGCAATAAATATTCTCTGACACTGTGATGTAGGGTATTTTAATTGCACCACCTCAAAGAGCACACGCACGCCCTTCTTTTTCATCTCTGGACCCTACTGATAAACCAGTTGGTCTCCCTCCAGGTGGAGGACAGCATATGTGCAAAAACAAAACTCGATGATGATGCTGTAACAGTACACTAAGGCGGAGAACCAAGATATACCGCCTACCTCTGTGTATATATATGAGGGTTTTTAAGGGGACTACAAACGCTACCGAGACCCTGGTTACACAGGACAAGTGGTCCATTCTCCCCTCCTTGATTTTTTGAGTTAACCACTGGAAGCCGAATGGATCACAACTTCTTTTTCCCTCACCTTGATTAATATACAAAAATATCATAGCCAAAATATGAATACCACAAAATTGTGAAGTATATATATATATATATATATGTAACTAAAGATTTTTTACGGTTAACTTGACATAAATCAATCTTTAAGATATATATACGTTTATCTGCAAGGTACATAGATGTGGAGTTGATAGTAAATCTATACTTATCGATATATACGTACCTTCACAATACTGTGGACGCTGATATTTTGGCTACAATATTTTTGTAGCACAATATATTTCTGCACAATATTCTGATGTGCAACCAGTTAATGATGATACTACCATATTGGGTAAGGTGTAGTGACTGCTTGCATATGCATAGTGTTTTAATTTTTGGCGGCACTGTTTGGTGGTGTCTATTGTCCCTTTTGTGTGCTCTGGGATAAGGCACATGGTACATTTAGGAAGCTTCGGTTGGCGTACATCAGTTTGTTAGTTTTAGGGATAAGTGGTTTGGGTGCACCAAATTTCCGCAAGCACCGACACGTACATGTGCTGAACCCAAACGTTTAGGACATTTCACGGCTTCTGTCTTGGGAGTGTTCTTCAGTATTTCTGATTGAGAAACTCTTGGCACTGGGAACACCCCGAGTGGCGTTTTGGACATAAATATGTCATTTTTCTTTTTTTTTATATGCTTGAGTCAACTACCTGCTTCACAAGCTTTTGTTATTTGTGGATAGGATGACATACTCCAGGAGCTCGGTTAGTGGCACACAGGTTGGAGCGTGCTTGGCAGCAGACGGCCAAGTGCACAGTCTGCCACATGCATACAATATTACACAGACATGGGGCATTTTTGGTGGTATGAAAAAAATAAGGGTTGGAGTCAAGCGTTTTATATGTCATATATAATAAGATTGATTCCCAGCCAGTTTCTGAAGTGGATACCCAAAAAGCCTTTTGTGATATTCAGAACATTTCTGGCCAAGTTTTTCTTCAAAGAAAATATTGCACATAGGACCTGAAGCCACCTGTAGAAAGAAAATTTGTTACTGGCTATATTATATTATTTACATTTTATACAGTGGGCCATGTCACAGTTAACTTCATCCAACAGTTCGAAAGTTCCAAAAGGTCGAAGGTGGTTCTTCGATGTGATGGACCATTTTGTTTCACGAGTATCTTCGGGTGCGCTGAGAGATCTGGGGCATGTCCAAGTTCTGCAGTACACCACCCTTGCGTTTGCGAAGAAGATTAAAGCCTTAATGTGGGAAGCTTGCCAGATTTCCTGCACCTGGTTAGCAAGGATTAAAAGTGATCATAGGAATCCAATCAACAGGGTTTTTGCTAAAACGAAGGTGGGAAAACCTGTTTTTATTGGGAGGCCAAAGAGGAAAAACTGTTTTCTCCAGAACCTCCTCCTCATTCTACCACATTGAGGAAGGCCATAAATCTGCAGTACACACATTTCTTCGGTGTTGCCTAGTCTAAAATAATAGGGATATTCTTGGTCACCTATATACTGTAGAGAACCTTGACAAACCAAAATGTGTAATCCTGGTAATAGTACTTGCTCCTTGCTCCTAACACAATGATACCATTTTAATGGCCGTTAATGAATGGAAGGCTGAGTAGATCGCACTAGAACCAAACCAATGGCTTTGGAGCTTATACAGTATGTTCATTAAGACCTGAAGCTGCATTATTGCCTCAATAATGTTTGTACTGCAAAGGAAGAAGTTCCAATCATTAAACTACAAGGTCTAAAGGCTGAAAACCCCAACAGTGCATTAGTATTTACATTGAAAGAGATCAAATTGCACATCTACCATAAAAAATTGAAAAAAACACGCTCAGGATATAAGATAGAAATTCTCAAAAATCAAAATGAAGGAAGAAAACTCATTGACAAATAAAAAATAAAAGGGAATTTAAAGTGCTGCTGTTTATATTCATTAAAGTTGCATCATAGAATTTTCTTTTATTTTTTATTAGCCGTCATTAATTAATTTGTGATTGCTTCTGTTCCCTTTTTCTGTACAATCTAACAAACAGATAACATTTTGTCTGCACTGTCCACCTTTCCTCGTCGCTTTTATATATGTGTGAAAGTTCCAGGATGGGAGGATGCCCGCCTCTTCCAACAAGCATTAGGACTAGACTAGGGGTGGGCAGAAATGGAGGTTTACTCCGTGGAATTCCGCAGAGTTGCATAAAAACTCAGGGATATTCAGCAGAGTTCCGCCTACCCCTACTTTTGAGGCATCTTGGCTGCGGGCGCCATTGCAGGACTATAAATCATGTTCAGAAGGTGCGTGCTTATACCATAACATTCTCTGAGGCCGACTCTCAACTGATATGACATGTGGGTGAACATGCACGAACCCAGCTAATTCGGAATGCAGGGGTGCAGACAAGTCCTGGCACCCTGCATGCCACAGCCCCCTAAGCATCTTCATGCATTCTGCAGAATATGATCAACCAACTGGGAGTGCACCTCGAGGCGGAGCAACAGTCCTTCCCTTTTCTGTGCTACGTGAAAGCAATGGACAGGTACCTGGGGTAGATACGTCTTTGCAGAACCACCGGGGAACAGATTGTCTCAGAGTTATTCACGTATTTGATCGTGTGACAACAGTTTAATAGGGCAGCACTATACTGTATGAACATTCTTAAGGCGCTGGGTGAAACTGCTGATATTCAGCGCTTACAACATCTGCGCCTGTTGTTCGTGTCCAAACTTTACAACACTAAGGGCCTTATCATGAGTTCGGCAGTCAAATCCGTGGTGGCGGTTCAACCACTGCTATACTGCGGGCCCGCCCGCAGTATTATCAGTGTGGCGTCGGACCACCACAGGACTGCTGCGACCGCTGGGGATCAAGGATCAGAGGTCACGAGCACTAATATGCTGGTGGTGCCGCTGCAGCACTGCCAAGCATATTTGGAGTTGCCTGTCCACTGCCCTTTTCATGTCGGTGAGCCCACCATGAAAAGGGGGGCAGAGAGGCAACAAAGGGGGCCCTAACAGGACCACCTGCCGCTCCTGGGGGTGCATGCGGGGGGCACATGCAGTGCCCCTCTAGTTTTGCACCCCCAGTTCCTGGACGGTGGGGCATGTATGTCCCAGCGTGCAGGAAGGTGCAGTCGACGCTCTGAGAATGGCAGTCATCATGTCAGGCTCTTCAATGAGCCTGAAAGACCGCCGCCTTAGACTGCTGCATCACCGCCCGCCAGACCAGGATTTAACTCCTAATCTGGTGGGCAGCAGCACTACGGCTTTGGCGGTCCTACAGCTGACGGTGCAACTGCCAAAGTCGTAATAAGGCCCTAAGACAACTCAGCACCAGTTACCCCACTTCCTATGAACACCCTCTTTCTTACCTGACATCTTGTACTGCTGCTCGTCCCTGTTGAGGTCGCAGCCGGAGGGCGGCAACAGACTGGGGTTGACGACGGATGCCGCACACGAGCCGCCCAGTAGCCCCTCAATGCAAAAGGGCCCGGCCATGGACTGCAGCTGCTGCCTGGCGGTGGCCAGCTCTTACACATGGTGGTGGCTGAGCAGGTAGGGTAAGCCCACCATGCTGCCCAAGGAGCCCCCGAACTGGGCATACATGTGCTCAAGGAAGCGGCTCTCTATCATGTCCAGGCCGGATGGCGGGAGTATGGAGGCCGAACGGCAGCAGCAGTGCGCAATGACGGGCCGGCCCAGCCAGGAGGAGACATGCTGCCAGCACTGGGGCTGCCCTTTATTTGATCAACAGCAACCTTCCAATAATTAGCCCAGGCTTGGACAGCGCCGGAGCCAATCACAGGCCCGCCTCGGCGTGATGTCACAGAAGGGGCAAGCACGCACGGCGGGTCCTCCGTATCGATTGCTAATTAATTATACCTGACATCCACCTCAATAAACAATATCAGAGCTGTCACACAAGACAAGGGGGGCTTTGATAAGAACTACACGCCCCCAACTTGAGATCTGACTGATACCCAGCTAGCAGCCCGGCTGCTGCAGCAGCGGCTACTCACCCCAGCAGCAGCACTAATAGATTTCCCTTTAAAACTGGGGGTGGCGCCGGTAAACTCAGCCACACTCAAGTGACAAAACTCCACGAACTCCGCCAGTGGAGTGGAGTTTACCGCCCACCCCTAGTCTTTACTGGAGACTGCACGTTTCTTAGACTGTCTCCCCCTCGCTCAATCTCCTCCCTGCCCCACCCTTCCAAAGAGCTGAACACAGCCTCTATGCAATACATAATCAACAAATAAAATAATACATGTGGGAGCTGAAATATACTTCATAATGCAGAGTTGGCATCAAATTAGTAGCAGGTAGAGCGCTCTCTGTGCAAACTATAAGGAACATATATTTTTTTCACAATTGCTTTTGTATACCATTCGCACTTTTATTATTTCAAAGTTATGTAAATAACAGATATCATAATTACACAATTTATGATACTCAACTAAACTCGAACGTATGAAAGGAAGAGTCTGCCTGGCCGGGATTCGAATGCCCAACTCAATAAGACATCTTGCCTTGCTTAATGGGAAAAATACTAAAGCAAACAAGAAAAAAAATGAAAGGGCTTCTATTTAGAGAAATGGAATGTGTTTTCCCTTAATGTTCTGAAGCTAATACAGACATCTCTCATGCCCAACATTTCCATTAACAGAATAAAAATGCATCAATGCAATAGTTGCACGGTTCATGCACATAACTGCTTCAAACAGATCGCGGAAGCTGCTGCAGCAAGGGATTTAACCAGAAATTCTTTGTAATTGTGGATTCACGTCGCTCAAAAGCCGATTTCGTACCTTTGGGTTCTGCTGAAAACCTACCCTCTGGTCGCAAAGCTTTCTTCATTCCCACAGCACTTCCAATTAAAAAAAGCAGGAAGCGGAAAGTTTTCAATAACTCAATTTTGAATGAAACTGCACATTTTGTGCATCATTTTGCTTCTATTTAGCAGATCAAGGCATGTCTCTCGGAACTGGATCAAAAGAAGAATGACGTGCATTTGGAGCGTTGGAAATTGTGTCTAGGCAACCAGGGCCCCAATTATGGCTTTTGATGAAGAGGTCCACGAACACCCTACATAGATGGCTGGCAGGAGGGAAAAGCATCTGCAGTGCTTGAAATGGAAATATAAACAAAGTGCAGGCAATCATTATCCCATTCTACCTGTTTGTTACTGAGAAGTGCCAGTACTCTCCCATTAAAAGTGCTGCACCTTTACTGAGAGGTAATAAAGCACAGGTACTCAGAACATGAAAGAACCTGTCCGGGTAAAGGATCCGTATTTTTAAATCCCAGATAAAGCCTCTTTTGTGGTTCCAAGTTGGCCCGGTTTTTTAGATACATGCTGCGCCAGGAAGATGGCTTCTGGTTCAGGGTGTGTTTAGCTATTGTTCTGCATTCTTAGCCACTTAGAATGCTGGCAAGGGAACTTCAGAGTTCAAGTGCAGCATTCTGTGAGGAGTTTGTTTTTGGATAGGCACTGAGAGAACCCAAGATGAACTTCAGAAGCTCCGAAGAATTCTTCTGTGAAGTGCACACAAAACCTAGTGGGCGGGCTGACCACATATGGCTGGCTTGGTGGAGGTACCATCTCTACTAGAGAATCCATGGTCTAGCCACATTTAAGGTGGTCTGCCCTCTACGTGGACATTTTCCCTTATAACCCTTGAACGGCTGTCATGCACAAGGCATGAGCCACTTCAGAATGAAGCAACATGGTGGAATGGTGGTTGTGTTGTCACTCACGTTACTTCTTGAGATAGACCCAGAAGGTTGCGTTGATTTTCTCAAATAACACAACTGATGTTCCTCACGTAAGGAGAATTATATCCCAGCAAATGTGGCCATTTCAGGACTTGTCTTGGTCGCCATGGTTCACATGTTCCCAGAAAGAATGTGTGCTGCTGGGAATGGTATCAGAGACACCTGAAAGCGTGTTTCTGCTGCCTTCTGAATGAAGCAATGCACCAGAGAGTAGGGTGGGTGGCAAATGGATCACTATTTTTTTCATCTTAGGTTCAAAGGTTTCCGCCATCTTACCTCAACTTTTAGCCACCAGAGACAGATGCCCTGATGTCAAAATGTACTTTAAAAAAGACTTTAACGTTCTCAGTTTTTATTTGAGCAAAAATACTTCTGCTGACTTTACAGCCTGGAGTCTAACAGGGTGGCAACACACTCACATCTCCACTTTTGGGGGTCAGTAATGGAAGAAGGAAAAGGTAAAGCCACAACAGGTTAAGGCATAAAATTACTGTAGCCCTATAGCCTGCTGCCGAGGATGATGCCATTGTTAAAGGTCCTGAACCTGTGACTCAGGCCTATAATGAGGGAGAGGACCTTTCACTACCAGCATAGCCCAAGACAGAAGGGCTATAAGGCTATTAGAACATTCCACCCACTGAGGGTAGAATGATGTAAATTAAAAAGGAAGAAACAGAAAGACAAACATTGGAATGTTGGAGCAGAAGGCTTGTGCCAGCCATTATTAGCCCTGAGCCACTTCAGTGTCCTCAATGGTACTCTCAACATTCCAACGTTCGAAATACCTTTAAAGTGGCAGAAATAAATTAGAAAATCAGGCTTTTAGAAAATGTGTGTCTCTCTGGGAAGTGTTTTCATGTGTGATATGAAACATAATTACTATCATGTTTAAAAATGCAGAGAAGCCAAAAAGTACAATGAACAATACAGCAACTACTGCTCAGGCACCTTACAAACACAAGCACAACCCAGTTAGGTCAGTTTAAAAAAACAATTTTTAACAAAATTCATACTTGAGTAAGAAATTGAAAATACCATGCTAAGTTGTGAAAAAGCATGAAACTCAGAAAACCACTGCCACTGCTCCCATCACACTTGCATGGAAAGAAACCATCTCTTGCAGACACCTAAAATATTAAGGTTCATTGGGCCTGCGAGGGAGAGCACCCGAGATACTGCTTTAATACTGAACATATTTAAAGTTCTTACATGACACCTGATTGTGAAGATCAGCTGATCTCCCACTTTATTTTGGGCTGGTTTTGCAACAACAAAGCCACTTTCTAGTTGCAATGCTTCTTGAATCCCACCCTAGATACCCACTCGTTCCTTTGTTATGATGTAATTGCAAGAAGGAATACCCCCGACAGCATTTGTAATCCATGTGAATAAAACACAGAGCAGCTCAATCTGCCTCAAGCTCGATCTGTGTTTTTTGTTACCCTATTTTAATTGTGCTGTCCGATCCTGAGATCACATGCCCCTAAAATTGCATGTTTTGCTGTGTGGCTTGAGGCTTCATAAATGCTTTTGTATAGTTGCTCTCATCTGCTATGGTTCCTTACCTGCTGTTTTACGGTTGCAGGTTATAAACATGGAGCCCTCCATTGGGGGGCCTTCTTTTGTGACTTTTTCGTCAACCCATGAGCATATGAAGAGGAAAGGAAGCACATTGAGTCATTAACATTGTCATTGGGATGTAATATCCCTGCCCGTCAGTGTACCTGACTCCTTGGTAGTGTTGTGTAAACCCTCCTTACTGCAGAACCTCATGCCGGATACAAAGAACAATGCCCACTGGACAGCCAAAGATGTCAAATAAGTAGCTGAACAGTCCTAAACATCACAGCAGCATCTGAAAACCAGATGGAGAAATAAATAATGTAGTGCCAATTGGTCAACCGGAAATGTCGTCAGACCAACAGGTACATCACAGAAATAGCTGTTGGCATGACAATGATCACAGCAACACCCAATGGGAAGCCATCACTATCAAAAATGTTAGCTGCACAGCTATAGATGTCATGGCAACAACTCATTGACAGTCAGGGATAACATAACAACACCGGCTGGAGAGCCAGCGATATTACAGCAATGCCTGCTGAATAGCCATAGTAATCACATCAACACTGACTGCCAGTCAGGCAGGATTATCACCGATATACTTGGTAGGTCGATCTGTTGGGAAGCAAACGGCATTACAATAACCCCAGCTAAGCAAAGGCATCTGTGGAACTAGCTAAGTGTTTTCTAAGCAGGCCTTGGACCAATCTCAGGTGAATGCACGCAGTCAGGAATGGTTGTTAGGACAGGCACACTGAACAAAGTCACCTTCAGAGAATATTCCTCATTTAGAGGTCTGGTAGCCGGATACCAAGTGGATTGGGCAGCATAAGTGTCTCTTCCGCTGGCCCATCAGTGGTGGGCTGTCCAATCTATAGTCATGCTAGCGACAGATGGTGAGGGAGGGAATGTATTGCCAATGGCGGAGTCAGCTTGGCTTCTGCCATTGAAAACAGAGCAGTTTGTCTGCCTACAAAGGGATGGGGGAATAAGATTTGTATGGATAGGTTATATGTTGATTTGGCAGATATTTCTATTACTGCTCAACTTTCAATGAGGCCCTGCATACTTTTTTGGAGACCAAACTTAACCAGTGGAATCGGTCCCAAGGTTTCAGCAGAGAAGGGCTCTACGAAATCAGATATGTTGGGTGGGTCTTTTTGGTGAAAAAACAAGACGGAACCTTTAGGAGACTTATGATAGCCAATGCTAGCGAGAGAAAGAAATATGCTCAAGGTCATTTGTCAAGTACTTCTCCTTTTACACCTTTTCTGCAGCTTTTCAATCTCCTAAGTCGGTGCCAGTAGGAAGAGGACAAGCAGGGATCCACCGCCGCTGATGGGGGCTGACAGCTAAAAAGATTTGGGGTTACTAAACATGATTTTTCATTTATTTAAGATTTTAACAAAGCACTGAATGCCACTTTCCAGTCGCCTCAAAGCACTAAATTAAGTATGAGAAAATGGCTAGTTGTAGAAATGTAATTTAAAATTCGTACCTTGCCAAAATAATTTCAGAATTAGACAATTTGATCGATATTTGCATAGAACTTTAAAAGTTTAGGTTAGTGAGAACTGACAGTAAGGAGGTCTTAACATAACTGCAATACTTACAATCTATTGAAAGGTTTAGGGATGCACAGCCTGTATGCCTATATGTGTTAACACCATCTGGCAAAGCCCGTCACTCATGCTGCCATATTGCAGAGGGCATAAAATAAAGCATGAACAGTAAAACAGGCCTGACTAGTACCAGTTTACACTTCTTTTGCCAGGGAGGCATGTATTATGGGTAGAAATGCTGCGCCCACTAGTAAAAGTAATTTCAGACAGGGGCGGCTTTAAGGCGGTGCGATCGGTGCCACCGCACCGGGCGCTATCTTTGGGGGTGCATCATGTTATCAAATATACTATGGACTTAAAAGCAGCAGCTGCACCATTCCTTACTTCCAGCAATTTTCAGGCAACAATAAAAATGCCAAGATAATGCTTGTGATTAATGTCCCTGCTAGAGTGAGATCGAAGTTTTGTTCAGTGGAAGTTTTGACTCAAAGTAAAGCAGAGGGTTAATGTAGCTTCTGCAAAGAACATGTAATACGCAGATCACAGAAGTGCATATAACTGCATATAAACTGCTTTACTCGGAGAGATACCTTTGTTACTTGCAGTTTATAAGTTAAAATCCTAATATAGCACAGTGAGCTATTAACTGTCATCAAAGAGCTGCATGCAAACTGCAAGGGATAGGTTAGAACCTATTGATCCCCCCCCCCCCCCGTCTTTCATTTTCCTAATGTTGCAAAAAGGGTTAATTTGGGTAGAAATGCATCTTATTAGTAAAGCCAACCGCCCCCAAGCATGGTGTTATGTTTTAAATTCTGATTTTGTTATTTTCCAGACCAGACACTCAAACTATACTGCCTACCAGTATGGATGACATGCGACTCCTACACCTTGTAGTCCTCAGTCTTGTGTAACATTTCCTATACACTGATTTACACACACATGATTAATTGTCTCTGTGTAATGTGTGTGTGATGTAAGGTGCTCTGACACCCTACATTGGTATGAGTAGCGCTATAGAACAAAATAAATGCACCTGAGAGAGTGGTTATGGAGACCTGAGGGTCACTGTTAAAGGGTAGTAGTGAGCAAATCTGTGAAGAGGTCATTGGAGGGCGCCAACAAACATTGTCGCACCAGGCGTCAGCAGCGCTAAAGCCGGCCCTGCAGAAGTTGCCCAAAACACGTTTCTTCCAGTCCACAGTCGTACAATTGTACATTGACCATTAATGGTAGCGGATGGTGTACCAGTGCGCCGCTGTATGTCCTGAAGGTGGCTGAAGTGATGCACAAATCCTTAGGCAGGTGCTTCCCCATCTTTGTTGTAGCTAACAACGTGTACTAGCGGGCAGACCAAAAACACATCGGGGACAGGGTGTCATTCAATTGGCAATATTTAGTATCGATCAGGTACATATACTGGAAAATTTAGATTTTAAATAACAGAATTGGAGGGGGGTGTTCTACTATTTTTTGCTTTTTTAAAATATGAATAGAACATGCTATACGTTTATATAACACAATACTTATTCAGCACACGTCCTTTAATAAATGGGTATTTTCATGTAAATCGTCATATATTTAATCGGAATTTTGCTTTGCCAGCACCATCGGTATCTCTGCACTGTAATCCAGTTTGCAAGTGTGCTTCAGCAGAAAGGAGATTTGGGAGAATACATTTACAAATTGTTCAACAGAATATGAAATTTGAAATGCCCTGAGCTCTTCTGCAATCGATGTCCTGAAATGAGAAAGTCTGCAGAAATAGCCACTGCAGATAATGTCGGATTTTAACTTGTTCTGGCTTCAGGTAAAACAAAATGTACTCAGCTCTTGTGTCTTGAGCTGGTGATGGTAGGGGAAGCCCACAGCCATGCGCTGGCAATGCCGCAGGTATCGCTCTAAGCACCCTGGCACTGAGGAAGTGTAGCAGTAAAGTGAAGATTGAGGGCACTGGCAATCAGAACATACTCCTACAAGGTGGAACATACTCTTTATACGTTGGAAGGAAATACTCCTAAATGATGGAACATACTCCTACACTGGGAACATACTCCTACACGGTGGAACATACTCCTACATTATGGAACATACTCCTATATGATGGAATATACTCCTACACGGTGGAACATACTCCTACATTATGGAACATACTCCTACATGGTGGAACATACTTCTACATGGTGGAACATACTCCTACAGTACACGCTGGAACCAGAGAAAATCAAGGGTGACTAAAGACAGAGCTGATACCAGCGGGAAAGCTTGTGGAGGGCTTTGCTCCCAACGTTCGTTCTATTTTGCCTCAAAAGAGCTGTGCCAAAGGATTTCCCATTTCTTTGAATCCTGATTCTTGAAGCAGAATATTCAGCTCCCTATTATAACTATTATGATATTGCCATCTGGAGTATGAGACCACCTTCTCCGCCCCCCATGCACCTTCAGTGTTCACCCAGCAAGAACCTTACCGTAAATTGAGCTCGAATTTGTTTATCTTGATCCCCAGCTTGTAACTATGTATCCACTGCTATTGTCCGTCCCCAGCTCGTAACTTTATATCTACCGCTTCCCCTCCAGCCCCCCCAATCCACAGCTTGTAACCATGTAGCCACCACTTGTCTCTGTCAGCAGCGTGTAACTATGCATCCTCCACTTTCCTCTGTCCCCGGCGTGTAACTATGTATCCACCATTATCCTCCATCTCCAGTTTATAACTATGCATCCACCACTTTCCTCCGTCCCAGGCTTGTAACTATGTGTCCGCCGCTTTCCTACATCCCCAGCTTGTAACTATGTGTCCGCCGCTTTCCTACATCCCCGGCTTGTAACTATGTATCCACCACTTTGCTACACACCTGGCTTGTAACTATGTATCCACTACTTTCCTACATCACCGGCAAGTAACTATGTATCCACTGCGTTTCTCCATCCCTGGCTTGCAACTATGTAGCCACTGCTTTCCTCCATCCCCGGCTTGTAACTATGTGTCTATCGCTATCCTCCGTCCTCGGCTTCTAACTTTGCATCGGTTAGCCAATCCATTTCTAGCTCGTACACCCACGCCCAAATGGGTAAGATGTTAACACGCCCAATTGGGTAAGATGTTAGTACAAAAGTAAGTAAGTATTCAGTATTTACTAAAATTCTCATATAGCACTACTGGACTCATCTTTGTCTTCCCATTACGGCAAACTGTAGAAAAACAGGAAACATTGAACCAGAAGGTAATACTATAGGTGAGAGAGAATTACAAGACAATATGAAACAATATATAAAACAAAAGTGGCTGAATTGAAATAGTGTGCATCAATCTAAAGTTTTAGGAACACTAATATAGGAACTGACGCAAGAGATGGGCTGAATAATTATACTAACCCAATTCTATCTCCTACTGATCTAGGATCTCGCATACATCCAGCCAATATGGCCCCATTAACGTGAAGCACCTAGAAAGTTCCAGGTCATAGGTCAGATTGAGGAGAATGCGCTGAAGTCTATTGGATAGACCAAATGACAGCTCTGCAATATATAGGGTGTGCCAAAAATCCAATGGGACCCACACAATGTTGATTCCACTCCTGAGGGAAGGCATGAGGAGACACAGTCATTGTGACAAATGTACATGATGACAACCTTCAGTGTGACAGTGGCATTCTTGCTCCTTACACAGGCTGAGACTACAGTCAAAAGCAAAAGAAACAAATGATGGACGGAATGCTGACAATGCAAACATTCACCCCCAGTCACAAAGCTCTGGGTTTAATCCATCGTTCTTTTGCTCACCACGCCACCCTGGCTGATGAGGGGTAAAACCCCAAAACCGGTCCTAGGATGCTTGTTGAAACAGGGTTAAAGAAGGCGTAATGTGTACAGCCTGTCATGTCATTCGAAGAACAGGAAGTACCGAGAATTTTACATTTCTAGACATCAGTATGAATCATTGCCTTTGTGTAAATGCACATCTTTGTGCGTCAGCGTGATTAGAGTTTTTCTTTAATTCCGAGTTTGCACAGCAGAAGTCAAGTCAACGTAATTTTAGTATGCCAGTAATGCGTGTCAGATCACATGTGATTTTCAGCACGTGAGCATGCACTGTATGATGTGAATGTGTTTGATCACATGTGCTTTTCAACACCTGAGCATGCGCTGTATGTATGGTGAGAAGGTGTGGAATCACTTGCGCTTTTCAACACCTGAGCATGTGATGTATTGTTGAAGGTGCAGAATCATGTGAGCATTTCATCAGCAGAACATATGCTTTTCAATATGTGAACTTGTGCTGTATGGCCTTAAAGGGCACCAGATCACACTTGTTTTTCAACGTCTAAGGCTGCGGTGTCTGATGCGAAGCCAAGGTGTTGAGTCACATGTGCTTCTCAACAGCTGAGTACTGGTTAGGTCTCGCCTAGGCAGCGCATGGACTGTCTCTTCGAGGCATGCTGTATCTACTCTATGGGCCCAACGCTTTTCATTGGTTTAGTTGTGTGCCTTCCCAAAAGCTTTGTTCTATGTGGGTAATGTGTCTTTTTCAGTGCTTAATTTGTAAAATATTAAGTGCCAGGGCTCTGACCAGGAGGCCACTGCAGCTTGCACCACCCATCGCCCTTGTCATCACTGCCAAAACAACTAGTAACCATCTCTCTCACATGTAAATGCGACAGTTCAGATTATTCCAGGTCCCCAAAGCTAAAGGAATGGCTGGGGAGGCAGGTATTAGCAATTTTAATGTATATTGTATTCCTAAACTACAGTTGTTCTGCTCATCTCTAAATTAGATGAGCAGCGCCACCATGTGGTGGACTGTTCTAAGTATGGTGTTGACAATTAGGTGCCGATGCAGAGCACCGGAAACCAATTAAGTGCCGGTGCTTAGCACCGGAAAGCCCCAGCTCAAATTAAGCACTGGTCTTTTTTGTCCCTCCTTTTGGTGTTTGGTTCCCTCCGATAGGGAAGGTGCCTATTACTTGTATCCTTTCACTTTGCTATATGTCTGGTTGTTTCTGCGCACCACTTTTTTTGTTGGTTTCTGCAAGTACCAGGGAAGTACAATTTTCTTCCTTTGTCGTGTTCGTGTTACATAGCGTAACTCGACCTGTATCGGAGTGCTTTATCAGAGTGCTTTACATGAGCACCAGTTGCATTACAAACAGACACATTCAGAGGCACACAGAGATTAAGTGATTAACTCAGAATAACACCAAGACTCGAACCCGATTCCCCAGCTTCAAGGTCAGACGCTCTAGCCCTTACACCACGTCCTCTTCCCTCAATATATAAGATGACTGGCACTCTTTTGGAACGCACAATTAAAATACATTCCTATTATGCGTTCCAAAGGAGTGCCGGCCATCTTGTTTTAGTACGATGCTTGTTTTCTTTGGTTTTAGCATTTACCAAATAGGCCTCGCTTGCCTTGCTCTTCTGGTGCCAACACCTGTCTGGGCTTGCGGGCAGGAGCAGCAGCCAGTTGAAAGGGCACGGTGATCGTTGGCAGCCTAATTAAAGAACTTGGAGAAAAGGTGAACGACGGGGAGGCGCAAGATGTGAGAGTAGCCCGCATAATATTCCCCGAGCCAATGCTCCTCATTAGCGCACCAGTGAGCTGAGCGTGCCAAAGCCAGTCGTTGCGAGTTGCCTTCTGTGCCAGTCTGCACCAGACGGTTCTACGCTACATGAGCAACCACCTCCTTCAGCCACATTGCAGACCCTGGTATTGTCTCCCAAATCCCCCATGTAATTTCCAATTATCTGGCTGCGTTACATGCAGGTGAGAGCAGGAGTCCCCGATTCCAGCCTCGGCATCCCCGTTCATATGTAGGGTCAATCTTCGGATAGTTTATGTTTTCTCTGCACCTTTGTTACTCAGCCATCCGGGATATTTAGAAACATGTTTTTAGGCACGAATTCAGTGTAAATATTAGTAAACAGATGTTTGCTCTATGTATTTTATTTATATTCGTGAATATTAATGGAGTGGTTATGTAGCTGCCGTGCCACTTTTCATGCACAGATCTGCTTACCCAGCTCTTTGGTGTTTAAGGAACTTGAACCTCCATTGCCAGCTCACCTCCTTGTGTGAGGTGCTGTGCCGGTTTTCATGCATTGGCTTTCTTTATTGTTGGTGAGATTTGTCATGTCAGACATCACTTGGGCTATAGCAACAACAGCATCCACTGTCTGCCTCGGACCTCTTCTAGAGGTCGCGATCAGACTGAATTTTGCTCCATGCTCAGCTCATGTGTCACTTGAAACGCTGACCCCAGTGCTGGACAATGAAGTATAGCATGCATCCCTCTCACAAGACGTTCTACTAACGTAACTGTAAACAGTGCTTGGTGGCCCGATCCTTGGAAGTGAGGGTTTGATACTCATCACGTGACTAGTTATCGTCCGATCCTAAATATTCCAGTTTTAGGGCTTGATGTGTCTACCCTAAGCCCGACACCCACTTATATCCTTTCCTTCTGAAAGGAACAGCCACCTTTCACACAAATACATGCACCCTTCCCCAACCGGATGTCTCTGATGAGGTGATCTTCAGATAAAAAGTAGGTCTTGTAATTAAGTATAAGTAGAGATGGCAACCCTTGTCTTCTTCCTGCCAGCTTCCTTATTGGGCCCGCCTTTTAATATTGCTAGCTTGGTTCTTGAAGGGATAAGTTAGGACATGTAACCCGTTGGCTACTACCACCACGCCCTCGGATGAGTGCTGCATTAAAAGCTCCTAGTGGGTCACACCTGCTCGTCCTCAATGATTGGTGGTATGGCGACCGTGGGGACCCGGCGTATGCTGTGGAACATTGGCTACTGGGAGACAATGCTCTCCACATGGTTCTTTATTCCGTGGCACTGCTCTGAGAGCTACCACCCGCTACAGCCACGATTTTCAAGATTTGGAAGTCGGCGCTCCGTCAGATGGGTTGGTGGGGGAGACTCACTAGGGAAACTCCATTGTGGAACAACGGACAGTTATGACAGCTGGCGCAACTGTCCGGCTTTCGGGGCTGGGGGGCCATTGGGATCGACACGTGGGGGCAGTTGGTCGCGGATGCACTCTCAAGTCCTTTCTTGATATACAAATGGAATATGATATGCCCCGCACGCAATTCTACCGCTATCTCCAGTTCCGTCACGCCTTTACTCCATACATATCTCACCTAACAGAGATTCCTGAATTTAACCCCATCGAGGCTAAGGTTTTTATGGGCGACCTGGGGGACCATAAAATAACTAAAATATACCGCACACTTATCAACAATACCCCTACCACATTACACAAAACTAGAGAGACATGGCAGCAGGACTTGGGTCCCTTAGAGGAGGATGACTGGGTGGAAGCTCTGGAATCCCCGCGCAGTGCAGCGATTGCGGCCCGTCTGCGTCTTATCCAGTTTAAATACTTACATAGAGCCTATTATACCAGGCACAGGCTGTGGCGTGCTGGGCTCATAGCGTTCCCACATTGCTTATGCTGTAAAGCTATGGAGGGTACCTTCCTGCACTGTCTGGTCCTGCCCAACACTGTCAAGGTTCTGGAGGGGGGTGTTTGCATGCCTGTCTGAGGTTTTGGGGTGGGACATTGCATCCTCACCGAGGCTGGCCATGCTGCATGTTACGGAGGACATAGGTGGAAATAGATATAAGCGCCACCTCCTATTTCTGGGTCTCACGTTGGCAAAAAGAGATATTGCTCGGGTCTGGAAAGATGAATCCCCACCGTCGATTGGGGTATGGAAGAGGGGATTGGACTTTTGTATGGGCCTGGAACTCCCGGTTTTCGAAGCGAGGGGATGCCCCCGCAAACACTACAAAATTTGGAAAAGGTGGGCTGATTACAGGGGACTGTATCTGGAGCCTCCCCCCGCCCCCCCCCTGTCTGATGCTGAAGAACCGTTGCTCTGACACTAGCAGGCTGGCATTTGCGTAGTGCTTTTCTTCGATGTGACAATGGGTGGCAAAAACTTTCCCTATATTCAGGATTGTTTTACTTGTTAAACGGAAGCAATGTGGCGCAGTTGTTTCTTCTTTCTTCTTCTCTTTTTTGTTCTTATCTTTCTCCGCAATGTATCTTATGTATCTTATGTGTAATCAATCCTCTAATATTGCTGAAAATGTTGACTTTCATATATGTCACTCTGTTTACGTATCTTGGGTGCCCTGCAAGGCCCTCGTATTGTGTTGGCTGTCAACAATAAAATTATGTTGTGAAGAAAAAAAAAAAGCTCCTGGTGGGGGCACCAGTTCTCCCTTATAGGTTCAGTAGGATTTTAAATTTAATAAGATGCATGCAGTGACCCTCTGATTGGGTGGGATCAACAGGAGCCACAAGGAATGAAGTAAATGTAAGCACTTAGTTATCATATGGCTCTTGGTACTGTCGCCTGCCTGTTTCTAAGCCTGCCAAAGATGCAAACATACATGCCTAGGATCACACAATTTGATCAAGTGGCCTACAAGCATTAGAACGCAGGTGTCTCAGTTCCGAAGCAGGTAGCTCCATTGCTGTACCACTTCACCAGTTTAAGGGGTTCCTGGCGGGTCTGGGACTTCCCCGCCCCGCTAAACTTTGTTTAGTCCAGTGGAATGGGAGATGCGCCGTTGCTTTCAGTATGCAGGCACTCTGGGATTTGTAGTTTCTTTTCTTCCTCCTGCACTTAAAGGCATTTAAAATAATAATGTTGTGACAAGCGTTTGGTGGAAAATAAGTCAAGCAGAACTTCGGGCTCAGTGTTCGTGGTCAAGTCGATAGCACACGTGCGAGTTTTGCCCTGCTTGGCCGCACACTTATCAAGAGAGCTTAGCCTGAAGGGTCGTTGGCCTCCTTATTGCCCCCACCCACCACGTCTCAATTCCACCTGGTTAGATATTGGAGCACGTAATCCACCCGGACCCACTGCTTTACCGTCTTCTTTAAGAGCCTCCTCCTCGGCTCACATGTGACTGGCGGCTGCCTGGTGTCAACATTTCACTGTCTATCAGGTGAAGAAGGGGTCGCTCCGCCCTCAGCAGAAACATTCCAGGGGGGGTGGGGGGGTGTTTCATTGAATGACATAGCAAGTGGCGGAGGCGAGTGTATCAACAAGCATTGCCAAAACCAAATAGTTCCAAGACGAGACCTATTGGCTTTGCCAATGCTTGTGTTTTCTTGTGGCTGCCCAGGTCCACCGGGAGAAGAGGGGGCCCATCCTGTTTCACGAACCCTCCTCGTTATCTGGCACCCCCATCGAGAAGCCGCGTTCACGTTTACCCTGCAGACAATGCAGCACTGACAGCTGTGTGGGGGTAAACAGGTCAAACATTCTACCAATTTATTTATTTATGCGTTTTTATATAGCGCGGACTTTACCCGAGGGTGTCAGAGCGCTTCACAACAGGATCAGCAACATTACATAAGGAGGAGGATACAAATGAGCATAATACAAAGACAAGCGTTACATTGCATGAGGAAAAAGTGACAATTGTGCAAAAACAAACAAACCAAATACAAAAGAGGAATGAGTTCCAATAGGAAAAAGTGACAGATGTGCATGAAACATGGGATACCAAATACAAATGGAGGTATAATACTGCAATAAATGGCAGTCACACATGACACACTGGGAAGGCGCTTCTATAGGCTTGGAGTACAGAATTTCCTATAGTGGAAGAACTTCCTTGAGGTAGTAGAGAGGGCGTGGATTCAACAGGGGGTACATGGGGTACAAAATATATGATACATGGGGTACAAAATACACTAAAGGCAAAATACTGTAATAAGTGGCAGTAACTCGAAGCACACTGAGAAGGCCCTTCTATAGGCTTGGAATACAGAATTCCTATCATGGAAGAGCTTCCTTGAGGTAGTAGAGAGGGCGTGACTTCACAGGGGACTTATAATGGGGGAACACGCACATAAAAACCAACACAACACATAAAATAAGGAATGAACAGACACAAGTACAACTTTATACTGACGAGCGGACTTCCTAGAGGGGCCTAAGACCGAACGTATTAGTTCTGGAAGTGTCTTTGGAATAGAAGAGACTTGAGGTCAGCTTTGAAGATCCGGGTAGAGGAGGTGGCACGGAGCAGTGGGGGAAGCGAGTTCCAGATTCTCACCGCATTGCCCGAGAAGGATTGAGCCATCGATCTTTCCCTTTTGAAGACGGGGGCTCAAGCAGAAGCTTTTCCGCATTGCGAGAAGGGCGAGAGCCACCGGACAATTTCAGTTTATTCGCCAGGTAACGAGGGGAGGACGTGTGTAAGGCTTTGTGTGTGATGCAGGCAGTTTTGTAAATAGATCTTGCCTCGATCTGAAGCCATCGCAGAGAGGACAGGATAGGAGTGATGTGGTCGCTTCGTTTAGACCCTGAAATGAAGCGAGCTGCTGAATGGAGGATGGATTTGAGAGGGGAGAGGTGGGATTTGGGTAGGCCAGTCAGAAGAGAATTGCAGTAATCCAGTCTTGAGAGAACCAGAGATTGAACCAAGGTTTTTAAGTCTTTCTCCGGGAAGAACCGACGGATCCCCCACAGAAGGCGCAACCAATAATTCAACAACGTTAATATGATTGATCCCTACGAAATCTAAATAAAACAGTGGCAGTCAGTTGCATGCAGCGTATAATGGCATTTATGTAAGAAACTACACGGAAATTCCAACGCACCGCAGTCTTAAACATTGCACTGACAAATGCATCACACGCTGAAAGCTAACGTGGCACAATCCACTCACAGCAAAGAGAAACAGACCGCAGCGTTCACAGACAGCAGTAAAACAAGGAAAACCAGCACAGCATATCATTCACAGACAGCAGTAAAACAAGGAAAACCAGCGCAGCGTATCATTCACAGACAGCAGTAAAACAAGGAAAACCAGCGCAGCGCATCAGGACGGACAGCAGTAAAACAAGGAAAACCAGCGCAGCGCATCAGGACGGACAGCAGTAAAACAAGGAAAACCAGCGCAGCGCATCAGGACGGACAGCAGTGAAACAAGGAAAACCAGCGCAGCGCATCATTCACAGACAGCAGTAAAACAAGGAAAACCAGCGCAGCGCATCAGGACGGACAGCAGTAAAACAAGGAAAACCAGCGCAGCGCATCAGGACGGACAGCAGTAAAACAAGGAAAACCAGCGCAGCGCATCAGGAAGGACAGCAGTAAAACAAGGAAAACCAGCGCAGCGCATCAGGACGGACAGCAGTAAAACAAGGAAAACCAGCGCAGCGCATCAGGACGGACAGCAGTAAAACAAGGAAAACCAGCGCAGCGCATCAGGACGGACAGCAGTAAAACAAGGAAAACCAGCGCAGCGCATCAGGAAGGACAGCAGTAAAACAAGGAAAACCAGCGCAGCAGGACGGACAGCAGTGAAACAAGGAAAACCAGCGCAGCGCATCATTCACAGACAGCAGTAAAACAAGGGGAACCAGCACAGCGCATCAGGACGAACAGCAGTAAAACAAGGAAAACCAGCGTAGCGCATCATTCACAGACAGCAGTAAAACAAGGAAAACCAGCGCAGCGCATCAGGACGGACAGCAGTAAAACAAGGAAAACCAGCGCAGCAGGACGGACAGCAGTAAAACAAGGAAAACCAGCGCAGCGCATCAGGACGGACAGCAGTAAAACAAGGAAAACCAGCGCAGCGCATCAGGACGGACAGCAGTGAAACAAGGAAAACCAGCGCAGCGCATCATTCACGAGACAGCAGTAAAACAAGGAAAACCAGCGCAGCGCATCAGGACGGACAGCAGTAAAACAAGGAAAACCAGCGCAGCGCATCAGGACGGACAGCAGTAAAACAAGGAAAACCAGCGCAGCGCATCAGGAAGGACAGCAGTAAAACAAGGAAAACCAGCGCAGCGCATCAGGACGGACAGCAGTAAAACAAGGAAAACCAGCGCAGCGCATCAGGACGGACAGCAGTAAAACAAGGAAAACCAGCGCAGCGCATCAGGACGGACAGCAGTAAAACAAGGAAAACCAGCGCAGCGCATCAGGAAGGACAGCAGTAAAACAAGGAAAACCAGCGCAGCAGGACGGACAGCAGTGAAACAAGGAAAACCAGCGCAGCGCATCATTCACAGACAGCAGTAAAACAAGGGGAACCAGCACAGCGCATCAGGACGAACAGCAGTAAAACAAGGAAAACCAGCGCAGCGCATCATTCACAGACAGCAGTAAAACAAGGAAAACCAGCGCAGCGCATCAGGACGGACAGCAGTAAAACAAGGAAAACCAGCGCAGCGCATCAGGACGGACAGCAGTAAAACAAGGAAAACCAGCACAGCGCATCATTCACAGACAGCAGTAAAACAAGGAAAACCAGCACAGCGCATCAGGACAGACAGCAGTAAAACCAGGAAAACCAGCGCAGCGCATCATTCACAGACAGCAGTAAAACAAGGAAAACCAGCGCAGCGCATCAGGACGGAGAGCAGTAAAACAAGGAAAACCAGACCAGCGCATCAGGACGGACAGCAGGCGCCTGGGGATGTGACTGCCGCATTCATGGAGGGCGCCTCAGCACCGGCAAATAGCGCTGATACCGGCGGAACCGAGGACAGCACAGCATTAACACTCAACCCCGATGCAAACCCTACCCGATGTAAAGCGTGAAGCATCACCCACAACAAAACGGCAACCTGAAGCTCATCGCCCTGACGTCCAACGCCAAGCAAAGGGGCAAGGGAAGGCATGAAAAACGTCGATTCTCCTCAGTTCAAGCCTCTGAGCGCTTATCCTAACCCGCTCGGTTCACAATGTGTGCGTACATCTTTACAGCCTTTTTATTAGGTCTCGCCTAGCGATGCAGCGAAAAGCGCTGCTCGCTATGCGAGATCTATTGTTGCTGACTTGGGTCGGAAGGGGGACAGGACATGTGCACGCGTACGGCAAGCCCTGGACAGTAGATGTGCACGCGTATGGTGCGAGCAGGAGTTGTAATATCAACTGTCTGTGCCAAAGCTTAACAGACAGGAGATGTGCACGCGTACGGCTGCGGCATTATCACAACTCTTGCTCGCACCATAGGCGTGCACATCTCCTGTCCAGGCCTTGCCGTACGCATGGCTATACCCAGCCTTCGTGGCAGTTTTCAGCCCTTCCTTGCAGGTACCTGGTCCGCTACGTCTTCAGCGGCGCCCATCACATCGCTGGTGGGCGCCATGTCTCGCGGTCTCCGCTCCGGAGGAAGCCGCGCGCAAGCTTCGGACACGGGTGGGTAGAAAAAGGAGGGGCACTGGTCCTGCCCACAACTCTGTCTTCAGCTGCCACGTACGGGCAGCTCACCGCCCGGACAGGCGATGTGCATACGTAGGGCTGGCGCGTTCAGCATAACGCGCGCATGGCGTGCTTGCGCTTTCACTTTCTCTCCCTCCCTCCCCCGCAGCTCCAACACAGGCACCCCTCCCTGTCTCCTGCTCCTCGGGCCTGCCCGGACAAGAGCTGTGCACGCGCACGGCGTCTCTTTGACTCACGCCCGAGGTTCCCCTGCAGCAGACTCTCCGATCTGGAATGGGGAGTGGGTGGCAGAAGGAGATGCTGCACCCGCTGCTCTGCGCTCGGGGTGGGGAGTAGTAGCTGCCTCTTGCGGTCTCCTTGCTTGTCTATGCAAGTTCCCCTGCTTCGCTGTTCTCGGGCTGCATACAAATCGCATCAGCGGTGGATGTGGCCTTCCTCCCCTGTGCTGGCTTGGGAAGGGGCTACTCTTCCAACTACCTCCGGCAAGCCAGGCACAGGTAGGGTGACCAACTGGCATGGGTGCAAATTCAGGACGGTGAGTGTAAAAATTCAGGACAAAGGGTCAAAATTCAGGACAAAAATTCAGGACAGGAGGTCAAAATTCAGGACAAAACTTCGGGACAAATGGTACGTTTTACAGACATCAGAGGAGGTCGCACTATAGTATATAAGTAATCCCATCTATATCCAAACATATTCATCCATTTGCAAACCTATCCATCATGTATCCTTCCTTCCATCCATCCATCCATCCCTCCATCCACACTTTCACTCATCCATCCACCCTTTCACCCTATCCATCCGTACACTCATCCATCCAGTCTTCCACCCATCCATCCACTCATCCATTTACCCTTTCACCCATCCAGCCATCCTTTCACTCATTCATCCATCCACCCAGTCACTCATCCTCCCACCCATTCACCTTTTCAGTCATCCATCCATCCTCCCTTTCTCTCTCCATTGACCCTTTCACTTAGCCATCCTTCCTTCCATCCATCCACCCATCCATCTACTCATCCACTCATGAATCCATCCATTGACCCTATCACTCATCCATCCTTTCACTCATCTATCCACCCATTCACTCACCCATCATCCACCCTTTCACTCATCCATCCATCCTTTCGCTCATTATCCATCCATTCACCCTTTCATTCATGCATTCACCCTTTCACTAATCCATCCATCCAGCCAGCCAGCCATCCATCCATCCCTTCACTCACTCGCCCACCTTTTCATATTAATTATGAGCAGAGTCTTTATCTGCAGAGTTGCATACAGAAGAGGCCCATCAAGAATTTCACCCTTGTTGTAGTTCCTAAGGCAAGTTCTAGGATAGGCCATGGGACGGACATACCCCTCACCCTCAATCTAAAATGGCGAGCTTCTTCACCGGATATCGATGAACGCAGAAATTGAGCAGGCAGGTTGAGTTCAGTAACTTGCGGGCAATAAACACGACCCCTTAATCGGTCACAATGGACTGAGGGACTCCTAAAGTTGCAACCAGGCACAGGCTGCTGGCCGCCTTCAGTACACGCCGAGGTCCACCTCAGATGCTTACCTCGTTCTTGACCAGTGAAAGTCGAGGTGGAGAGCCATAAGGAGTCCTGGGGCAAAGCACAGCAGACTTCTCTATGTATGCGGTGGGGTAGTAGCAACGCAACCGCCATAGTAGTGCTTCCGAAGACCTGCTAAAGCAGGGAAATATACTAAAAAGGGATCCCAAGCCCTGGAGCCTAAGCGCGGCTCGATCTTCTGTTGGCCATTCGTTGTACAGTGTATATACATGAGTAGCTATATGAGCTATAAATTAAATACATGTGAGAGAGGGGCTTTTTCAAAAAAGAGTGGACAAATGGTGCATTTTCAAGCAAATTTGAGAAAGCAGGAAGGTTAATAAAGCAATTGTGAAAGTGCAGTTATTACATTAATAAAGAGATGTCATATAACATAGGTAGCTGCTTATTCAAGCTTTCTTTCACCCCATAGTCCAGCAGGGTCTTGATACAAGACAGATAAGAGAAAAAGCAGTGTGGTCCTCGACCAGGGAGACACTCATATTTCGTTGGTAAGAAGTCAAAGGATTGGTCAAATAGAAAACCTGAAATGCAATATGCAATCAAACAATTTGCAAGTACATCTCATCTATGTTCAACAAGCCATGTTTTACCCATGATTGGAATTGTGAATCACCAAATAAACTGAGCCACTGCAATCAAAAGCAGAGGGCCTCCTCAAAAAGTATGCCCTTAAGAGAGTTCTCTCATCTCATGTCCTCTCTATATTTTCTCTGGAAGTTGAAAACTCATCACATTCTACTGCACAAACCTGAACCCTTCTGCATATTCCAACACCAGAACTCATTCTTGGCCATTTAGTTTGGAGCCATTCATACCAGGAATACAGAAAATACCTTTAAATAGAGTAGAAGGTTTATGAATACAAGCACTTAGCAATTGTACATATACTATGAATGAGAGCCAAAGGAAACAAAAAGGAATAAAGAAGGGAGCAACACTCAAACACAACTCATGCTCCGGAACGCCATAAAATTCTCTATGTGGCAAGTTCATCACCTATAGCACAACACAGTACATTTAATGTCTCCCTCAGTTTAGCATATTAAACAATAGCAAGTGGTAATTCTTGTGATATGTACTCATCACTGTAGACGACTATTGTAGAGTCGCTATATAAATACAATTAATACAATATGTGGATGGGTTGGGGGAGATGCTGGAGGGCTGAATTCTGACTGCTAAGGTGATGACAGCATAATGTGTCCGGTGAAATTGTTCATGGCTTGCCCTACCATAGTTTCGCAAATCAATTCAGTCATCTAAATTAGATGGCTGACAACAAACAGTCACATAAATTAGATTGCTGGCAATATCTAGACATTTTGGGTAGGGAATAGGCTACCAGGTCAAGGATGTGTGATGAAATATGGTTGGGACTTGGTCAACATGGTTCTTAATCTGCATATGATCAATTGAGTTGTTTATATAATTATGGATATGATGTATAGTTAAATACTGCAAAATATATAATCATTTGATAGTAAAATACTAAGCATTCTGTGTGAGTACTGTTTTGGGGTTGAGGGGTCCAGCTCTATTTATATTCAGCTCCAGATGAGCTAAAATATTCCCTGACAGGTTTGTCTGACTCCTAACAATCCCCAACTAACAGGGCATTACTAACTACGGAAAGAGTGAGAGACACCTTCCTGTTCTCCTTTTCTCCAAAAAGGGTGTGTTCCCTTTTGGGGCTATCGGAATCTACCAGGTGTCACCCTGTTGGAAGGTGGTTTATTGGTAGGTGTAGGTAGGTAACTGCCACTAGTAATGAGTTCCGAGGTTGCAGACAAACATTTCTTGCTTATTTTTGTGACTAGGTTTGCCAGTTAGTTTGGCATATGTTTAAAGGAATGATTTCTTGCTGACATTTGTGAAAAATTCTATTAATCTTTGTCTCTATGCTGCTAATTTTGGCTCATGTGCTGCAAATATAGTACCAACTCCTCTCACTTGGCGGTCTGGAAGGTCATGGGTCATAGGACTGTTAATCTGAAAGCCTTTCGCATTTCCAAAATTGCGGGCACAGGTCAGTCAAGGACAAAGCATTAAAACACGGGACTGTCCCTCAAATTTGGTAATGAATGGTTACTTTACGTGTAAGAGTCCCGGTTTTTCATTCTGTAAATCTGGTCACCCTAATTGGGAGTGCTGTGTGTGGGGTCTCTGCTCACAGCAATATGTGGTACAGGGCACGGCCGAGGTGCATTGGGAGTGCTGTGTGTGAGGTCTCTGCTCACAGCAGTATGTGGTACAGGGCACGGCCGAGGTGCATTGGGAGTGCTGTGTGAGGGGTCTCTGCTCACAGCAGTATGTGGTACAGGGCACGGCTGAGATGCATTTATTTTTTTGCAGATTTATACCCTACCTCCATTGCATGCACCAAAGGGAGCCAATCAAAAGGGTCAACCAAAAACACTTGTTTTATGCAGGCCTTCTCACGGCCACATGATTATGCTTTTCTCAACGTCAGAGGCTCTTACATTGTGCATTTCCCTTGAATCAAATCCCCTAAATAAAAATGAAACCTAAATGCAGAGGGTAAGTAACCGTTAATGGACTGTTAATTTCTAAACCCATCCTGCACATATATTTTAATAAATATATATAATATATTTTTTATAAACGTTTACATCGTCTCTGCCTCACCGTCGCTTGGAGTGGTGGGAAGTCATCTCCCAGGTAATGAAAACTTTGCTCTGGCGGCTGCTGAAACACTACTTCGAATCAAAGAACCCGCGCTTGGCGCGCCATGCCTAAAATGCATGACTTGCCCCGCTCCCTAGTTGATAATATAATACTACAGCAACAGGTGCAATGGCATGGCGCCCTGGGCATTAGGAGCCCACTGCACACCTATCGTGGCTGTAAACGTGGACAGGAGACCCGTTCCTTGTTTTAGCAGGGCACAGGACATCCCGCTTCGCCACTGGCACACCGCACACACACATCACAATTCATCCTGAGGCAGACGAAAGCCACGGGAAGCGAGAGTGTTCGTTGTATCACGTTTGCACGTTGTTGGTGTTCCGGGGGGTCAGAGAAAGACTACACCACGTACGTATGGTGAGCGGATTACACGAGTAGGACCTTAGCATGGGCACAGGTGTAGAAGGCTGGAGCACCTGTGGGACTACAGGTGCAGGCTTACAGGTGCCGTGTCCCTGGAGTGTGGAGGTGTAAGGGACTGGGCCATCTGACGCTTTGTTACAAATATGAGGACTGTGACAGATGTGAGACTGCTTCCTGCGCAGATCTACCAAACAGGTACAGACCCGAGTACCCTCACAGAACGCAGTGGGAAGGAAGTCTCCAGCCCCGACACTCCTAAGTTTCTTTCAGTTAACACCCCTCTCCCCCATGTTCCTGGATGACACCAGCTCCCCGTGGAGTTATTATGGACTTTAAGAGTTCTGAAGAGGGCTGTTTTTAAGTGAGGATAGAAGCACACGGCTGAGTGTATAGCTTCTTATAAGTTATAACCTATGAATAGTCTGATATTGGCCCGCCAACTAATAATTTAAATGTACCTATTCGAAACCGAGCAGTATGGGGGTCAAACTGACTTTAAAAACTAGTTCAGAAATGTATATCGCATAGGTTTAGAGCAAGCGGTCGCAGGTGGAAAGCTTGCACTTTCCCGATGTGGTGACGCATTGCGCTCAATGTGACAGATTATTAACACGAAAACATTTGTGTATTGCTTTCATCACGCCCGTCTATGATGAGGTTCGACATTCAGGTCACAGAAAAGTAACTACAATTCGCCTGCACGTCGGTCCTTTCCCGAGTACTTGAGCATGCTGCTCACTGCCCCCTTCCCTTCGGGGGTCGGTGTTGGGGGGGGGGGGAGGCTCGTGCGGAGTGTTAGAGGTGTCAGGAAGAGACAGCTTTCACTCTGAGGTACTTACTTGCAGAGGATTCATACAGACGCGGCTCGCGGGGCCCGGGGGATTTTGGAAATAAAAAAAAAATCCTACCCGACTCTGAGGAGGTCCGCCGTCCGCGCCGCCTCGGGTCCGTCGGTCCGACTCCGTTTGTCCCTGCCTACAGCCCCTCTCAGCCAATCCTGGTGCTGCTGGCAGCGCCAGGATTGGCTTAGGGCACGGTTACCTCTCGCCCACCTGCCCTTTAGGAGACCGAGGTTTGAGCCTTTGCTCAACCCTAGCTCTCCTAATGGGCATGCGCAAGCCAGTGCACACACAAGTGCGCATGACTGGGCACGGCGCGAAAATTCGGTGCCCTTGCCCACTCATGCGCACTTGTGCTGCAGTGCTGCCTGCTGCCCCTGGTCCCGCTCTAACAATCATGTCAGTCAACATGACGCAGGACCGCCCACCCCTTCAGACTCTGAAGGGGGTGGGCGGTCCGACGTCATGCTGACTGACATGATTGTCAGTTCTCTCTGGCTCTTTGAACTTAAGTAAACTGATTCAGTTTACTTAGGTTCAAAGACGCCGAGGGAGCTGCGGGCGGGGGGGCTACGCCCCAACGCCCCAATGGACGCACCGCCCCTGGTCAGGGAATACATAAAGAAGGTCATGGAAGGGGCACCAACAAAGATTGTCGCCCTGGGCGCCACTAATGCACATAGTTTAGAGTTCGACAGTTCTTCCAGAGCCTTTGCAGCAACCACCTATAACGTTTTTGTCCTGTTTTTGTGGTACACAGTTACACGAAAGCTACACCTCATTGTTTAAAATAAGTTTGCCATTTGCAAACAAATACAGAGCAGAGACGTTTTAAGGCAAGGGCAAAGTGTGCAACTTCCAAGGACCCCAAGCTATAAAGCACCCTCCCTCCCCTAGGAAGATGATCTATTTCTATATTATTTATGTCTATTTATCTCAACGTACCCCCTCTCCTGTGTAGTTTTAAGGCTTGTTGGGCCTCAAGGGAAGACATATATCAGCTGTTTCTGCATGATTCAGTTTCTAAAACTTAAACATAGTTTAATATTTTTGTGCATTATGTAAGCTTCAGTTTTCAGAAAATGGTTAATAAAATTCACAAATGTTCTGAACAGGGGCCCCTAAACATGTCATGCACAGGGCCCCGAAAATCATTAAGATGACAATGATACAGGGTAGTAGCTATCAACGGCGGAGAAGGAGCATCGACACCGGGTCCATTGCACACCAATTACTGTTGCCTTTTACTGTGCAAACAGACAGCGGGGTGCATAGCTGCCAAGGTTTCAGATTGCTTGTGTGTGACATTTTCAGAATTTTAGTGTAATTATGAGTGACATTCAAGGACTATGAGTGACACTTTCTCGCAAGCAAAATCAAGCAGATGAGAGAAACATATAAATATCAGAAATACACCCATTTGAGCAACCAGAAACTCTAAGATCTTAAAACTGCAGCAAAGCACCAGCGCCAGCTGCATTGGGGACAGAAGCTGCATTTGCTACAGAAGCAGTCAGAGCGGACCCCCTTTCTCTGTACACAGATGATTACAACAGGCACCCCAACCACCCTGCTATCTTTCTCAGGTTCAAACTCTTGTCCTGAGGGATGAATACACAGATCTTCACGGATAGCACATGAAGCCACTCTGCTAATAGCAAGGAATCAAACCTGTAACTTGTAGTTTACACACAGGTTTTTCCAGCAGGCTCACTAAGGGTCTGTGCTCTTTCACCAAGGCTCACACCCCTTTGTTCCCTGCAAGATGTATACACATTAAAGCAGAGGCACACAAATCCCCTGAGATTCAGTGCTTGAAACTATAATTTGCAGTCTACAAATAGATCACCTCTCCCAAAAAATACACATACCTTTACAGCAGACACGCTGGTCACTCTGAACACATACCCTGAACACACATCTGCAGCTAGCGCAAGAACCCCTTGGGCTGTTTTATCGTGCTCATACCTTTCCCAGTAGTTTGCCCCTCCAGTAGAGTTTGCCGCTGTCCATTGGGTGCACTCAAAATTCAAGATTGGATAGATTTGTTTTGATAGAGCGCTTCCAAAGCAAATATCTACAGGCCCAAAATCAGGACAGGAAGAGGGAAAAAAGAAATTCCAAGTTGCACCTGGGATGGAGTTTGTTTTGACTACCCACCTCCCAAAACCATTCCCTTCCGTCTTTCACCCACCTCAAGGCCTTTCTCATTCGGTAACAGGATACAGTCCTCAATAAAAAAAAAATTATTGTATCTATTTGTACAGTAGAAGCCACAACATCATGTTATTGCACAGCACAGATGTTCAAGTGAACCTTCGGCACTGATAGCAGATTCTATGTGTGCATCCATTGCTGCGTTTTGATCAACCTCATGAAGATAAAAGGCTGCGCACTGCTGCGATAGGAATCTATGACCAAAGGTTCATCTAGAGCGCACCTTAGTCCTCTGAGCCACCGGCCCGACTTGAATACCAAGGCAGCTGAAAGCGCTGTGAGCAGGAGCCACGAAAATTCTTCCCAAAGTGCACACATCTAACAAAAAGTGAATAATGTTTGTAAATGAGATCAAACTCATCTTTTTTACCAGTGCTCAAAATACGTTTTCAAGATGCAAGTGCAGCTATAGTCTCGCTAAAATCGATTTGTCTGCGCAGGAAGAAATATAGCACAATACACCAGAGCCTCTGAATGGCTTGCAGAGCTGACTCAGAGTCAGTTTAATAGCCAGGTCCCCGCTTCCAATGTCAGAAAGGTAGTGCAGTGGGTTAACGTGGCTTATACATGCATCTGCATATGGTAAGAGGCATATGGTCTTTTATTCTTCCCAGTTCAGAATACGGTGGGCCCCATACGAACAAGGGCCCCGTATCAGAAAAGTATTACAGAAAATCTATCATAATAACACTTAAATATACCATTGCTAAATGCCATTGCACCTACAAAAATCCCCGAAATAACCTCCTGTAGGTGTTTCGCTATATTGCATGTCGTGCACACATATTGCACGGCATGAAATAAACACTTAAACTTGCGTGGCTATACAACAGCTCAGTGGATTAATGCTCTGGCTGAAGATTTCTTTTTAACCCTCATCCCTCTGAACTATGTATAACTGGCATGTCACAAGTTTAAATACTTACAATATTCACAACTGTGTCTCAGAAAGGCCGGGTGGTACTTGGCAGGGCTGGGGGTGACATTATCATTGCTTGCACTGGGGCCCAGTGCTCTCGTGTTACACCACCGCACAGAGACCATATTTTATCTGTCATTTAATCTATTTAATGCGTCGTGCGATGAGGATCTCCTGAAGAATAGCCAGAACTGCAGGAAACCTCCAAAAATGCATTAGGCTCGGATTCTGACATTAACAGTTCCCCAGCCTCCAATCCAGCCAATGGCCCCTTGAGGCCTGCCCTTTAGAACGCGTTTTACTGAATCTAGAGGTCAGGGGTCGAGTAAGGGTCCCGAAAAATGTAAAAAAAAAAGGGAAAGGCTCAAAACGTGCTCAGGGACTATGAGAGCACTCCTGCAGTGTACCAGCGAGCTCTAGGATTGGCTGATGGCTTTCAAGCCAATCCTAAATCGCTTTGTTTGCTCTCCACAGCAAACGGTTGGCATTAGAAAGGCACATGATTGGCTGTCACCCAACAGCTGTTAAAATTACGGACAAATGGCGTCCGTTAAAGAAACCTTCACGGACAACGGAAATTTACGGACGGTTGGTCACCCTAGGCACAGGCAGACAGGGAACCAGCCCTCCAACCTTCCACTGGCCAAGCACAGAGCAGCCCGGCGCGGACCCAGCTCCTCCCGCCTCCGTGATGATGGCAGGTGGAGGATTAGACAAATGTGAAAGCCCTCATCTGGCGCATCTCCCTCCGCGACAGCCCGTGAAATAATTGTTAACCGCCAGTCTTCACAAAGCGCCAATACCAATGCTCAGCCTGTTTATAGGCGCTCCTAAATGTCACCCGTGTGAACCGAGGCACGTGCTGATGACGTATTTCCTAGAATCACAACACGTTGTCGGGTGGGACACCACAAATTATAATTTAGGTAACAGTCTAGTGATACCCAAAGCTCTAACAATGCAGCTTGTTTTCAGCCATTGTGTGTTTTAACGCATAGCACTTGCTCACCATATCGCAATCTCGCAGCACTACAGTGCGGGCTCAACTTAATAATACTCACGGTATCAACTTCAGACGAATACACCGGGGGTGCAAACTTCTGGCCGCCATGAAATGCATTAATCGGCCCATTGATGTGTCTTATTTGATCTTCTATGGCTCAGTTGCTGGCTGCACACAGGAGTTTCCACATTCTGCAGCTTGTCTATTCTTTCCGCCCCTGCTCACCTGGGACTGAGCGGGCCTCGTGCCATCCGGGGGCACTGCCTCCGGCCGGGACGTAGCGTAACTCCTGCGTCTTTTCTGTGCTCTCCTACTCAGTACTGCATTTCTGAGTGTCACGGAATCACTGCAGCTTTACTGTTTCTCCTGTGCACGTGGAGCATCAGCGCTTCTGTACTCAGTACACCAAATGCATTCCATGTACTCCATCGACCCTCGCCTGTCTCCAGTAGAGCATCTGTCCGTCTCATGTACTCCTGTCAACCAAAGTGTCTGCTATGCTCCTTGAAGCCTCGGTGCTCGCAGATTTAATTTCCCTATACTCCGTGTAGTACACATCAGTTTCTCTCCTGTACCCCTCTGAGCCCTCGATGTGCTCCGAGAAGACTCGGCGCTTCTCATGGTGCATTCACAGGGTTTTCCTGTACGCGGCGCCTCTCATGTGCCCCTTTCAGTAGCAGTGGATGCCTCAGAGCCTCTCCTGTACCCCTTTCAGTGGCAGTAGATGCCTCGGTGCCTCTCCTGTACACAGTACATCTCCGGTACCTCTTTCAGTGGCAGTAGACACTTCGGTGCCTCTGCCTCTGCTGTACACAGTACTTCTCCTGTACCCCTTTCAGTGGCAGTCATGGCCGGTCCCAGTGGCAGTAGAGATCAGATATACAGTATAAATGTGTGAATGTTCTAAATAATGTGTTATTGAGACACCTTATTTTAACTAGCAATATGTATTTGAGTATGTATGACACCAAGAGGAAGTCATTGAGTGCTGGGAGAAAGACATTCATCCAGTTTAAACACGTGCATGCTGGGATCTGCAGTCCGTGAACCGGGGCTGCAGTACTTTCTTCCGTGTAATAGTGGTCAGCTGTGCTCCCAACCAATAGCAGTGTGGCAGTATGTTCAAAACAAGCATTTGCAATGCAATAGGTCTTGCATTTACGTGAGTTGGAGCTATTGGCATTGTAAATGTCAATGCCTTTTATTTATGTTTTGGTTTTTAAAACATAAATAAAAGGCATTGTCATTTACAATGCTAATAGCTTAAACTCTCGCAAATGCGAGACCTATTGCATTGCAAATGCTTGTTTTAGTGCCTAGCGCTATGGGATACTTGGATTCTAGCCTGATGATGATGTAGACAAATAAGAAAAGCACTCGTAGATAAATGAATATTCACGGGATCACACAGATTGGTCAAGTAGGGAAACCTAAATTAGAGCAACGGGCAACAAAGTAGGTTACTAAAGAAAAGGAGAGTCAACGGTAGACTAGGAGACAAATGATGCCCTGCTCTATTGTCTTAACCGTATAGAGTTCTACATGCAAGAGCGGACTGCAGATGAATGCTTCAAAAACAGATCATCATGCTGGCCCCAAAGACAAACTGTTAATATACCAGCTGGATTTGGGGGTTTTAATAGCTTTGGAAAAGGAACAATTTGGGGAAACAAGTGTACGAGTTTTGAGCTATGATTGATTAAACTCTCATTAAAATCCCAGGTAATATTATATAGTAAATGAGTTTTCCATAAGATCTTTAAACTGACAAAAATCCTCCAATCGAACCTATTTGAAGATGGGCATTCAATGTCAAGACCGCACCAAACTCTTGATGAAATAGTACAATAGTCTTTATCAAGAGATCTCAGGATACTTGTCAGCAAATTAAAAGTACCAACAAAGCCACAGAAAGGTAATTGAAACAGTTGGAAATGGGGTGAAGAATAAAACCATGCCCGTAATTCAGGTAACCAGACTTTTTTCGGTCCACACCATAAACAACCTCTCCAGAATGAACAACAAGGCCACATAGTGTACAGTATCACAATTTCATCTCCATTCGTTAGCAGCATTTGCTGCTGGAGGAGACATGCAGTGATGACTGCCAGAAAAAAATGTTTCCCCCAAATCCCTGGGCTGGGATGTAAATATGGCAGCATTGCTGTCACTAATGCTGCTCCCATCTCAAAAGGTTTTGCCTTACCGGAGATCCTGATTGGAGACTTCTTCCACAGCAGACAACTTAAGTGTCAGACAGGTGTTGCCCCCCTATATTTCTAGCCCCTCAGCCCCTATTTTTGCCCCGCCCCCGGCCCCTGCATTAAACGTAAATATTGAATTTTTTCTTGGCCACGGCGGTCAGCTTTTTTTAAATCTGAGGGCCAGTTGCTTTAAGTTCCTGAGGCGGGAGGGTGGGGATGAAAAATAAAACTGACCGTAGAGTAGACGCACACTAAACATGCTCAGGTTCACCTTGGCCCACAGTAGTCACTCACTCTTCAAAGTGCCCATGTCGGGTTGGACATCTGCCTTTCTGTGGCCAGCCCGACATGCGCACTAGAGGCTTCTCTCAACCTGCTCAATTAGTGAAGGGGGGGATCACAGCTGCAGTCCCCTAGTCCCCTAACTAACTTCGCCTGCCCCAGCCAATCCTAGCACTGCTCTCATGCTGTGTTGGTAACATAACAGCAAGAGAGTAGTGTCTAGATTGGCTAAAGAGATGCAGTTACTAGGCCTCTTGCGCACATAAGGCAGTGTGGAGGTGGGAGGTTCAGGGTGACAGACTGCATGACCAATCACTATATGGCTTTATTATGAACCCATGTAGTGATTGGCCCTTTCTGCATTGCTCTCTCAGTCTCTCTTGTCTCGTCCCTTTTCGTGCACATTTGCCTCCAGTATGGCATTGCACGCGAGGAAGCGAAGCGGTGGAGAGGAGAGAGGTATATCCTTCTTCTGACATCGTCGTCACCTCTCACTCACGCATGTTCCGGCCCGGGCCTGGCCGAAAGGCAGCAGCAACACTTGGTTTTGGAATGGAGATGCGGTGTAAAAAAATAGAAGTAAAATAAATAGAAAATTAAGTTCTGTAAAGGTTTTTTTTTACTATGGTTGTGGTTGAAGAGTTTTGTGTTAATTTGCATTGATTCGCAATTGCATCCTCACTAGGCAGTCTCAATTAGAATGATTTTGAAAAACAGGTGACTCACTCCATTGAATTATTGAGCATTTTTATGTTCAGGCGGGTGAAAGAAAATGAAAAACAACTCGTTTCTAATCATGCACCAACGTTGTGGAAGAGCATCCTCAAATCCAGCTGGACTGCCACAACCCTGCTACAATTTTGCAAAGAGCTGAAGACACACCTCAAAGAACACTACATTAATGTGCAGTAGATGTCCACAAACCAGCTGCCTTTGAAATCACATGGGGACTGTATTCCTGTCCTTTACCCTGTACAGGGCTCTGCTGCCTAAAGCCAGGTTTGTCTGTACAAATAAGACAAACACCTACATACAAACATCTCGAACATTACAGGCTAGTACTTAAGGCCTAATTTATACTTTGGCGGAGGGGTTTTTTCTTCACAGCATGAAGAATATCCCGTTTGCCTAATTAGAAGTGCCATAAGTTATAATGCTCTTGTACTAAGGTGATGGGATATCCTTCAAGTTTGTGACTGAGTAACCGATCCATCAAACTCTAAATCAGGCCCTTCTTTAAATACACTGTTCATTGTAGGGGAAGCAAAAGCCACGTTCTGAGTTTAGCTGGAGCGAGGCATTGCCTGAATCTAACGTAGGGCATCCATTCCGGAATTGAACAACCCTGACCAAGAAAGAGACCACATCAGATGGTGGGATCACTCGCGTCAGTGTCCCCTACCTACTTTCTGTGCAAGTCAGAAGATCCAGATGTGTTAACATCAGAGAGAGCTGTGCTCGGCTTATGGGATCAGGTTTTTAGCTACTTTCATGGAATATGGAAAATGGATACAACACCAAATGTGAAACTAAAGCCTAGTTTGTTCTTTCATATTCAGAAGTGACCTTTGAAGTGCTGTGTTAGTAGTACAGTGGAGTAAGAATAGTTTCAATGTCCCAAGGACACAGGTAGTTGCTCTGACAGCAGAGCTCAGGTTAGCAACAGTACTATTTAGGTCAGGTAGCTTTTCTTGTACTCGCCATTGGTAGCCCAAATTCCCACACATTGTGAAAGACGGTTGGATGTGAGACTTATTTTATGCAGCATTAACACAAATCAATGACGGGGGAATCCCTGACACAGCCCTGTCTGCAAGTACAGCGTGCACAGAAGAACAACGGGAGTGAATCTGTTTTGTGCTCTAACTCAGCTTATACAATTAAACACACCATACAAAAATCATGGCACAGGCAATCATTTTCAGCAGTCATGCAATCCACTGGAGTAGGATGTTAGTCATTCACACAGGTGGAACAGCCAAAGGTTGTGTCTTCTAAAAGCTGGAGCACAGCGCCACTTAGTCCCCCGCTATAACAGCAAAAAACAATTGATGTCCCAATTACATAAGTAATCTTCATTATTCCATTACTCCCTTCCTTTCCCTAATGCTTCCACAGAGAGGTGCATCCACACAGAGTAAGACAAGAAAAACACGAAGTCTTAGCAAGAAGTTCAGCATATCTTTTTTTTTAAACTGTTTTTATTAACACAGGCATAGCAAATACGTTGGATACACGAGTTGCATGAAAAGATGTATGACATTGTGAAAGTACATAGACAGCGGAACAGAGCAGCAATGGCTCAGATGGAGGTTACAACCGGTTTGGCCATCATGGGGCCTCATTCAATGTTGGTCACATTTACATGGTGAGGGAAAGAAGGGGGAAACCTCATTTAGCATCTCTTGTTCCCCAGGTCTCGCCGTGGTGGGTTGGGTGGGTCTTCCTCCTCCTCCACCTCCAGCCCATAGTATTTCAACCAGGGGGTCCAGATCTTACTGAAGTTTTGGGGGCACCCTCTAACCTTATACATCACCCTTTCTGCTACCGTGTATAGATCCATGCTCGCCCTCCATTCGGTAAGTGTGAGGGTCTGGGGCTCCCCAATACCGGGCTAGGGCCCTTTTGGCCGCCACCAACCCTAAGTTACATAATAAAAGTTTACTGCATGCTAAGTCTATTTCAGTGGGGATACCTAACAAAATATATTTGGCCTCTAGTTCGAGTTGCGCCCCAAGTATTCCATTCAGTCCCCCCCATATCTGGGTCCAGTATAATTTAATATGGCTACATTCCCAGAGTGTATGGATGTATGTTCCATGTGATATCTTACAACGTAAGCAATTAGGTGTTTCTGCTCTTCCCATGGTGTGTAGGCGTGCTCTGTCAAAATACACTCTGTGGAGAATCTTAAATTGTATTAGGCGTAGCTGCTGTTTAATGGCCACCTCTCTCGGGTGCATCAGGGTCGCTTCCCAGTCGATATCTTCCAGCGGTCCGGTGATGTTTTTCCATTTGGCCCTAAGGGGTCCCACTTTATCAGGAATATTGTTAATTAAGGTTTTAAATGTCCATGAAATAGCTTTATTGGAAATTTCTTCCTGTAATAGTCTGCCTTCTAGGGGCGCGAATTCGGGGATATCTGTGGTGTTTATCCCCTCTGCCCTCCATGCATGTTTGAGCCTGAGATAGGAGTAGCTTTGGGTGTTGTTTAATTGCTATATGTTCTGTAGTGTGGCAAAGGAGGCCAGGGTGTCTCCCTCTAGAATATCCCCCAACTTGGAAATCCCGATTATGTCCCACTGTCTGAAGCCCTGGAGTTTACCAATCCTTGGCAGTCTCAATCCCTCTCAGAGAGGAGTCTCTTTCGTGAGTCTTTTGTCCCATTTCATTTGTCTCTCTGCTCCTCTCCAGGCTTCTATCGTCCTCTGGGTGGCTGGCAACAATCGGCGGGTTCCCTTGCCCCGTATAGGTAGTGAAGGTGTGTGCGGTGTCTAACTTGGAGCCGTTCCAGGGCGTATGTGGGGTGATCTCCTGTGGTGTGTCCCCATTCGTTAACTACCACTAGGTGGGTCGCCCTATAGTAGGATCTTATGTCGGGTAGTGCAATTCCCCCATTATACTGATTGCTCTGGAGTGCCTTTAGTGCTACTCTCGGGTGGGCCCCATTCCACAGGAGTTTATGTAGTTCATTGTTTATTGTTGTGAAGATAGCCTCAAGTATCTTGCGATATGTATTTTGTAATACGTAAAACAATTTCGGGAGTGTAATCATTTTGTACATGGCAGCTCTGTCCATTATCATTAACGGAAGTCGACTCCATCTTCCTACATCCTCGTGGAATTCTGTTAGCACCCGTCTAATGTTCTGGCTTAGATTTACCATGTAATTGGTGGTGATATAAAGACCTAGGTAGCGGAACCCTTCTTGGGCCACCTGGAAACACCAGGGGAGTTCTCGAATGTCCATGGGTCCCCTCACCGAGTAGAGGCTATATTTGTCCTAATTAATGTTGTATCCTGCATGCGGACCATATTCTTCGAAGATCTGTAGGAGCGTCGGAAGCATCTTATCAGGGTTAGTGAAGTATAAAAGGATGTCATCGGCATAAAGCGAGATTCACTTGTCGTCAAGGACCTCCCCGTCATCCTTAAAGCCACTCATTTCTGGGTGTGCTCTAATTACGCTGGCCAGTGGCTCCAACAGTAGAGCAAACAGTAAAGGGGACAGGGGACAACCCTGTCTGGTACCCCTTCGCACCTGAAAATTCGTCGAGGTCGCCCCATTGACTCAAACTCTGGCCTCAGGATTGGTGTATAATAACTCCACCCAGGCTATAAAGACTGGACCAAATCCGAACCTCAACAGGGTTTGTCGCAGAAATGGCCAGTGGACTGTATTGAATGCCTTCGCGGCGTCTAGGGAGAGGAATACATGTGGGCTGGACCTCTTTTTTACCATATCCATCCAATTGCCTAGTCAGCCGAGGTTAAGACGTGTGGCTCGTTTTGGCATAAAGCCGTATTGATCCCAGTGTATGAGGGATGTGATCACCGGCAGAAGGCGTGCAGCCAGAATAGTGGCCAAGATATTTGTCACTACGTTAAGTAACGATACGGGTCGATAGGACCCACAGTCTGTTGAGGGTTTCCCTGGTTTATGGATCACTACCACTGTAGCATTATGAAGATCAGGTGGGAGTATCCTCTCTTGTTGTGCCGCTAAGAACGTGCTCAAGTGGTACGGGCCCAGTAAGGTAGCGTTACGCTTAAAGAATTCTGCGGGCAGTATGTTCGGGTCCGGGGTCTTCCCAGATTTCTGTCTACCAATAGCATCCATCACTTCCTCCAGGGTCAGCTCTTTCTCTAGTATAGCTCGGTCATCCCCGGAGAGAGTGGGAGTATCTATTGCTCCCAAGTAGTTGTCAATTTGAGTGCTATCTGCCTAGCTCTGTATAGTTCTGTATAGTAGCGGGAGAAGGCGCCCGCTATTTTTGGGATGTAATATTGATCTCGTCCTTTTCGTGTATAGAGGCTACCCACCTCGCCTCTCTCTCTTTTCTACTCAGCCAGGCCAACAGCTTCCCCGCTCTATCACCCGACTCATATAGGAGGTGTTGTGTGGCCTGGAGTTGGGACTTCACTTCCTAGTTCGCCAGTGTCCTATACTCTCCATGTGTTATCTCTATCTGGCGGAGCGTATATTGGTCGGCGCTGCGGCCCATGTGTCTCTCCAGTTCTAACAGCCTCCGTTCCAGGGTCTCAATCTCACGAGTCTCCTCTCTCTGAAGTTCAGCATATCTTAAGCTCCTCTCCTCGAGGAGAGGAGCCATAGAAGACCATCACTCCCCCAAACATCCCTTCTACCTTTGTGCCTCAACCTGCAAACATATCAACTTTGGTTGTCATGCATTTTGTTCTCAGCTGGTTAATCGTATAGTGCTCTCCCAGCTTGACCAGCCGAGGCTGAGGTTGTGAGGTGTCTAGGGTGTTTCAGAAAGAGATAAAATTACTCAAAATCATGAGTACGGTTATCTTGGAGTTTTGATTGACAATAGGCTGTTCTGGGTACACTATCAAAATCCAAACAAGCAATTGATTAAATCTGTAATGCATGGCCTTACAAGATTCAATCCCAGCTAGTGAAGGTTGTGTCCCTGCACGCTCATCGCCTCCTGCTTATCAGCGCCCACAATTTTATGATTATTCCCCAGTAAACCTATGGTACATTTGATGGCTTCAAAGCAATAAAGATCCAAACCCCTTCGAAGACTAACTCTGGAAATAGGTACTTGGTCTCAGGCGCTCAATCACTATTCAAGAATGAAGACAGGTTGCTCGCTGTTGGGCTAATGCAACTACTGCAGGGATCCGTGTTTTGACCCCATCCTCACAGTTTCGAACACTGTTTGATCCATTCAGCATTTCATCCCCCAAGCTACATAAAATGAGTACCACTGAGTAGGGACACAATATAAATCTGATAATACAATGCTGAAAGACCCATTGAGCAGAATTTGCCATCAGAAATGCATGTTATGTTTATTTTGGAGTACAGAGCTCGGATTACGTTCTGCTAATACCCAAGTTCCCCAGTGTGCCCATACAGCATAAAAACATAGAAGTTCATTTCATGGGTGGCTTAACATTTACAATTATATTATGGCCTTGAGCCATATGGTATGGGTGAAAAATTAAAGGTACTCGACCAAGGTGTTCCTTCGAAGCAGCATCACGGTCATCTGTGTGGATCTGATATTAACTCACTGCTTAACATTCTCTTTCTCTGGGAGCATATAAATGTATTAAGGGGTGCTTCCAGTACTACCACTCTTGATAAAATAATATTCGTATATATTAGACAAGCTAGTGTTTTGTTATTGAAAGATATAAGAAGGAAACCTTGCAATAATATATTGTTAAATAAAAGGCTGAATCGATATTAAATGTATCTTTGGAGTTGTATATGATCTCATAGTTGATGTTATAGATTTTATGTTTAATCAAATGAGCTAACTTATAATTGGAACTGGAAATGACCTCCTTTAACTATTGAATTCAGTGCAAATGTGACTATGTTTAGGGGAGCCCTGGGCACCACCGACACACACACAGAATCGTCCCCTAAGGTCCGCATCAAATCCCTGACATAGCCTGGTCCTTCTAATGCAGTCTGTTGTGTCAGATGGAAGGCAGCTCCAAGAAGATTCAGAAACTGTACCCAAAAAATCCAAGGGGCTGGATTGAGGCATCCTGCAGTTAGCTAAAAAATCTATGGTTGGCCAACAGCTAACTAAACACGAAGGAATCCTACGTATGCTTCAGGCCGGATAGTGACTGGATTATCCAATTGTTCAAGTAGGGGTGAAGTAGGACACTCCAACTAAGCAAAATTCCTATTGCAGGAGGTGGAGCTTACTTAAATCTAAATGGCTGGGAACTGAAGTGCATGTGTAAGTTTCTGACACAACAATGCAGGAGCCTCTAACATGACCTTCTGAATGTAATGTGAATATATTGGGCCCCAAGGTCTACTGAACCAGGTATTTACCTGGACTGATCAACGAGACCAGTCTTGAAGCAGGGTCTAGTATTACCATATAATGCCTTAGCCATTTCTGTCCCACATCTGAAACATGAGGGTCTTAAAGAGCCCTGTCAACCAACCTGTAGGGGTTTGCTAAATTGCCCAAAGTGTCCTAAATGCATTCACTAGACTCGGTAGGCCCCACGCCTGTCTCATAAGTTTATAGATATCCCTCCCCTCCTGACAGCCACGAACCCAAGGACATTGTCTTTCTGGAACACGCGGGCACCCAGCCCCCACCCAGTCACCACTGTCCCCGATGTGCACTCCTGTTCTGCACATCACGATGAGAAAGCACAAAACACGAAACATCCGTTAATTAGAGGAACACAATGGGGTAAGAATCAGGTGGGGGCTAGCTGGAACATTTCATTGCTACATATTTTATGTTTTTTCTGCTAGCTTTTGAAATTAAGACGGCAACATAGCCTGAGAAGATGACCTATAACCTTTTGTAAAGTTCTGCTTTCTTAAAAAGTTCCCAAGAAGTGACGCAAATCATTTTCGATAAATGTTCAATTTCATTATGATTTACGGTCAAACATCAATTGACCTTTTGGTAAACTTTTGTACTGTAGTGTCACTTCTGTGTTCCTACTATTTCCAAGAAGTGGCCAAAGGTCTGCGGTCAATAGTTCTTCATTATAAGAGTATAAAAGATCCGCCCTTCAGTCCATTCGTTGACCACCTACAGGAGTGTCTAGCACGCCGTTTGGTGTTCCCGGTTAACCGTTCTACTTTAAATTGGATATCGAGGTTGTGATGTTCATTTCATTCTGAAACTTTCTCTCTCTTCCTCTCCCTTTCCTTGCAGTGCCGTGATTTTAAACTTACAAAATTGCATGGTTTCGCTTTTCATCTAAGATGCGTCTCTGACACTCATTCTCTTCTAGATTGCACGATGCTATATTTTTAACAATATGCTTTTGACATTGATTGTTTAAATTGTTATCTAAATAAATGGTGCCACTCTGACTCAGTTCCTGCATTTCACACGTGTCTTATTATTCTTAGATTGCACATTTGTGCGGTAAGTTGGGTGGTAAAACCACTCTCCAACAGTCTTTGGAGAATATCTATCTTGAAGTACATTGTATGTACACAGAAATTGATCCTAATCACATCTATCATCAACCTAAAGCCTTCTGGGCCACGATGACAAAGGAGTACATCTTTCACCCATGATACAGATCTGAGACAGGGATAACCACGCATATTTGAGTGAGTTCCTGAACCCCATCCATGAAGCTCCTCACTTTGGTGCATTTGGAAACCATGGAGTGCACCTGAAGCCTCATTCGGATGTCAAAAGGGGATTGCGATTGCTTACTCGATCATATTTCCTTGAACTTCTTTTGGGAACCTCCCATCTTTCAATTTTACAGGTGAAACTGCCTGTGACTGGCAACTGAGGGAGGAAATGGATCCAAGTCCGTAAAAAGCACACATCATGGATTCCACCTTGGCTACAAGGTCGCTGTGCCACTGGATTCAAGCTAGCCTGGATGATGAGGGGGGGATGCCCTGAAACCGGTCCCAGGATGCTTGTTTCTGCTCCAGGGAGGACCTGGCCTGGCAGTTCGGGCTGGACTGTTCTCATGAGGAATAGGGTCAAGACGGATATGCATATGGCTGGGTCCAAACTGGGGTGGAATAGTGAGCAAAAGAACGATGGATTAAACCCAGATCTGTGACTGGGGGTGAGTGGTTGAAAAATGTCAGCACTCCGTCCACCATCTTGTTGTGTTTGCTACACGGTCCGAACAGACATCCCCCTTCTGTACAGCACTTCAATTTCTTTTGGCTAAGTTCGCACTATGGAAATACCACATACGTGCATTCAAACATAAATACACTCAAACTGCAAGCAGCTACTATGTCACAAACTCATTTACACATAAAAGCACCTTTATAAAAGGAGACAGGAAAAAAAATCAACATCTGAATGGGCACCTTTTTATTTAGCTCATATACAAACATAAAATTGAAAAAGAACACTCTGAAAGAGCTGTGTCACTGAAGAATTTTTTTTTTTAAACATGTGTGAACGATGAGCGCAAGCTTTGTCCAGTCATTCAAAGAGAAGGAGGACAATGGGTAGAGAAGGCTGACCCACTGACACATTCTATATGCTGTGGTGGGCTGAAGAAAAATGAGAATGACAACTCAACAACCACTGGCTGAAGTCTGCTGACCAAAAGCACCACACTGAATGTATGAAGTTTTTGGAAAACAATATTCTGCTGAGACAACTCAAGCTGTCTCAAAGGCCAGACCTAAAACCAAACATTAATTTTCACTGCCAACATCTCCTGCTGCTGCATGTTAAAGGCAGAGGAGGGATTATTTTCACAAAAGAGAGGCCTTCGGCCTGATTAAACATTGTAGACGCTGATGCTCCTTAATTAGCTTTCAAAAGCCTTTGCACACCTGGCTTAGACCGAGTAGGCTCTCAGAGAAAACAAGATGCACTCTGGCTCTTTATGCAACAAGTTGGCCATGGGATGAGAGGGGCATGAAGGCTTTCAACATATACTCAGGATAAACATTCCTTTTTACTCTCCCTGAATAAACTGACTGGTTGATACTAGAACAAAACAAGACATATATGTTGCATCTTGTCTTCATTAATACAGTGTAATGTGTATATGCCTAATTATACAAATAATCACCATTTATATCTGACACAGTATGCAATTTTTTTACACTTAATATAATGAATAGCTCGGTGCGTAGGTACATATTCTCTAAGGTGCAAAACCGCCCTATTTTTCTCCAGAAACTCAATGACTATGATACATGTTACTCAGTTACTGTTTTACTAAGAGCATTTTACCACAAAGGAGGAGTATGCTGTTTTAATAAGAGAGTATGTGTGTGAGTGTGTGCGTGTCTCTCTCTTGAATTGCTGGTCTTCTATTACGGTGATGAATTCTGATTTATGCATTTTTAATTCCCCAAAGTTGATGTGAGTTTATTCGTATTATATGCTGCTATTTCCATTTCAACCTGCTGAATTAAGCTCCAAGCACTCTCATCCTTTTTAATGGAAGTTATCTAAGAATTTTATTGTAGATATTTTTTACATTCTTGTTTTTTTATGTATGATTTTATCTGTGTATCTTTTATGATCTGCGTTTGGATGATCGAATAAAGATTAAAGAAAGAAAGAATAGCTCAGTCAATGTTATTCATTCTATAAATGAAGCCCTGCAAGGATTCCAATACAGATCACATGCAGATTTTTCTGTCCAATGCATAATCCACAGGTTTCCTCGGGATTGGCACTTGTGACCTGCATGTTACACAAATATCTCAGAATCAAATCCATGAAGCCACAGAGAGACCTTACAAGCATTTGAACAACCAGAACCCACTGAGATATCTTTCAAGAGTTTGAACATCTGATCTGCAGGTCACACACAATGCTGCGCAGGACATGGACATTGCTACTAAACTGCAAGTCTATGGTAACAAGACGCATATATAAACACGTTCAATTTGTGAGCAAGCACAATTATACATAAATAGTGTGTGCAAGGGAGTAACCAGAAAAATAATATAACTCCCACTTTAAACCAAGTCTTTTATGACACAGACTGAGCAAAATAAGTAAACAAGCCCTGCCCCTGCTAGAATAGTTCGCTTGACCCCTGTGTCCTATATCTACTCATATTCCCACCCTTTTTATCCACCAATCCATGCATCCATCCTTTCACCTTTCCAGCCTTTCATCCATCCACCCCTCCTTTCATCATTTCACGCATCCATTGACCATTACATTCATCCATCTATGAACACATCATTATATCAATCCATTATTCCTTTCACCCATCCATCCACCATTCGATCCTTCACCCTTTTTTATCCATCTATCAGCAATTCAGTCTTTTCCATTCCATCCATTCACTGATCATCTTGTTCACACATCAGTCCATCCATCCACTCATCTATCCCTTCACTCTACCATCAATTTATGCTTTCAGCCTTCTATCCATCCTTCTATTCATCCTTTGACCCTTTCTTCCATCCTTTGACCCCGTCCCTCCTTCTATCCATCCTCTCACTACATGATGTTTTCATCCTCCAACCCCTCCTTTCACTGATTGATCCTTTTGCTCTTCTATCCATTCATCATTTCACCCTTCCTTCCATCCTTGAAGTCCTCAATCCACCAATTGGTCCTTTTACCCTTCCATCCATTCACATCCATCTTTTCACCCTTCCATCCATTGTTGCACTGTTCTTTCCTTCGTTCTTTCACCCTTCATTCTTTTCATGGTCCCTCTCCATCTTTCTTCCTTCTTTTCTGGATTCTCTACCCCCCTCCTCTTTCTATCTACCCATCTTTCTTTCTATTCGCACCTTATTTTTTCCTTTCTTACTATTCGCCCAACTTAATTTTCGCCTCTGCCCTCTCTCTATGTTTGCATCAGTTCTTTCGCTCTCTCCTTGACCTCCACCCTCAGCCCTTGGGATGTTTTATGTGCGTTTCTGTGCAGACAGCAAAATAAACAAATGAAAAATAAACGTGTTAAAAGGAACCAGTTTACCGGGTTGCTGCAAAAGCAGGAGGTTCTGGGCGCCACTTGCTGTGTGTGACTAAGCAGAGGTTAAGTCCATATTTGGTTTGAAGCAAAAGTGACACCCTGTGAGCTGCAGATTAGTGAAGGATTGGCTCCACTGTGAATGCAGGTGTCTGCGCGCTTTGTGGGCTAGGGAGGGAAGGACAGACAGGCAGGGAGTGGTTGTACTGTGGGCACCCGGGAAAGGAGCGCTGGGGGCTAAGAATGGATGTCTAAATGGCTCCGTGGGCTACAGAGGAGGGGCTGCAGAAGTTGGGTACCAGATAATTCCATGTCATCAAACATGCAGTGTTTCAGAGCTGGGCTTTAGTTTAACACTCTAATGCATTCTGGGAATTGCTGTCCTAGGTCACTTCACTTGATCCAACTGAACCAACACACCTGAAAACAATCTGTAAATAAAAAGGCCCACAAATGAAGCATTACATCCTTGGTGTCATGAAGTCATCTAGTAATTGTGGGACAGAGGTCCCAGGGAGCTCACAGTGAGGTAGAGGGGGTGGAGGGGGGGGGGGAGGGGGTCTAAGACTGGAAGTGATGCATTGTGGATATCAGAAAGTCCAAAAAGAGGGTTGGAGAGAAATCTGAGGTGCACTTCAGGACTGGGTGCTCAGTTTTAGGAACTTTGAGAAAATGTCTCAGAGACTCAGGTGGCTGACAGGGTGGAAAGAGAGTGTGTGAATGCTGGCTAAGGTATGTGATGACCTTTTATGGAAAGGGGGGCTGCTAAGGTCTTATTGGGATTAGCCAAGGGTCTCGTGGTCAGTTAATGGTCTAATTGGCAATCTGAGGGCCAGTAGAGGGTGATGTTTAGTGGCCTGTGGGCCCGGTGAGGGTGTCTATGGAAAGCCAAGAACCTGTAGATGGGGTTTAACAGACTCTGAACTCCAACACATTGTGCCTGGAAGTCATTTAAGGTTGACTAAGGCCCAGTGAAAGCTTAGTGGCAGCTGAGGGGTTCTGGTGATCGAGCGTTGGTCCTTGCAGACTGTCAAACCGCTGGATCAGGGTCTCGGATTAAAATCTCTTAGGGCTGGCTCAGGGGTTTATTGCGCGGGCCATGGGCTAATGAGGACCAGTTAGGACTTAGGATTGGGCAATGTAACTCAGACACCATCTAAAGCCCCTGGAAGCCAGCAGACAATCTGTGTTGGCACACTAAGGGCCCTCTTACAAGTTGGCTGATGGTGACTAAGTGCACGCTGAGGCAGGGCTTTAAGTGGGATGAAAAAACTGGGGGGGGGGGGGTCTCTCAAAGGGGCGTGGCCAATATAATTAAGGGCATGGCTTAAAACACATAAGCTAAAAATCTGTGCTTAGCATAGTGTGCCGCCCGAGTTGTATTTTGCTGTTTCTGTCATAGCATCTAGATATATGATACAAGTAACATCATACCTACAAGGCAGGATTATTGGCTTTGTCAATGGTTGTTAGTTGCATAAGATAAATAAGCAGCAACTATGGCTTGTTGTATATAATATTGAAAAAGCTTCCACTTAAAGCCCTGCTGACACCACGACGATGTTGCTGCTCCTGCGTATCAAAAAGAGAAGGGAAATGCAGAGAGAAAATGACTCTCTTTAAAGGATTTCCCTTCCCCTATAACGCTCACCTGGCATGACGTCCGTAACTTCTCCACTAGTGAGAAGAGCAGTGTGAGCAGCGCACATCCATGTGCCTGCTATCACTGAAGTCCCGAAAAAAACGGAGCAGTGTGAGCACGAGCACATCGATGTGCCTGCTGTCACTGCAGTCCGGAAAAAACGGACCGCCTCCAGGGCACAAAACAGAGCCCGATAGAGACCCGTTTCGAGGCCTCGCTAAAAAAACCTGCCGGTGCTCAGAACCGGTGAGACCCGGCCCACTTAAAGCCCTGCGCTGAGGGACTACAAGGTTCTGTATAAAATGCATAATTGACACAATTACCTGCATATGAGCTCCGAGGGGAAGACAAAGGAGTGGGGGATGTCACAGTTCCCGCAGCCTGTGGAGGCCTCTACACCTACCCTCTCTCCAGCATACACGTTTGGGGGAGAATGACCTAGGAGTAGCCCCTTGCTCCTGTTCTCTCCCTGGTACACAGCCAATCACAGACGAGCCCATGCACTTTTTGGGTAAGGAGCACTACACAGTGGTCTTTGCCTGCAGGCCTGGTCTTCTTGTGTAACTGTTCTGTGGGCGAGTTAAGCTTGTACTACTCCTGCCCTACCTGTGTTATGTGTGAGAAAACTCGAGAAGCTGCTACAACCTGTGTGTTTTATAGATTTGTATTTCTTCTGCCCATGCTCTCCCCAGTCTTTGTTTGTTAGCTAAGCACTGTTTCCACCTGTTCCTTGCCTTTGCAATGTGAGCGAGGAAACCTTGCACTGCCACGGATCGTGTGCCCTGTTCACTTTTGGGCACACATTACAAATAATATTTACAGGATGGGGTGAGCCTATGCAATACTATCATGTTTGCTCTGCTGCCTTTGAATTCAGCCAAAAAAAACCTCTAACTTCCAACGTGTTATGCTCTCCGTTAAACACTGTAGCAGGCTGCGTCACTTTGGGATTGAGGGCAAGAATTGTGTTTGTATTTTTGCTCAAAGGGTTCTGACATAGAAAAGTTTGATGATCACTCGATTGTGCATATGGCCAGGTACTACCTACACCCCCTCCTCCCATAACTGGACCCAGATCAAAATGACATGAGAAGGGTTTTGGATGTGGGGGTCGTAAAACCCCCGGCCGTATTTATTAAACAAAATGAAAAACATTATTAATATATACAAGATTTACAAATTGAAATTAAAGCCTCCTAGCGAGGCTGGTGTGGCGGGCTGGGGAGCGGGGAGCGAAGAGACTGACTCCTGCGCTCCCCAGCCTTTTAAATGTTTCCAGGCCAGGCCGGTTCTAACCGGCCTGGCGCTATCCCCTTGCGTGACCCGGAAGTTATTCCAATCACTTCCGGGGCACGCCCAGGACACGGGACCAATCACGCGTGAGGCGCGCCTGTCGCGTCACCAAAGTGCGCGACAGGCTTGCCTCTGTGGTCGCCGGAGGGGGCCGGCACGACCGCCATACTTTTGGTGTGGCCGATGCCGGCCCCGCCGTTCTCCTCTGCCGCCCCCTAGTGTGACAAGAAAGAGTGTGTGTGTGTGTGTGTGTGTAGGCTGAAGCGACTGTGGCAACAGCAGACATGTTGGACTGAGACTTCCGCCAGAAGATCCGCTGCTGCCAGGACCAGGCCTTTAGATCAGGCAGCTGAACAAAAATAAACGGAAAGCCTTGCATTAGGTCATCAGCAATGGCTGCAAGCACGCGCACATCCCCCTGTGGGCACGCGCAGCAGAGGAAGCCAAACACAGCAGCTCCCAACAACACAGAGGAAATGAGAAGGTCATTACTGTGATTATAAACTGGGTGATCTGAAGAGCGTCGGCAAAGGCAGCGGAAGGATACGAGGGCATTAGTTGTGTCTACAACTAAGACAACAAACATCTATCCCCACATGAAAACACACACTGCTCGTCCAATGCTCCGGCTCAGCTCCTGGGGGGGACGACGACGCACTCAGAGCTCCTCAGCCCGACCAAGAGCACTTCCTTCTGTCCCAGCAAGCGAGCCTCGAGCTCTGTTCTTCCAGTGCACACGCATGGTGGCATGAAATGCATTACTGGGGCACACATGCTGGCACACAAACCACCGCCATGCCAACCAGGAGCGTCCTTCCCGGCCCAATAACATGCTCCCAAGTACAGCTCTCTCGGTGTTCTTCAATGGTGCAGAGAAATGACTTCTTTGGTTCTAGTGCTAGAACGGTCAGGTCCCTAAATTCTGAAAGGCGCTGGCATTGTAATACCCCATGGGGATCTTACAAACACCTCTGCCAATGCTCATCAATCTCGAACGCAACAGCTTTCAGCTTTCCTGAATGCCGTGGACTAAAAGCTCTGTCAAAGTTTTTCAGTTCAGTTGTTGAACAGAATAGTTAATCATCCAGACCTTGGTACCCACACAGTCCTGGGGACCCTTTGAGACCAAGCAATTGTGACCTTGAGGAAGAGTTCTTGAAATCCAATTCATCCCCTTAAAAAATGGTTCCCTGGCACCCTTCCTTCCAAGGGAGGCCATACCATTGCATCTGATGTGCAAGATTAACCAGTCCGGTGGGAGGGTGTGTGGGCTGCGTTGCAAGGTATCCATAGATTTGACTCACAATCCAGACAAAGGGAGACCACTGATGCCTGGGCGAAAAAGAAATCATGGTATGCGTTGCCCAACGATAGCACACCACAGCATCTTCTGCATGGACAGCTGCCCTTCTGACAAAGGCTGCAGATCAACCCACGTGGTCTGTACAGCTGGTGGTCTCATTGTTTGAGCAATAGCAGGATAGAGAGCTCACCCTTGCTGCTTGGGGCCACCCCCAACATTGCAGGAGACAGTGTTGGAATTACACAGGTGGCCAACGGTGCACTGTGTCATGATGGCCCCAGCCCACCTGGAAGTGAAACGTGGCCAGGGAAAGGTCGGGTTATCCCTCCTCATCATGTCGACTAATGTGCACTACATGGCACTCTGGAAGTGTGCATTTCGGAGGATCTTCTCTGTATGTCCAATGAAAGCAAGCCCCTAAAACAGAAGGACTGTACCTTCATATAATCTCATTTCACAGTAGTGCATGCACCATGCAAGGTTGCATGACTTATTTTGTCCAGTGGACACCCAATGTCAAAGTCAGTAAGCTCCCAAAAGCAGCTGCTCTTTTTAATGTTATATTAACTGGAGAGAGAGTGTGTGCTCTCAAAACGGATGTACCAGTCTGCTAAAGAACAAAGTGCCTCCAAAACTGGTTCCTGGGGCCATTTTTTACAACTTTGTTCTTCTGCTCAGCCTTCAAGGGTTGCTGAGAGTAGTACTAGGGACAGAGTATTGTAGAATTACTACCTTGTACAACCATTACATGTAGGGCACATAGATGGTCAGGGTTATCAAGATAACCTTTGGATAAACACAAATCAACAGCCCAGCTGCTAGGCTCTCAAGAAGGACAGCATAGTTCCCCTGGCAACCAAGGCAAGAGGTTTGCTCTGATGACGGCATGAGCAGTGTATCAGGCTATTGTTGCTCTGCATGTGGCATTGGCAAGGACCACTCTGACGTCAGAGTCCACCCTCACCTTTAAATAGCCCCATAGAAACTCAGCTAGTTTGTCTGAACCGAAGGCTGCTATGACAGGACTGTCGCCGATCTGCTTTTTGACTCAAAGTGTCTCAAGCGGTTATGCTGAATTGCACACTGCTGGGCTTACCATATGTAATCTATGTCGCCCCTGGTGATGTCATACTTAGAGGCATTAGCAATGTTATGTACAGATACTACAAACTATGTACAGATACTACACATACACCACACCTGTTAACTGTGGGCTATTTTAGTTACATGTGTGTGGTACAGATGTTCATTGCCTGTGGAGTATTCTTTAGTTCTTGTTGTTATCTGACCCTTTCTTCATTTTGATATTGCATTTGTGATTGTAATCTTCATTTTATGTTGATTTGTCACTCTTGTACAGCATCTTACTCGGGGCCCGACTTTAGTAAAGGGTGAGCTGGGACTAGGGCTCCAATATTTTGAGGGGCGCATGGAGCTGTGTGCATTATATCAACAGCGGCACCCTTCTCATCTTGCTCCAGCCTTATCCCTGCCAGTTCGTTTCTGTCTGATTTGCCTGTTTAAAGTAGCTTTAGTCCTTCATTACCATACGGCGGGCAATGTTTTTAACATCCCTTTTGCCCCCTTCCTTGCCCCCCTTAACCCTCTGACCCCTGCTGGCACACATCAACGAAACCCTCCTCTGCGTGAGGCAGCTAAGCTACAGTGATTTCGATGAGCTGGGGGAGGTCCGGGGATGTTTATGTGCAGGGGCCAGTCACTGCTCAGCCAGGGACTGACCAGTAAACACAAAAGGGACCCCTGCTGCATCATTTAATTCACTAACACCAGCAAGGGCCCAACATTTCTCTCTGTCCATGTCTCTATCTTAGCAAAGGCCAGAAATGATCCTACTTGCCAACAGCGGGAGGACTGAGCTTTAGAAACTTAAAATAAAAAAAAAAACATATATATATATATATATATCAAACCACACTCCCTCGTTTTTCCAAAGAAGTCGAGCACACACAGATTCAACTTTTCAGCAGCCCCTTTATTTGGCTCACAGCATGACGCGTTTCGCTAAAATAGCTTCATCAGATGCCCGCCAAACATCAGGTAAGTACCACACCCACATTTAAATAGTCACATGCCTGCTTCGATTGGTTAAGGCATTGATGACAGGCAATGAGGGGGATGTCTCAAGCCCGGAACACCGAGCCTGGGTAGAGCGGACCTTCAACGTTAGTACTGCCCCGGTGGGCGATGTCCGCTCTCACCTCACGCCCACCTTGATGTTTACTGTGGTTGGAGGGCTGCTGATAGGAATCCTCATCTCACTGCATTGCTTCTATATCATGCCCAGGCCAGCGCTTCAGTAAGTGAAGAACTCCCGCAAAGTTGCAGTCCCAAACAGTGTTGGCAAAGCAGATTTCGAAAATGCGGTGGTTCGGCGTTTTCCAAAATGTTTTTAGAACTTCCAAACTTTGCCACAATCCGCCGAACAGCTTTGGAGACGGGTGCTCGCAGGTGCTGTGGCCGCACCTAAACACCAAACCACACTCCCTCGTTTTTCCAAAGAAGTCGAGCACACACGGATTCAACTTTTCAGCAGCCCCTTTATTTGGCTCACAGCATGACGCGTTTCGCTAAAATAGCTTCATCAGATGCCCGCCAAACATCAGGTAAGTACCACACCCACATTTACTACCAGAAGGCACTTTGTTGCCGATGCCGAGTGTGGCTTAAAGATACGCCCAGGGGGGGCGGACTTTGTTTAATAAAGAGCAGGTGCTCATAATCAGAACAAGTTGCCTTGTTTCCTCATTTCAGGAGGCTCGTGAGCAAGGGCGTTGGCCCGAAACGCATTGAGCTGCGTATTTTAATGGAAGGCTGTTAGCTGACTCTGCTGGGACCCTCGTTGGATGATGTGAACTCCAGGTGGCCTCCTCACTTTGGGCAACCATTTTTTTGATATATATATATATTAAATTCAGAGGAGGATTTACATGTACATTTAGGGGTGTAGTGGTATCCATGGTCAGGGTTTTAGATGTTAGCATGGCTCAATAGGTAAAAAGACATTACAATGAAATGTGTTGAAACGATTTTATCTCATGGGAATCAATATACATCATGAGTTTAATCCAAGCATAATGCTCAAAATTGTTCATAACATGATTTACGATGTTTAAATATGTTCTGGTACATAATCAGGTTTAACTCTAGAGGAGGCGGCTTTGGAGTAAAAGCCGCTCACGAGTATTTGTCATTAGACATTTGATTCTCTCAAGGGTATTTGGGAGAATCAAGCAATGTATACATTATGAAAAAGGTAATGATTATAATATACCCTAGAATGTCCACTTGGAAGGTAATGATATGCTCTTTGTGTGTTGACCCATATCATCCATTGCAATGAGGAAGAATCTCAAATGCACTTGCACTTTACATAGGTTGTTTTGTATATAAGATACGGATCGTATTAACTCAAGTGAAACAGTTTGACAACCGAGTTTTATAATGTTGCACTTGCACTTTATACAAATGTACTCTACCAGTCATTAATAGAGCTTTATAATGTTACACTTGCATTTTATACAACTGCACTTTACTAGTTACTAAGAGAGGTGATAATCGAGAGTGAGGAGAAAAAAACCTAAAACTGTATAAGCACTTGCACTTTACATTGTTTAAATCTTGCACCGTGAATAATGTAAATACTTGAGATGTTTTAATCTATTAGTACATTTTACAACCCATTTGCACTTGAATTAATGAGGGATATGGGTCAATACAATTGAGGTTCGTAGATCATGGGACTAGGATGTGGCAGAGTCAGGATCCAATTTGAGAAATTTTAATCATCTGAGGCATTAGTAGTGTATCTAGGTTGCAATTAAAGGTTGTGTGCCTTTGTTGGAATGTTGACATTTAAGGGATGCAATGACATGAAAATTGCAGAAAGTGGAAACTCTATTTTAATTTTATCGTTTAATCCAATTATGTTGTAACCCTGAGCATTGTGAATTTTAGTGAACCTTAAAATGTTAAATCATTCTAGCACTTGCACTTTTGAACTTTTGAATATTTAAGCAACAAAAGAACTGTTTGTAAATTTGATTCCCAGCCATTGATAAATTTTTCAGTCTGTAAGTATGAGAAAAATTAATCATATTTACCGAAATTGACATTCAAGCACCTTAAAATGCTATTGAAAAAGATGTGGCAATTCAGTAATTGTAGAAGTTACACACGAGGAGAATCGGGTGCCGAGTATGTCCCTGAAACCGGTCCCAGGATGCTTGTTTCCGGTCCAGGGAGGACCTGGCTTGGCAGTTCGGGCTGGACTGTTCCCACAAGGAACAGGGTCAAGACTGATTTGCATATGGCTGGGTCCAAACTGGGGTGGTGTGGTGAGCAAAAGAATGATGGATTTAACCCAGATCCTTGTGACTGGGGGTGAATGTTTGCATTGTCCAGCATTCCGTCCATCAATTGTTTCTTTTGCATATGTCTTCCATGGCATTTGGATTAGGTAATCATGTGACCTTGAGCCCTGCTATTTTAATGGTTACTGGTAAATGACGTTTGTTGTGTGAGCAAGGCAGGAAATGCCGAAACGCGTAACAGCTTAAATAATAAACGAAGAACGATCTAAGCCCCTGTGCCGGTTTCTAATTGGGGAGACTGGAACTGGAGTGTGTATAGATATATATACATATATATACATACATATATATATATATATATATATATATATATATATATCTCTCTCACAACTACTTGGGAAGGTATTTGCCTAAATACCTATGTTGTTTATTTATTCTTATTTAGAGGCATTAGTTAGTGGTTTCAATGAAAAAATACTATGTAAGATGCTGCACATAACTGAGGCAAGGTGGGGCTTTCCTACTGTACACACTAAACCCAATTTATACTCTACTGATTTGCAGAAAACACAGGGAAAATATGAAGATAAGGTGTGTTCAGGCTTTGCGCTTTTTCCTATATTTAAACCATGTCCGCAATAGTGGAGAAAGAGCAGTGAAATTTACCCCAAAATGACGATTTATAGAGGGGAAAATGAGGAAAAAGTGTGCTAAAATGGTTTTATTTATTTTACATTATCACGCATTTTCCTCTTACCTCCGATTTATGCTTGCCCTTCGAGACGGCAGGGAAAGCCTTTAAAGTACCACCTGAGTCCAGGTGGTTGTTTTAGAGATGGTGGATTTTTAAAGTTATTTTTCCTTTCTCCAGGGCTGCTGGACAGTCGGTACTGACCCACCTACACTTCCCAGCCTGGCCCCCGCCAGTGAGCACCCACTCGGCTACATATTTGCCCGAGGTGAGACGTGCCCCAATCGAGAGGCTCCATTCATGGGGTCAGACACGGAATCAATCATATACACACTGCTGACACACACATACAAACAAACACAGACGCACTGGCAAACATCAAATACACAAAACAAACACTCAGAAATGCACATGCGCTCACACACACACAAGAATCACTCTCACACATAGATTAATAGGAAAATGAATGCATGCACACTTACATGTATATTACACACAGCACTGTTTGCAGAACATATCTGCCATCTTAGCGCGCCTATATTCAGGACATAAACTGACTAGAAAATTGCACATGTGGTTTTCTTTAAATCTGGCATACAACCATTGCCCGCTCATGTAGAATTGCTGACTTCACCTGAGCAGATAATGGGTGAAAAATGGCTGCATGTGCGGTCAAGTATAAATGAGGCCAACTGCGTCCGGGTGCCTGGCATGAAGGCATTGAGACTAAGCTCCAATCTGCCACCCTAAAGGTTTGAGCTCCACACGGAAGGCAAGAACCAAATATGTGTGGATATATCCTAGAAGTGATCTTTTCAGGGGGAGACCAAGGACTGAAGCAGCACAAACACTCAAGTCTTCTCCAAGGAGTCACCCCCTCTTGTTTCAGCCACTTTCTGAGAAGCTCTGAGGGTTGCACTCCAACAAAGAGCTTATCTTCCAAAGGTGATATCACCAGGGCCGGACTGAGAACCAAAGTGCTCGGCAGGCCCCCCCCCCGGGCTTGGGGGGGTGCGGCCGAGTTGTTTGCCAGGGCCGGTTTTGGCCGATTTTGTTACTGGGGCCGATATTGCAGCTATGCTGCAAAAACAGCCCTGTAACAAAAACGGCCCCCAGGGGCCCAAAATCGGCCCCCACCCTAGCGGTCCACCGGGGAAACGCCCGGTGCCCGCTATGGCCAGTCCGGCCCTGGATATCGCCAGAAAAGTCACAGATAAAGGGCACAGGCAGTGAACTCCCCTTCCAATGAGAAGCAGCCATTGAGTACCGAAGACTCATCACGCGCTGACAGGTAGTTCACTGCCTCATTGCTGTTACTAAAGCTAGTGGTGAAAGCACACAAGTGTATTACAGAACCTCACAATGCCCTGAACGAACATTATTCTGCTCCAAGTCTCCTAATGTTGGATCTTTGAACTGAGGCCAGGAATAAAGGAAGACATGGCCTGGACTTCCTCCCCTTTTTAGGTCGAGCCTTGGCACCGCATGCGCTGCTCTGTGAGGCATGCAGTATTGAGGTTAGGACTTGAAACTCCGCCCATGTCCAGCCCATCTTTTCAATTGGCTCCTGTTACCGTCCTTGCGAAATGGTTGCTTTTCATTCCTGAATAGGCTTGTTATTCCCTCCTTGGTACCGCCTTGTCTGCATTTGTAACCTCCCATAACGACTGGACCTTTTACTTGTCTTGTTACACTGTCTGCTTTATCTTGGCTGTGAGCACTATTTTGTTCAATGATTTGCCCCTATTCCATCCACTACATTGCAGCACGCAGCCCGCTTTTATTTTAATTAGTAATGGCGGTCCACTTTAACTATAGCGGCCTGCTTTAACTATAGCGGCCGTCCTTCTTTCTTTCTTTATTTTAGCAGTGCTTTAAGTATAGCAGCTGCTCTTATTTAATAATTTAATTTTTTGTTTGTTTACTAGGGTTTATGCAGCGCTTTCACATTAATGGAGGCCATGCCCCTTTCTTTAGGCAAGCCGCGTCTAAAGAAAGGTGCGCCTTCGCTATTAAAGTAAAAGGGTGGCACGGGGCGCTTTTACAAAAAAAATGCATTTGTTTGTCAACTTGACAAACATGCTTTTTTTTTTGTCAAAGCCCCCATGCCGCGGTTTCACTTTAATGTCGGCCATGCCCCTTTCTTTAGACGTGGCTTGTCTAAAGAAAGTGGCGCGGCCTCCAGTAACGTGAAATTCCGGCATGGGCCGCTTTGACACAAAAAATATTTGCAATGCAATAGGTCCCACATTTACGAGAGTTTGGGCTATTGGCATTTTAAATGCCAATAGCTCAAACTCTCGTAAATGCGAGACCTATTGCATTGAAAATGCTTGTTTGCTGTTCCTGACAGTCCACATTCCCAGTTTAATTTGTCTTATGTAGATTCATTTACTATACTTTTGTGTTCACTGGAAGCCCTCACTCTCTGTATATGCTTCCTCATCCCTCTAGGCTTTGCCTGGCTCAGTCTTGCCCTCAGTGCGGCTAATCAACTGCCCTCTCCTCACCAGTCCCGACGACTTTGTGTTGCCAGGTAGTATCGCCCAGATCAGTCCTGGGTGGTGAGAGTAAGTGACTGGGCTGTGGAACACTTCCGAGAGCGATCTGTAGCTTCCCACAGATCCTGCTTATTTTATGCATTAGATTGGAGCAATTGGGCTTTCATCGTGTGCTCACCTGTGGAGCATAGCCTGAAAGATTAATGATTGGAAAAGCAAGCAAATGCAGCAGATAACAGCTTGACCGCAGCATGCAGAGGTAACCAAACGAAGGTGAGCGAGGCCTCCACTGGTAACCTCCTACTGTGTCCAAACCTATACTGGACTCCTAGGGGTAGGTGCTGAATTGAACAAATATACTATATCAACAGGGGGTGAGGGTCACAAATCAACAATTGGACTCACGGTAGGTCCCCTGACACAGAGGGTATTGGGTACTGAGCAAAGGGCAAATTATAAAAGAAAACGTAGAACTCTGACCAGCAGCAGCAGGATAAGGGAGAATGTTGGAACTGGCACTTTCTGGGTGGCAGAGGTGGTGCCCAAGCCAGGCAGAACCTACCACTCCTGTCACGGTTAATTGATTATACTCTGTGTATAACCTGCACTCACCCTTGGGTAGCTTGGCACTGAGGAGGCAGGCTTATCACAGAGGCAATGTGTAAAGCATTTTCACAGCACTTTCGCACAATAAATACACTGAGTGTCACAAACGAGACTTCACACATGGCGTATGTAAATAAAGATTGTATTCCAACACACACTTTAACACGACATGAGCATCACGTATTTCTGGGCATAAATCACACATAGAAATATTACTAGCAGTACTGGGCCCAACAGTGTTAAAATGACATAAGTAATAAGCACACTTGGGAAAAATCCTATTTTACCCTAGCACCCTTATGCTGTTGAAACGTTGTCAGAAATGTGTCCACCCTGGCAAATAACACAATTCAAATCCACACATTTTTAGGGTGCATCCCAGGTCACAACAATATCAGGAATGTGTACACACAGGAATTTATAACACTTTTTAGCAGCACGGTGTACCATGGCAGCACGGGTAAAACCAATGTCAAAACATAGTATTCGTTAGGTAATGAAACAAACGAGTAAAACAACACTGCTGCACTGTGCAACTATTAGCAGGCTGTTCTCATGCAGCACACTCTCCTACACTCTCACAGCACCGTAACGGGTTGCAAAGGAAATCGGCAAATCCGCATGAAGCACACTCGCACACACGCGCACTCGGCACTGTAACGCGGTGCAAATGATAACCGGCAGGTCAGTTGATAATATGAATTGATAATATGAATGCAGACCATGAGGCACAATCCCTCCCACTCCTCTCAATTACCCCCCCCCCACTACTCTGCCCACAGGTCAGAGTATACCAGTTTAAGGCCGGAGTCCCACTTAGTCAGGGGCCCAGGGGAGAAGGCTGGAGTAGCTATCAGGGTAACCAGGCAGCAGTAGACAAATGGGGGTTGGCCACCACTCGGGAAGTTCACCCACTTTATGCTGAGCAGAAATGAGCTAGAGGTTGTCCCAGTTCAATAAAGAGGACCCTCAATTTGCCTTCCGGCACCAGCCCAGTTCTGCGAAGCACAGGGGGGTCATGCAATCTCTCGACCCGCTTCTGATTGCTCTCGGAAGTATTCCTCAGCTAAGTCACTTACTCTCACCAGCCAGGCCCAATCCGGGCGATACTACCTGGCAACACGAAGTCGTGAGGCCGGGTGAGGAGAAGGCAGTTGATTAGCCGCACTGAGAGTAAGACGGAACAATCGGTGAATGGAGGGTCAAGTTGTCCCCACACCCTACAGGAAGTGATACACAACCACTGGTGCACGTTGATCCGAGTTGCACCTGACAATCTGGTCACAATGAACCATGAGTCGGGTTCTCCGTACCTCCCTGAAAATGAGGCACAACGCCTGGTGTATGATGATACGAGTCACACCAGACAATCCAGTCCCAATCAACCCAGAGCCAAGTTTGCCGTACCTCCCTAGAAATGAGGCACAATGTCTGGTGCGCGATGATAAGAGTCGCACCAGACAATCCGGTCACAATCAACCTACTGTCGGGTTCGCTGTACCTCCCTGGAATGAGGCACAACATCTGGTGTGCGATGATGCGAGTCGCACCAGACAATCCGGTTAAAGGAGTTGGCCTAACGGCTAGGGCGGTCGACCTCGAATCTGGGGAACTGGGTTCGAGTCTCGGCAATGACGCTGAACATCCTGTGGTTCTGGGCAAATCACTTAATCTCCCCGTGCCTAACAAAAATGAATGTGTCCTCATGTAACGCAACTGGTGATATATAAAGCGATCTGAAACCCGATTCCTGCGAGTCAAGTTTGCGCTATATAAAATTCTGCAAAAAAAAAAAAACCCACAGGCGGGTATGCCACACCTCCCTGGAATGAGGCACAGTGCCTGGTGCGCAATTATACGAGTCGCACCAGACAATCTGGTCCCACATACACAGTCGTAAGTTCAGTAGTACTGCACGAGGTAGAATGAGGCCCTAATACGGATGCACCCTCCCTCCGAGGTTCGCAATGGCCATGCAGTTGGCGTGTTGCTCAAGAGAGATGGAGCACGGACGACGAAGCGGGCCATGCTGAGTCCTGCAACCAGTGAATCTGCTCACAACCAACCGCTTGTTAGTGGTGAGGCCCCACGATGCAGGGGCCACATTCCTTAGATGTGGGCACGGTTTGGGGGCTTCGCACACAGCAATTCAGTCTCCAGGCACAAAATGTAGTTCCACGCTCACTCCGTGCTGCAGTCAGGATCCAGCAGATGAAGTAGGAGCTTGAGAGGGCACCGCACTCCAGGTGAAACATGTAGATGGTGTAGGTCCCTCGTGGAAGGTCTTTGATGTCCCTGAGACCTCCACAGAGAACAGGGGGCAATCCAACAAGCCTTTGGAGAGACAACTGCAGGGTGCCACACAGCAGCAGGTAGTCAGTCCTGTCTGCCATGAGGCCTTGGAACGCAGATCTTAATCGTTAGTGGGGCCATGATCTGACTTCCCAGAGGCCAAATGTAAAAACTTCTCCCCCCCAATCTATCCAGCCATGTCCTCAAATGGCAGAGGTCTGTTGCTCCAGTAGCATGCCCAATGTTTATGGCTGTCTCTGGGGAATGCACAGATGTGCTCCCCCAGCCTCCAGTGTGGACTGGAGTCAAACTAAAAGGCACACAAAATAGTTTAGTGCAGAGGAATGCCCACTTTCTATTAGTGACAAATCCACCTTTACCACATAGGAAGATTTGTCATTGTGAATCTAATGATAGTAAACAATATGAGGCTGCTCCACTGTATGCCACCACTGCAGCTTAAAGCAATCTCAGCTATTCCCTCATGTTAACCTATGAGGAGAACAAACCTCATTGGTAGTACAATGACACATGGGGGTTCTTCACTACCTGGGTAGGGAACACACATGTGTACCTGCCCTGCCTTTCACCTATCACTTGCTCCACCCCTAGGGCTCACCCTAGGTGCTCTAGTGTTAGTGAAAGGCACCCTCAGCATTTGCAAATGATTTAAAAAGGTCAACCTGAGCATAAGTGCAAAGGCACACACAGAGGTCTACAATGCAGACTTAAGACATGTTTGAAAACACCATGAGGCTACTCCCTGCTCTAAGCTAAAACTGTAATTTAAAAGTCATTCAGCAATTCCCCCATGTTGACCCATGGGAAGAACAGACCTCCTAGGTAGGGAAAACCCACATGGGGATTATTCACAACCTGGGCAGAGAAGACATATGTGTTCCTGCCCTGCCTTTCCCTTACCACTTGCCCCACCCCTCAGGGCTTACCATAGTGGTGTCCTAGTGGTAGTAAATGGCCCACTCAGCATTTGCAAATGGTTTAGAAAAGCCCACCTAAGCATAAGTGCAACTGCGCACTTACCGGACTACTATGGCAGGCCTTAGACATGTTAGAAAGGCTATTCGTGTGGGTGGCACAATCAGTGCTGCTGCCCACTAGTAGCAGTACCTGCCCTGGGTATGTGGTATACTTCTTTACAGGGTACTCACAGGTACAGCACCTAAACCAATCAGATAAGCACCACTTCCTAGCATGTGTAGGAAGGGTACGCAAGCTTTCACACTGCATTACACTGGGAAAGTGCCCAGAGTCCTAAAGCTACGAAAAGAGAATCAGCAAAAACCAGGAGGTAAAAAGCAAAACGTTTTAGGGAAATCCCCTAAGAAGAGCCATTTCCAACAGAGGACCCTAGGAATTAGAGGGATAACAAGGGTGGCAGGAGTCGTACGAACAGAGCAGGTAATTCATGGTCCAAGGAGGGTGTTGTTAACAACAGAATAGGGGGCACTTTCTTGCAATATTTTGCATTTTTTTCTCTTTTGCCAAGACACTTTCAAATCTGGACACCCTCCCGCTCATCAAAAGCAAGATATTTAGTTCAAGAAAAGAATCTCAGGTGCAGTTGTATAAAAAGAGTTATACAGACCTATAAAAAAAAAAGAGCAGTTTGAAAAGGGCTGTAAAGAGTAATGGTGATATTTAACAGGAACACACACATACTGTAACTTGGCTTCTGTTAGGGGGCTCTCTCTTCTATCTCTAGTCCTCAGCTGCTTTCTGTGTGCTAAAATTGAGGCACTGGAGCGGTTAGCCGCCTTTAGCATGTACATTTAATTAGTGTTTACAAAAAGGCTTTGCCCCATCGGCTTGCTAGTCAATGGATGCAACTTTTTGAACTGATCTGAATTATACCGGCAGGGAGGTAGGTGCCCTACTTTGTCCTTCTACGCTTCTGCCCACTCCTCGGGGAGGAGAGCTTCTTTCTGCTCGGCCACCAATGAGGAAGCACCACCATCAACTGCAGTGCACTTCCTTGCATGGGCTTGGGGACCAGAGTCCATGGCGCCCTCAAAGCCCGGCCTAGGTGAGTGGCAGCTGCTTATGCTGCTACAGACTGCACGCCGCAGGGTGCTCGAATCAGACAATGTCTACCGCACCCTGCTTGGGACAGTTTTATAAAGAATTTGAGGAGTCACCACAAAACAATGGCATGTAGAGAGGGCGAGCCCGCATAACCATTAATGCAATGTCGGTGAATGCCTCAGAGGTCTGTTGTAATGCTTGTATGGGTGTGGAAGGGAACCAGCGCCTCTGTTCCACTCCCAGAACCACCCCAAACAACAGGCACTTCAGCAGCAAAACTCTGGAGCAGTCAAACAAAAGAATGCATTGAAAGCCATTTCACACAGACAGGGACACCAACATACAAGACGTCTAGCAATAGAAAAATATAAACCAGAACTTCTACTACAATGCAAATAAAATGCATTTTTCTGAATTTTCTGTTATGCGTTTCAGTCTGCACCGGAGAGAAATGTGCCAGAGATTCTGCTAAAGTTGATTGCGCCTACTTTGGGCCCCTGCACCCATCAACTATGATTCTCAGGCTAATATGGGCTAATAAGGAAACCCCAGGGTCTGTATACTCCAGCTCCATGGGTGGAGGGGAAGGTCATGAGTGACTAATTAAAAAATAAAAAACACAATCAGTGCAGGAGAAGTCGTTGTTCCTCAGGAGCCCGCCGCAGCCGAATGCCAGAGATGCTGAATACAAAGGCTGCACGGTCTTGCCTCCACCTACTGCATCTTTTTGTCCACCACCCTATAATTCCTGTGTCTTTACCCCACTCTTGTAGGCTTTTTTCATCCCATGCTTTTCTAATCTGTCCTGTCTTTCTATTCATTCCTCACCTTTGTCTTCTCGCTCTTGCTCTGGGTCAAAGTCTTATAGTGAAAAGTAAGTGTCTGTCCCCAAAAATGAGTGCCAGTGCCAACCTCGGGCAACGACTGACAGAAATTAAGTGTTTGAGGCCATTTTGATTTTGTGGGTGGGTGAGGAATACAAATTTCAACTGAACGAGAAGCTCTGATAAAAACATTGTACAAAAATGTACTTTTTTCTATGTAGGGGAGCTAGCATTCATCACCTCCTATGCACACGGCGCATCCAAGAATCCTGTACTGCCACGTGTGCTCTGCTGCCACATGCTCCAAGCCTGTCTGTCGCCGAGACCAGTTCATATTCATTTATTTCTCCGTGACCCAGATTCCTCTCTCCATTGTTTGCTGTTACACGCTGCAACTGTTCCAATATTTAATGCAGTTTTTTCTGCCTCGTTGCCAGTTTCGGGTATATTTGCTGTTCCCGTTAAGGTTAGTTATCTACTGACCTCACTTGGCCATGGCTCGACAGAATCCATTAAAGCAAAATTGCGTTCTTGCGGCCTCCTCTGGGTGCGGCTCTTGAGTTTGCTCCACTGAGTACCTCTCATTTGGTTATCGCTCTCCCTCCTTTGCAAACATGTGTATTCAGACTTGTGGAGTTCCTTCCTTGGCTGCGTGGTGGCCTGGGCAGCGGCGGGACAGATGGACCTATTACAGTAGGGCCTTTCTAAAAGGTCTGGATGGCCCAGTCTTACAGGTCACACTGTTTCTAGAACTTTTAGCGGTATTCTCTTATGTTTCATTAATTATCTTGCTTCGGTATCAGTAGTGTTTCACCACCATCATCGTGGTTGTTCATGCACCGCGTCCAAGTTGTTTATAAGCTCAATGAGTGTACTTTGGCAACTCCTTCTACATAGGTTTCATGGCATTAGGGTGGTTTTCAAAGGTGACACATGTAGTTAACTAGCTAGCCAGAATTCATGGAATATAATGTCACTCATCCACTGCATCATCGATTCAGCCAATGCAACAATTCAGACAGTGCGCCATCAGTCGAGCCAGTGCTCCATCAGTCCAGCCAGAACTCCATCAGTCCAGCCAGAGCTCCATCAGTCAAGCCAGTGGTACATCACTCCCAGCCAGTGGTACATCACTCCCAGCCAGTGGTCCATCACTCCCAGCCGGTGGTCCATCACTCCCAGCCGGTGCTCCATCACTCCCAGCCGGTGCTCCATCACTCCCAGCCGGTGCTCCATCACTCCCAGCCGGTGCTCCATCACTCCCAGCCAGTGGTCCATCACTCCCAGCCAGTGGTCCATCACTCCCAGCCAGTGGTCCATCACTCCCAGCCAGTGGTCCATCACTCCCAGCCAGTGGTCCATCACTCCCAGCCAGTGGTCCATCACTCCCAGCCAGTGCTCCATCAGCCCAGCCAGTGCTTCATCAGTCCGGTCAGTGGTCCGTCAGCCTAGCCAGTGGACCATCACTCCCAGCCAGTGCTCCATCAGTCCAGCCAGTGCTTCATCAGTCCAGCCAATGGTCCATCAGCCCAGCCAGTGGTCCATCACTTCCAGCCAGTGCTCCATCAGCCCAGCCAGTGCTCCATCAATTCAACCAGTGGACCATCAAATCATTCGATACAACAAAATTTCAGCCAGTGCTCCATCAGTCCAGCCAGTGCTCCATCAGTCAAACCAGCTCTCCATCAGTCCAGCTAGTGCTCCATCGGTCCAACCAGATCTCCATCAATTCATTCAGGCTCCATCAATTTAATCAGTGCCCCATCAATTTAACCAGTGCTCCATCATTTTGATGAGTTCTATCGATTCGGCCAGTGGTCCATCAACTCAGGTGGCCCATTACTTGATGCAGACGGGAGAAGACAACGGGTGATATCTGTACCTCCAGTTTGAACGTGGGTCGTACATCCAGATCCACATCGATTCTGCGTCTCGCATAAGAAATCTTATCAAGACCAAACTGGCTGAAGCTTTATGTTTGTGATTCTTCGCCTAACATTTATCTGGGCCTACATTATTTGATAAAGGTTGCATCCTTTGAGAACCCATAGACCGATCTGGTTATATTTTTTTATCATGTTGCTGTTGGATCATGTTTTGTTCTGAATACCTCAATAGGTTAATTGAGTGTCCCACGCCATCTAATTCACTGTTTACGACTTGCCCTGAGGAAGGTGTGGCCCGGGAGTAGGGTTTCCACCGAAACGCGCGTCGGCGTTGGTCTTTCTAAACCCTGAAGAGATTTTCTATCTTCCATCTGGATCATTTTATCAGAACATTCATTTACCTTGCTGGCTTCCTTTTAACTTTGGATGATTTGTTATGTATGTTTGTTGGATGAAAAGAGCTCATGTGATATGTATGAGTGTGCTTGTATGAATGATGATTGTGTGTGGGGTACTTTATTCTTTGTGTTTTTTTCATTGTTTTTTAGTTATATGTATTTCCTTTTTTGTAATATAAGATAAGATTCTGTGATACCTTTTGATATTTTGATAATAAAAAGACAACATTATTCATTGTATTTATTGTTGTTTTCTCAATGCATGCACGGGATTGCTTTGTTTATCTAATTAGCATAGGACCCCTTTGTGGGCCTTTATAATCCTTGAATGGGTGGGTAGTTCCTCCTTTCTTGTACGGCCCATTACTTTAGCCAGTGCTCCATGATTTCAGCAGATGCTCCATCAATTTAGCAGGTGCTCCTTCCATTCAGCTTGTGCTGCATCAATTCAGCCGGTGCTCCATCAATTCAGCAGGTGCTCCATCAATTCAGCAAGTGCTCTATCAATTCAGCAAGTGCTCTATCAATTCAGCCGGTGCTCCATCAGTTCAGCCGGTGCTCCATCAGTTCAGCCGGTGCGCCATCAATTTAGCCTTCCTGGTGATATTAGATCAAATGATTCCCTGCGCTCTTTCAAAAGAAGGCTGAAGGCCCTCCTAATCAAATCTTATCTGTAAGACACTCCCATTTCTTCCATGACCTCTAGTTCCTATGTTTTCCTCAGTCTTCCCTACCACTAATACTACTCACTTGTGTAGGAAAGTAGGATCTGCTTCTTATGGTTACCCCCACTTTTTGCTTGATGTCTCACTGTTTTTGACTAGTCTGACTGGGGTCCTGCTAATCAGGACCCCAGTCTATCTGCTTTCTCCCTTAAATTGACATACATGTACTTTGGTACACTCCAGAATGGATACTGGGGTACCCTTATAAGTCCCTAGTATATGGTACCCATGTACCCAGGGCATAGGTACCCCAGAGGCCTCCCATGGGCTGAAGCATGTATTATGCCACCCATGAGAGGCCATGCAAAATGGAACTCCAGGTCTGCTACAGCAGCCTGTGTAAGATGGTGCTTGCACCACTTACTTTAGATATAGGTTCACTATATCTATAGGTCACTACACTTAAAACTTATAAGTCACCCCTATAGCAGGCCTTATCAATCCTGAAGGCAGGGTGCTGAGTTTTTAGTGAGAGGGTGCCCCTGCATGAGCAGAGCCACTCTGCAGCCTTCGGAGACCATTCTCCCGGGTTGTCTGTGACTCAGCCGGACATATAGGTAGAGGTGCATTATAACCTCGCCGTAAATGCAATCTCGAAAACGGCTGCATAGAAACATATTGTGTTTGGTATCAAACACCTTGGAATCATACCTCCACACCAGTAAGTGGTGTGGGAGGTATGATTCCACCCTTCAGAAGCGAGCTTCGTGGGGTCACTGGTCTAACCGGTGCCAGCCTTCTCGACCCGGACAGCACAAAATGGATGCTGCCGATCAGAGACACATTTCTGCCCTCCTGCTGCTGAGCCAAGCTCGAGCAGAGGAAGGCAGCACAATAGGCATCCTGTCACAGGGAGGTGTGACCACCTCCCAGACAGGGTTTAGTGTATTGGGGCTGGGTGGGTGCACTCTGAGAGTGCCTGAAAGTCTACATCTGGGGCACATTTGGTGTCCCTGTGCATAGTCCAGTTCAAGCCAGTTCTGGGAGCCATTGGCTCCTGCTCTGGCGCGAAACTGGACAAAGGACATGGGTGTAACCACCCCTCTGTCCTGACCCTCCCCTAGGAGGGTCCCCTGAATCTGTCCAACCCTCTCCCGTGGGTACAAAAGGGCTTACCTGGCTGTAAGACTTTGGATTTTATGTGGACAAGATTCTACAAGAAGAAACCACTGACCTTCGACCGTCTGGACACGCTGGACTTCGCTGGACCTCGACTGGGCTCGACTTCGTCCCCCTTTCCGTCCAAAGCTTGGTTCGTGCCCGTGCTCCATACAGGCTCCGTGCAGGACCTGTGGTGCACTAAAGACAACTGAAGAATCTCCCTTAGAGTGAAGGAGTCACTCCCCTGATTTGCGGGCACCTAAGTGCAACTGACTGGTCTGCTGCTCCTGAGCTCCTGCAGACTCCGAAGATTTCAGCAACACAGGAGGTGGGTTTCCGAAGGTCCCTGAGATTGAGCTGCCCTCTCATCGAGTTTGAAGCCAGTATCCCTCGTGGGGGCTGCGTGACCCGAACCCCTGTGCACCGCGTCCATTTGCAAGTGCATATGCTTGTTGGCGATTCCCGAGCTTGTGCATTGGACTCCGTGTAGTCCTGACCCTGAGCTGTATTTGCACCAAAGAACTCCGGCCTCCTCGCACCGAGTGCTCCTTGGGCTGGTACTTTGCAATCTTGCTCGAGGTCCCCTCGCGACTCCTGGTCATTTGGCCTGTGGGTCCTCCTGAGGGTCATCTTGATTTCTGTTGGGTTTTCCTGGTTGCTCCAGACGTGCCCTGACTCCCCATTGCTTGGTGAGTCCCCTGGACCTTGCTGGTCCACACCGTAACCTGCTTGACCTTCCTGCATGGGTTGCTTTTGCCAAGGCTTGTTGGTGCTCCAGCCGGACACCGACCCCTCAGCACTCGACATCCTTCGTGGGACAGCTCACCTCCGGCTCCTGGTCATCCTCGACATCTTCTGGTCCTCGTGGCTGCAGAGTCAAGCATCCCTTCTTTGCACCTGAAGCACCCAACATTGGTGGGCATTCGTCTCCCGAGCCCCTGGTCACTCTGAAGTGACCCAGACTCTGTCCCCTCTGCTTTCAGGTTCCCTCTTCCTTGAATCCAGGCTTGGATTCCACCGGACCCTTTTCACCTTCACGGCAGCAGTACTTCTTTGCAGCTCTCCATTGAGAACGACGGCAGTTTCCGACGCCAATTCAGACCTATGCACCCGGCTCCTCTGGGATAGATAACTCGGGTACTATGGTATCCACGGGTGGGGTGGCTCTTCAAACTCTTAAGTTCCAACAGGTTTGCTCGAAGTCCTCCTAGAAGGGTCCTTAAACTTTAAAAGTGTAACCGTGACTTCCCCATAGATTTGTACGGAACCCGCGCTTGTGTTCCCACACTGCACCCGGCCTCCGTGGGGTCCCTATCTACTCACCTTGGGTGGTTCCTTGGGGTCCCAGCGATTCTACGTGCTCCAGACCTAGTCTTGATCTCAGTCGTGACCATTATACCACTATTTTAGTATATGGTTTGGTCTCCCCCTGGAGCCCACTGTGTATTGTGCTACTTTCAACTGTTCTGTTGATCTCGTATTGTGTGCTTTGTGTCCTATCTTAGTGTAGAGGATAGTAGAGAGTGTTATATTAATAAATACATATTTTTATATAACTACTGTGTGGTTCTCCTTACATTTAGTCATTCAGGAGGTGATGTTCTGGTAAAACAAGCTGCTTTACATTCTTTCAAGATTAAGCCTGAAGGCTGCTCTCCACATCTACCACTAGGATAGCTTTCTAAAGGTTATCTTTGACCTTTGACATCATAAGGGTCGTTTGGACTGGTGCAAGGTGCCCACTTTAATTAGTGGACAACATATACCAGGCCAACTTCTCACAACTACTACTCCTCCTGTTACTATCAGCTGCTGAACATAACTACTAACCAGAAGTTGTCTCATTGTTTCCCAGGGTAACTGTAAAGCGCTCAGCTGCCCATGTGACCCCATTATTCAAGTACGTTTATTAAATATCTAAAATAGAGAAGATGGTATGGTCAGTTTCAGACAAATTAGCTCTTTAAAGTGTGAGCCCAGGATGATGCAACAAGTGTAGCCTCTTTACAGGCCACCTCACTCTTAGGTGATGTATTTTACATGGCAGGGTGTGTATTCGTTACACAGACGTTCTGTGATACACACTACCGTTATCAATAAAGAATGGATGACCACAAAGCATTCTTGCTCAGTTCAGCTGAAAAATATATATTTTCTCCCAGAATCAAATTTTTTGTTGACTTTAGTCAAATCCTTGCTTTGGTGAGACATTAAAGCTTCTGGCCAAAAAGTAATGCTATAATAAAAGCATTATTTTTAGTAAACAATTTAGGATTACAATATAGTAAGCTGTGGCTTGCTACAAATGTTTGACTCATAAGTGGAGAGAAAACCTATGAACTGGAATAGTATTTTTAGCGGATGTGGGGGCCAACCACTAGACCTGGGTGGGAGAAATACAATGTGTTCAGCCTCCTTACAGTTTATATATTTATTTATTTATTCTGTGTTTTGTATAGCGCGAACTTGACCAAGTTGGCAAATCACATTATTTAGCCCATAGCTTCACAGAAACTATCTACATCTTCTGTCTAGTACTCACTCTTCCTCTCATGCAACATCAATACCCCGCATATCAATTTCTGTGACTACTAGAACTACTGCTACCTGCTCAGCTCTCTACTCAACTGCTACAGTATTGAGTAGCCCTGACTGCCTAAGAGACCTGGAGGACGCGGACCCTCACTTCGAAGCTCAGGTGTGTTAGGATACCTGAAGTACGAGTTGGGCTACTTTAAACTGGGGCCTGTAGAAGTCTACAATTTCAATGCACAGTTGCATTTAATGCATAAGGTTTACACCTTGGTGCCTAGTGCTGTTCTACACCATAAATGAGGAAAGATTTGATTAACGGTTAATTGCAAGTCAGTTGTTCGTCATTTCTGATACTGCAATCCGTGAGCAAACCACCACACACCACTCATTTTCCCCATTATACCTTGAGACTTAAAATTGAATACTGGTAAAGGAAACAGGGAGGCATCCTGTTTGAAACCTGAGAGTATCCTTGTCCTGGTTGGTACTATGCTTTGACATCTCATGGTTATTGCACTGCCCATAGGGATTTCCTGAATGGTTATTGGCTCTTGAGTACCGCCCACTATCTGTTCCTGTAACTCTAACTCAGCACACAAGAGATTTTTGGTCTTTAGCCCCACCCACAGATGGCTTGTGGTTCTATAGCTCTACCAATGCCAGTTATTGTGACTTTATACCCAATTACAGATGGATTTTGGCTCCACAGCCTGTTACACTTTCAACTACTGTGGCTTTTTTCGACAACAGCCCAGTGGAACAAACTTTGGGCCACACCTGTTCAATATGTTCAAAAATGATATTCTGGCAAACTTAAGAAATACAAATACTGTGCTATGCAGTTATGATGTGGTCATCTCTCAATATTTCAGTGAAAAGGAAACCGATAGGAACCTTTAAGCATCTCTCTATGGACTCTGACTGGTAGCGTCAACAGCGAAAATCTCTCAACATAAGCAAGACTACAACAAAGTTGTTCACCACAAAAAATATTAGACAACCCACAGGTCCACCTCACAGGACAGTAAATAAAATTGGAAGGCAATAGCTGCTACCTACATGTAATATAGGCCTCTAAACTGAAGCGAATAAACCATATTTAGGAAAATGATCAGGAGAGCTCTACCAAATTGGCAGCATCGTGCTAACTCCTGAAAACAAATATGCGCCTTTAAAGAACAAAAATCGGTATAAGCAGGTTGAAAATTAGACTTGGACTGTCAAGTGTCTTCCTATTGCTGACCGGCTGCTAGGAATGGTACTTAAAATCTCTGCAAATATTTCAAAACAAACTCTAAGGATGGCAACCTGTGTTCAACAATTCACAAGCACAGCCACAGAGTGCTGGGAATTATACTTTATAAGAACACATCCTAAAGATCAAAAAGAAAGTCTATAAAGAACTTGATCAAAAATAAAACACAATAATAAAAAAATGCGAAGAACTGGATCAAAAAGAGAACCAGTTGAAACAACTTCGAAAATGTGGATCGAACAGCGTGCCATATGAAACACCTATGTGGAAATGGGCTAAAAAGAGAACTCTATGAAACAACCATGAAGAACTGGATCAAAAAGAAATCCCTATGAAACAACCATGAAGAACTGGATCAAAAAGAAGAACCTTTGAAACAACTCACCTTGGAAATGTGTACCAGACCACGTGCCAAACAAAACTGTGGCAAATAATTCACATTGATTTGAATGTGGAATAAAGAAGCTCAAACTCAAAAATAACCAAAAACACCACTGCCAGATTAAATCTGACCGCCAGGAAGATAAAGACCATTCAACAACAGAAGAACAAGCAGGAGAACATGGTGAAAGGGTAGAAATGTTTCCTTTCAAAGATTTCTGCAGGATATGTGATAACTGCTGCATCCCCCTTCTACTGACAGTCCACCACCCACACACCGTCCATCTGAACTATCCGCAAAGAAAGGCAGCAATCTGCTTTAGATTACAGCAAAGGCAGATAGTCAAGACTGAAACAACTCACAACTTCCAATGCCCTTACCGGCTTTTACAAGATTTTGATAGGAGTAAGGCACAAATGTAAATACTGCACATGCTCCTCTCTCGAATCACCACAGAACAGTTGTTGCTTTTTCCTCTCAGCACTCCTCCAGGTTGCTTGCACTGGCCTGGCAACAAAGCACTTGAGTTTCCCATTCTTCCAAGTTGTGTTGGCCGAGCTTCTGACAACACCAGTGCCCTTGGGCCCTGCATCATGGTGCATTGAGTTTTTTTCGTCATTGTATAAACAGTTCGAAGTAGATAAATAGGTCGACAAAAGTTTCCCGCTTCTGAGAAAAGCGGGTGAGAATAAACATAAGCCAGAGAGGAGAGAATACTTATCTATGCAGAGAAGGAAGAGAAGAAACAACACCTACTGAGCTCATTGGTCTAGAGCAGTGATACTCCAAGTACTATGCTGCCCTCCTGGTCATCCGCTGCACTGGGCTGCTGTTTCCCGACTCAGCACAAACATTGAGAAATACATTAAATAAAGGGGCACACATTTATTTACAACTTCACTGAAGGTAAAGGAAGTAATAAAGGTGTCGTTCACCATTTAAATTTAGGAACATCTTCATTTTTAAAGACATGCTGCAACTGTGAAAATATGACAGCCTCTTCAAAATTCGAAAAGTTTATTTCAGTAACATGCAGAAGCGTTTCGTCTTAGTACATTAGATTATATCAGTGCATTGAGATTTTTTTCCCTTTAAAGCGATAGCTTGCACAGATGCATTTAGAATCATTCATGCTTCCCCTCCACCCTGGCAACACTGCAAATAGTGAATTAAGAGGCAAGTCAGTTGTTATGTTTACCACCTGAGTGGCCAGGGTTCCTATTACACACAGATGACATTATATTTTAGCGAATAAAGCGCAAGATAAGGTTTCATACAGTGCGCATCCTGAAGTCATGTATTTCGAGGTCCCATTATATGTGGTAGTGATATAAAAGAAAGTAGAGTGAAATTAAACAATTGTCTAGGTTCACACAATTTGGTCAAGTAGGGAAGCTGGGATTGATCCCAGGTTTTCTTACTTCATAATGTGCAATTCAGCCTTTATATGTACATGTTTGCCTCCCCTATGCCTTACACCCCCCACCCCCACCTGCCATCAACGGAGCCCACAATCACACTACAGGCAAATACTTTGGCCCCCTGGAAAATGTTTGCGAGTACCCATGGTCTGGAGCATAATTGAGGCACAAATGGGTTTAAAATACACTTTCTGACCAAAGTTGTGTCACCCTTTCATCTTCTATCATATCATACTGCGAAGGAATAAGATGGGATAGTTGGGTAGCGCAGTCAGTACACAGAACAATGTGCATTGAGCAGATCACAGGGTTTAACCAAGGCAGGCAATAAGGTAGCTAAAATGAGTACCTCTTCAACTGCTGATAGCAACAGGACTAGAGTTGGTAAGCCCAACACATGAAAGCAAGTTATGATTAAAAATGAGCTTGCTTTCTTCTCTTCCCAGAATGTTAGCTCCCTGCTTTAGAGCACAGGGAAAGGTTCCCACATTTTCTGCAAACCTCCCTTTGTTGAAAACAGCACACGTGAAGCTTTGAAGACCGTGAGAAGAGACATCCTTTTAACAAGATGTCACTAAAAACAGAAAGTGAAGTCTCACCATCCGCCAGAAGCCGACAATGTCCACTTGGGTCAGCAGATGAAACACAAACGCACAATTACGGAAGCAAAGGCAACATTGTATGTCTCCAGCGCCCACGGAGATCCCATTGCTTCAGAAAAGGTATTATTCATATTCCCACCTGAGATCAGCCATTTCACAATCCCACTAGGTGAACATTTGAGTGATTAGATCGTTGGGAAATGTGCTAATATTAGGGATTTCCACCGAGCTCGTTTGTGAATAAAGCTGTCTGCAGAATTTATTCCAGTTGAGGAATCAATTAAGTTGACTAAAAAAAGGAGGAGATTTTGACATCACACCACTAATCCCTCCCTTCCTATGACCTGTGCGCTCCCTTGTCAGGTGCTGACACTAGTGTCGGCCTAGGGCGCGTGTGCAAAGGGTCCTCCAGGGAGAATCCTCGAACCCATCCCTGCACACTTCGTTAACGCTTCCCTAGGGTAAGGTCGTGAGCCCCTAGACACTGAGAAAGCAATAGTCACTCCACTTTTTATTCAAAAGTCCCCCAAAATCTGATCAATCCCAAATACCCCACAAGGGCGGGGATGACTGCAGTAGTAAAGTGGGCATTGAAAGCAAGGTAAATCTTGTAGGTTTGTGAATGCCCACAAAATACCTATGTTTGCGTCCAATGACAAACCAAAGCTGGACCTTTTCCTACCCTGATAATTGTCAGAAAGTCAAGGGCTGGAGAAGAGGAAGAGATCACCCAAGATTTGCCAGGGGGTGTGTGGGGAGGGGGGTGGGCAGTTGAAGAAGCCCTTTCTCCAATGGAAAAATATTTTCCCCAAAAAGAAAAGCATGCTTTTGACTGCCTTTCTCACTGTGTACAATTCGGCACAGGGGGATTAGCAGCCTTTTAAAAAGTCGAATCACAGGTGCAATTGAACACCCTGAAAACTGCACCTGACGAGGCTTCCCAGGCATACCATCACACCTGTTATGTGAAAGGTAAAAAGTGTAAAAGTACAATCAATAGAAGTCGTGACACTTCACCCGTACTTTTACACTTTCCCGCATGAATTGTACCCACCATCTTTTCACTGCCCTGTGACTCACGTGGCAGAGAAAAAAACATAAAAGCGAGTATCAGAGGGGCAATGCCCAGGTGGTATTTTTACAGTCGAGTGCTCAGCTGTTTGGAATCTCTTTCTCTAAGATAAGATAATCTAAAAAAACACCGTCCGTTTATATTGCACAAACTGCAGACCGAAGAACCGTACCATGCTTCAGTAATAAGTGTTAATAATACCCAAATGTGATGGAACGCTTTGTCAACCTCCGAAGGATGAAATGCAGAGTTGGCACTAGAGGCTTTCGTAATTGTGAATCACGAGTTACACACAGATTGCTGCTGTGAGGAAGCACCCACTGAGCTGCCGTGCTGGATACCCAGTGTGACTGGTTAATTGCAGTTTATCACCCGCCTTCCAGAAGCAGCAGAACTCGGGATGCAGGCTAGGCTGCCCTGCATACAAGGTGTTCCCTCCACCGTTGGACCACCTTCCCTCAGGACAAAGAATGAACATGGAAGGTGCTGAAGCAGCTCCGCGTAGCCCCCATCCCCACGCCCCAAGTGATAAAGCGTGTACAATGAAAGTATGTCCAGTTCTCTTTATCCAGTTCAGTTTATTTTCAAAAGGACTTCTTCAGAAAATACAGTCACTCTTCTTCAGAAACCACAAAAATGTTCTCCATATAGCCACAGCTATATGGAGTACATCACGGACTTCATCAGGGCTATAAACAAATAAACATGAGTCTGTGCTCAAAATAGGTTTGTCTCATAAAACTCCATCACCAAAGCACCCAGGTGCATGGCTATCTTCAGCAAATTGCTTACATTGTGAACATCTTTGACAATAAGGCATAAAAATATATATACATGAAAGAGGGAATCATGAGTGCAAAGTGGAGACCAGAACAACGTCCAGTACGGAAGGTATTCCACAACCGATCCTAAGTATCAATTCTCTTTAAGTAAGCATTTTAAAATCATGCAACAGAATGCGCAGTGCACATACAGCATAAACACCTATATAGCCCAGTGAAAGCGTCACCACACAGTACCATTGTTGGTAACCAAGCTCACCTCTCAGATAAATCTCTCTAGATCCAAATGCCACAGTATCGTATTCTAAACCGTAAAAAACGAGAACATGAAAACATGACAGGGAAAAGGCATACCACGTGCTCAATTGATTCCTTACTATTCCCGCACAACCTACACATGTTATTATAATTTATACGGCACCAGTCGGGTAGGTGATGCAGGAGGGGCCATTCCCCCATTCTGAGAGCCAGAAATCTTTTTTTCCAGTACACTGCGTAGGTCTACGACAGATATGGGGCCTCAACCCCTGGCTTAAACTCTGATATAACCATCCAAGCAGGTTTACGGTGCGCCAGTTGTGCTCTGTCCGAATGAAAGGACCAGGAACAAACGTTTTTTTAATGAACATTTTGAGGGCTTGCTGATATGGATTAGTGTCCCAAATTTCTGTTACCTCCAGATGATGTAAGGAATCATCTAGGTAGCGTCGATATGATCATCCCTGTTGACCTAGTGATATTTCCTGCCACAGCCTAGCCTCCAGGATTGATTCTGTGGACGAGCGTAGCTTGTTACTCAACTTGATAAATGCTCCGGCCCCAATTCCTCGATGATCTTGGAGGCCAAACTCCAGTCGCATCTGTGCCGGGGATGAAGATTTTTGTAGGCTCAACACTTGCTTAAAAATCCTTGTTGTTATTTTATTCACCAAACTGTTGTCCTTCTCTAACATAATCTCCTGACCATAAGTAAGATAATTGGAGATTTTGGCCTTCAAAACAGGCTCGGGCCGGATAGCTGCCTTGCAAGCTTCGTGAGTACTACCTGGATGGTTAGTGCTTTAACTCCGACCTTGTCCCTGTGTTTCAAGAAGGTGCACCTTCTATCCATGTGGACCCCTAAATATTTGTGTGAGGCGGCCCTTTTGATGCTTTTTCCATTAAACTGCCATCCACCTCCTTGATGTTCCCTTAACCCATAGGTAATTACCCTTGTCTTTGATAGATTTAATTCCAAATCATTTGAGGTGGTGTAAAAGAACAACCGATCAAGCAGCCTCAGCCCTTGGTGTGACTGAACAGGGCAAGGTCATCTGCATACTAAAGTTTTGGAGGATGGGAGTTAACATCTTCAAGTGACTGTGATAGATCCGAGATGAAGAGGTTGAAAAGGAGGGACGCCAACACACAACTTTGTTTTACTCTGTGTGCTGTTTGTATTTTTCTAGAGATGTGGGAAACATTGCCCAGTTTTATACGTAACTGGATTATGGCCTTTAAGAGGGCGGGTGGAATCCCCCATCTCTGCAGTTTGGACCATAATTGTCCCCTGGGCAAACCATAAAAAGCTGCCTTGAAGTCAACGAAGCAGCAATGAATTAGTATTTTTGAAGCCACAGCTTTATCCAACGGTACTGAAATCGCAAGCAATTTTGTGATAGTTCCTGATTTTGCCACAAATCCCGTCTGATTGAAAGGTATGAGATGTCTTTTTTGTAGCCCACAATGACAGGTCTTGAAGCAACAAACTGGAATAATATTTGGATTCGACGTCCAAAAGTGCAATCATCCTGTAATTTCTCGGGTCAGATCTCGTGCCGCCTTTATTAATTGGATGTATGATGGCTCCACGCCAGGACTCGGGTATGAGCGGGTTAATCCAACAATAGCCAGGTGCCATGTGTTCGGCCCAGAAGTCGGTGTCCTGCTTGTACAGTGCCTGTGGCTTTTAATTATAATGCGTGCTGTTCGAGTTGTCAGTGCTTCTAATGCTTTTGATTCCTGTTGGGGGGCACCTCCCGCTGCTGCAAGGATTTAGTATCAATTGCTAATGGCAACCAGGTGGCCATGTCTACAGGTTGCTCTGGTGTCCCGGCGTGCGTTGTGCCAAGGAGAAGCTGCAGTTGACTTAGATTGATCGGAGGAACTGATTTTAAGGGTTTAGCCGGTAGGCCTTCTTCCTTATCAGACACTTTAAAGTGGGCCGTTAGAAAGGATACCCATTCATCTTTCCGGATATTAGCGCTACTTTGACCTTCTCGGCTGTTTATTCTCCCATTCACAAGGGACCAAAAAGTGTTTGAGTTATGGTTTTTACTCGCATGAACTAATTTTAACCAGAACTGGTCAGACCGTTTTTGTGTCTCTAGAAATATTGCTTGCCTGAGTACTTTTTGGGCTTGTTTGTAGATGTTAAATAGCTGGTCACCCCCCGGGCACCTCCGTACATGTCTCAATGCTGAATTACGTAGATTTTTTTACTTCCTTATTTCAACAGATGTAGTGGTTGGGTTACCTCTTTTGTTTTTTTGTGAAGAGTACAAAAAATCTTTAAGCAGTTGGCTAGAAAAGATCTCCCATGATGTAGTGAGCGGAGTATCATCGAGGCTCCTTGTACCCAACTGGGCTCTGCAAGCTGGCATTCAATTGTAATGACAGACCTCTGCCATTTCCAGGCCTGGCTGCATAGATTGAAGGAGGAGTGCTGGACATGGCCTTCTTAGAGGAACATTCCCAAAACATTTAGCTTTTTTCTACCTCCTAGTCTTCGCCTACCCTCTGTTCGTGACCCTAGAACTCGGAACCTATTCTCACTGTACTGCCGTGGGAAGGTAAAAGCACCATCCCCACACAGGGTAGGAGCAGGGTGCTTGCACGATTGGGTTAAGGGTTGTCCCTGGGGGTGCCCTATGAAAGGGTACACCACATACCCAGGGTGGGTACGGCATTGGGGAGTCAGGGAACGTGGCACTGATCATGCCCCAGGGGACTGGCCGGCCCCTTATGTCTTCTCCTCAGTTTGACACCGCCAAAGGTGCGTCAACCCCGGAGGGGGCCTCCTCTACCACCGGAGCAGCGCTAGGGTATGTCCAGAGGGGTGAAACTCGGGGTAGGGGAGTGGTGGGTGGGGCCCAAGTGGGACCACTGCTAGAACAGGGGAGAACCCCTAGATAGGGTCCCCCTACATCGGGGGTCAGTCCCCCCCATGGGACACCTTCTGAGGTTGCAGAGGCCCCTTTGCAGCCATAGGGCCAGAGCCCTTCCCCACTGTGGGTGCAGTTTGGAAGGGCACGCACCCTTCATACATCCTTTAGGAAGCGGCGCTTAGCTGAGGGGGTGAAACGAATCATCCGCTTGTCATGACAAGCGGTGGATGCATTAGCACCAAAGTTGTGCTGGGCCAGTGTCCGACCTGCTAGTGCTGGTCGGCCTGAGCCCTTGCGCCAGTGATGTTTCTAGACTCCAGCCTGCCAAGACGAGCCGGTGTGTGCAGTGGCACCACGGAACTGCCTAGCATGAGTCCAGACCTGCCAAGACGAGCCGGAGTGTGCAGTGGCACCAAGGAAGTGCCTAGTGTGAGTCCAGACTGCTAATTGTCACCCGCATAGCGCACGGACACCACGGGTGTCCTGGAGACCCAGGCTGCCGGCCTGCCACGGCAAGCCGGTGTGCTTGCTGGTTCTTGTGTAGAGCCTTAAGGCTCTGGTCCCTTTCCCACTGTACTGCAGAGTGAAAGTGCACGCACCCTTTCCACACATGTTAGGAAGTGGTAAGGACATGATGTTTGTAAACGTAGGTCAGGCCTGCCATTGCGGCCTGTATGCGCACTTAAATCTCGGGTGTGGTTAACCTATTGTGTCCGACCTGCTCTGGCAGGTATGTGCGCACTCACATGGACTGCGTGTTTCAAACATGTGTCCGACCTGCCACAGCAGGTCAGTAGAGCACCCTTGCGCACATACTCCAGCTGGCCTGTAGCAAACACGGTCCATCCAGAGGAGGTCCTTCGCCTCCACTAGGATGGAAGATGAAGGGCTGAGTAAGCTCCTATGGGTGTTCGCTGCCCAGGTAGGAAGGAAGACCCAGGGGGGTTCTCCTACTGAGGATGATGCTCTTCTCTTAAGTTGGCAAGGGGAAAGGGCCGCCGGTACCTCAAGCTTCAATAAGGGATTGCAGTGGTGCAGCCTCATGATATTTCCTATCAATAGATTTGCTAGGCCAAACCCGTTCCATTGGAAACGCTGGGCTTGGTATATCTTGCGTTAATGGAAAGTAGACATTTTTATGCATCAAACTCTTTGTGTGCCATGGTATTTGGTGCCAGTCAACACCAGAGGCTGGGGGAGCACATCTGGGCATTCCCAGCGACAGCCATAAACCATTGGGCCCGCAATTGAAATTTCCGACCTCTGCCATTTGCGGGCCTGGCGGAATATATGGGGGTCAGATTGTGACACCTGGCGTCTGGGGCCAGATCACGGCCCCCATAAAGATAGAGATCCGCATTCTGCAGTCTTATGGCAGACAGGACAGAAATTTAGGGGACATATCTGTGGTTCAAAGAAATATCTTTTGAACATTCCCTCAATTTCAAAGGCCCAATGGGGTATAACTACCCAGTGCCACCCCACCATAAGGAGAGATCCGCTTGTGGGGATGCAGGACCGGAGAACCTGGTCTGCGTGGTGCATATTGCCGGAGGACTCAGTTGTGCACATGGTGGATAACTGCCTGTGCAAAGGACCGCGTGCCTTCCTGAATATCGGCTGCCTGGACCAACAACTTGCTGACATATGGCACCCTGAAGTGAGCGCCCAAGGACCAGTTGGCTGGCCTCCTGTTCTCTCGGAGGTCTCAGGGATATCAAAGATCTCCTATGAGGGGCTCACACCATCTACCGGTGACATCTGGAGAGCGGTGCCCTCTAAGTGCCCACATCGATGGCTGAAAGCTGGAACTACAGAATCGTGACTAGAGTGCCTAGTGCGGAGCTCAGGAAGTTGCCCGCATCTACGGCGAAGTGGTTCCTGTACTGCGGGGACCTCGGCACGCAAAAGTGCCTTGTTGGTGGGCAGCAGATTCACCTGTTGTGGGATCCAACGTGGCCCGCTTCGTCTGCATGCTCATTGTGTGTGTGCAGTGTCCGATTCAAAGTTTGTGACCCTTGGAGGTTGGGGACGCAACCATTGCAGAGTCTCATTCTACTTCGTGAGGCATTGCTAAACTTGCGCCTATGGGTGTGACCGGAAATGTCTGGTGCAACCAACATCAAGGTATGTCGGACCTAGTGCCTCATTTCCAGGGAGGTACGTAATGGCAACTCTACTTTGTGAAACCTGAAGTGCCTGGTGCGACTCATCTCGTCACGTGCCAGACCCTGTGCCCAGATTGTTGGGCCACATTCCAGATCAGCATGTAAACGACGGGGTGCCTCCTCAAGCCAAGAGGCTCCCCTGTGTGCTGTTCCCCATTAAATACTTGTTCCCTCACTGGCCCCATCACGGTGGACCAACAGCCCTCCCCCATCTGGCCCTTCCGAAGACTTTGTGGTGCCAGGTAGGAGCGAGAGGAATTGACTAGGCCAGAGGGACATTTACAAGAAGGTTCAGGAGCAGGTCAAGAGATGTGTGACCCCCTCTGTGCTTCGCAGAACTGGGCTGGTGCCAGAAGGCTCTGGTGGACCCCCTGGTTGTAACTAATTGTTGCTCTTAGACTGTTTCTGCTTAGCAACTTGTTGGTAAACTTCCTGAGTGGCGCCAAGACCCCTTTTGTTTATGTCTACCTCTTGTTTATGCTTACTGTCTATACCCACCTGCTTTCCAGGGACCCAGACGAGGTGTGACCTCAGCCATGAGTGGCCTTGTGTCCGGAAGGAGGGGCTGGTGAACTTCCATCTGGGGTGTCTGGGACAGTGGGGTGAATTGGAGGGTGGTGGGAGGTTTCGCTCAACGTGGTCTGCAGAGTATTACCTCTTGACCTTCTTGGTATCAGTGGCACTGCATTAGGCTGTCGAGTGCGTATGTGAGTGAAAGTTCCCATATGGACCAGGCTGGTACCCATTGCATTGCATAGCTGTGCAAAGTGAGTGTGAGGGTATCGGAGAGACCGTCTGTGAACCACCTGTGCTTGATGACACTGGTCAGTGGCGTTGTCTTATACATGGTTCTTGTGCCAAAAGCACTTTGCCTCTCAACATTGGGTTTATCAGCATGGCCTCATCCCGCGGTGCTGCTAAAAGTGTTATAATGCTGTGTATGTACATATTACTGATATCATTGTAGCCCAGGCTGCACCCTATAGCCATGTTACATAGCATTATTAGGATTGTGAGGGTCGGCTGGGGTAACAATATGTCACACCGCATAAGGGTGCTGTGGGGGGAGGGATTAGAATCAGACTTTTCCCATATGTGTGCATATTATTATCGAGATCAGATCAACAGGAACTTGGCCTAGTACTGCTAGTAATATTGCCAAGTGGGAATCATGCCCAAGAGTCCATGATATTCATGTTGCATTGTTTAATGTGTGTGTTGAATATAAACAACATTGCTCAATGTCAAGTACGGAACATTTATTGTGTAAGCGTACTGTGCTCTTGCTTTACACATTGCTTTTGAAGGACGCCAGACTGCTCAGTGCCAAGTTACCCAAGGATGAGCACAGGTTGTACAGTGTGTGTAATCACCTGCCCTTGACGGTAGCGATGCAGTCTGCCTGGATGGGCCATCCCTTCGGCCAACCAGACAGTGCTGGTTCCAACAGGGAGATTTTGACACTTGGCCTCCGGAGCCAGATCATGGCTCTACTAAAGATTAAGGTCTGCATTTCATGGCCTCAAGGCAGATAGGACTGAAATTTAGGGGAGACATCTGTTGTTCAAAGGGAGACCCTTTGAACCACCCCCAACTTCAAAGGCTCTCTCCGGTAGAACTACTGGTGCCATCCTGCAGCAAAGGATGAGATACGCTTGTGGGAACATGAAACCGGAGAACCTGGAACTGCGTGGTGTACATTGCCAGAGGACTCTGTTGCCCACAAGGAGGATTGCAGCCATTGAAAGGGACCGCATGCCATTCCTGAATAGTGGCTGGCCTGGCCAAACTTTCTGCTGCTGTGTGGCACCCTGAAGTGTGCTCTCCAAGGGCTTGGTTAGCTTGTCCCCCTTTCAGAGGTCTCAGGGACATCGAAGATCTCAAATGAGGGACCCACACCATCAACCTGTGACACCTGAGCGTGGTGCCCTCTCAAGTGCCCACATCGTCTGCTGGATTCCAGCTGGTAGTGCGGCATGGAAATGAGAATTGTGCCTGGAGACCGGATTGCCTTGTGCGGAGCCCCAAAGTCTGGCCCGCTTCAAGGGCGTGTGGCCCCCGCATCTTGGGAAACTTGGCACGCATAAGCATCTAGTTGGTGGTGAGCGGATTCACTGGTTGCGGGACCAAGAGGGGCCCGCTTCGCAATCATGCTGCATCTCTCTCATGCGACACGCCAACTGCATACTCATTCCATGCTGTGTCCGATTCACAGTTTGCAACCCTCGGAGGTGGGAGCTGTGACAGTAGTAGTGCCTCATTCTACCTCGTGAGGCCCTGCTGAACTTGTGCTTGTGTGCGTGACCGGAACTGTCTGGTGTAACCAATATCAACGTGCACCCGATGTTGTGCCTCATTTCCAGGGAGGTACGGAATTTGCAACTCTTTGATCGTGTGAGTGACCGAAGCGGTCCGGTGCGGCCAAAATCAGCGCGCACCGGACATTGTGCCTCATTTCCAGGGAGGTACGGATTGTACAATTCTTCATTGTGTGTGTGACCGAAACAGTTTGGTGCGACCCAGATCATCGCGCACCCGACTTTGTGCCAGGATTGCCTTGGTGCGACTCTGATCAACGGGTACCTGACTGGGTTCCTCCTCTTTCTGAGAGGCACCCCCTTGCTTTCTTCTCCATTCATATACTGTTCCTTTACAGACCAACTGCCCTATCCTCACCTGGCCTGCCCCGACGACACCGTGTTGCCAGGTAGTATTACCCAGCTAGGGCCTGGGTGGTAAGAGTGACTGACTGGGCTGGAGGGATGCTTCCGAGAAGGATCGGAAGTGGGTCAAGAAACTGCGTGACCCGGGGGTTTAGACAGGAAGGTTCATTTGTTCATACTCTGTGGGAATGCCTGATAGGAGAATATTGGAAGGAGGTTACCGAGGTCATGTCCCGCGTATTGTCGCTTGAGATCCCACTGAATGCAAAGTGGCTTCTGCTGGCAGTGTTGGAGGAGGAGTCCTGGCCAAAATACCAGAAACTTTGGCTGCTGCTGTCGGCTGGGGTGGCCAAGCGGAATATTGCTAGGGCTTGAGGGAGTGCTGATCCACCAGGAGTGAGGGAGTGGAAGTCTCACTTAGATTGGTGCCAGAAAGCAGAAAAGGCAGTCCATCAATGCAGGGGCTGACCTAGAAAGGGGGAAAAGATGTGGGGAGCCTCCCAGGCATACAGGGGGTTTTAAGAGGTAGGGAACACACTTCAGGGGTCCGACGATTCGAAATGCTATGATGAAAGATGGATAATTGCCATGTACTCTGTGATGGGCCATAAAAGCGCCCCTACGGATTGAGCTCAATGTCCTGCTTTTGGGTGTTGCCACTTCGTAACTGCCATGTATGTACCATGAAATGCGAGATGTCTTGATTGTATATACTGTATAATGAGCATGGTTTCAATAAAAAGAGTTTGTAAAAAATAAAAAAAATCTGGGTGACCCCCTCCTATGCTTTGCAGAACTGGGCTGGTGCCAGAAGGCTTGTGTGACCGTCTATTGCCCTCAGCCCATTTCTACTTCGCATCCTGTGGGTGAACTTTTCGAGTGGCTGTCAAACCTCTTTTGCCGATGCCTCCTAATTGATCTTGTTGCCTACCCCCACCTGCTTTCTGGGACCCTGACTACGAGTGACTTCGGCCATGTGCGGCCTATTGCCCGGGGGGGAAGACAGGGGTGTCTCCAATCTGTGGGTGTCTGATAGTCGGGGCGAGTAGAAGGGCAGAGGGAGGCTTTGGGCCACGAGGTCAGCAGAGTGTAACCTATTGACCTGCTGGGAATCAGTTGTACTGCTTTAGGGTGCTGAGTGTGTATGTGTGCGAGTGCTTCTGTACCGACTTGTCTGATACTCCTTGCACTGCGTAGCGGTGCGGAGAGAGTGTGTGTGTGTGGCAGTGACAGTGGGGAACCATCCGTGATTCACGACACTGGATGGCAGTTTGCCCGATACGTTGATTTCTTACCAGAAAAGCATTACATTTGACATTGGTTTTACCCGCGCTGCCTTGGCTAGCGGTGCTGTTAAAAAGTGTTATAATTTGTTGTATGTGCACATTTCTGATATCGTTGGGACTCGGGTGCACCCTATAACTGTGTGGTTTTGAATTATAAGAATTGCTAGGGTGGCTTGGGGTGGACAATGTGTTGCACAGCATAAGGGTGCTGGAGGGGGGTGTTGTAGATCAGGATCTTTCCCAAGTGTGCATATTACTCATGTCATTTGAACACGGCTGGACCTAGTACTGCTAGTAATAATTCTGAATGTGATTTATGACTAGAAATACATTATGTTCATGTTGTGCTGATTATTGTGTTGAAAACAAACTTTATTCATACACATCACGTCTGAAGTTTCTTTTGTGACGCCCAAGGTATTCATCATGAAGAAGTGCTGTGCCAATGCTTTACACATTGCCTCTGTGGTAAACCTGCCTGCTCAGTGCCAAGCTACCCAAAGGCGAGTGCAGGTTATACAGTGTGTCTAATCACCCGCCCCTGATGGGAGTGATAGGTTCTGCCTGGCCGGGGCTTCGCCTTAGCCAGCCAGAAAGTGCCAATTGCAACAGGAGCTCAACGCCAGCTGAGCAATGCATTTATCTACCCTGATTGTTTCAAATGCTGCATATCAAAAGCTTATTGGCTGTGGTAGGGGTGTGGTTTTCATATGCAGGTGACTCGTGAAGGGTGGGCCGTCCCTTCACCCCTCTCTCCCCATGAAGTTCTTATGCACCCTTAACTTTATTCTGTTCTTCCAATTCCTACCAATGAAGCCTTCTTTCCGTCTCTGGGCAAAGTCATGGGCATAGCTACCAACTATGCAGCAGATGCAGTAGTATTGGGGGCTCTGGGGATTAGTGGCTCTTTGAACCTCAATTATGGCTCTGTTTTTCGACAAAACTGTGTTAAAGATGGCACATTTTCCTTGCTTGCATGAGGGCCCATGCCATCCTTGCTATGCTAGTAGGAAAAGTATGACCAATAAGGGCAGGTTCTATGTCGCGTGATGCTCATTAGTCGCATGCACATCAAATGTGGGCAACACCCCTAACCCCACGCACTGGAATCTAGCCTGTACCTTGAAACTTTAAGGTCTATGCACAGAAAAACCAAGTCATACTCATAGACTTTATGGAAGCATATCCGTAAATAGAAAATCACCGTCCATCTCTCAACAACTGTGAGACGCTAAAATCCAAGCGGAAGACAGCTCAATGAGCAATCAAGTGACAATCTACGCACTCTGTCGCTGACACCCAAAGGGCACTCCCTCCAATAAAAGCACCCACAATTTCAGTCCGTGGATTCCTATGGGAGTGAGGAGGCGTTAGGGGCAGGGTCAGAAGAGGGGTCTTCCTTACTCATTGCCCCTCCTGCTCGATCAGCCCATGCCCAGGGACTCTTGGCCCTTGGATTTCAACCCAAAAGAAGTTCACTTGATTCAGTCAAATGTCATGTGCAGCATCCATCGCTCAATCCTGGGCAGGATTCAGACACCGTAGAAAGAGGTTGCCCTCAGGTTTCAGAAAACAACAAGGAATGGGTGACAGGGAAGACAGACTGCAAGGTTCTAAACAGGCCAGGTACATTCTGGGTCAATGAAAAGGTACCAGGTCTTACTGCGCTCAAAAATGCATTTTTCACACACACACACTCCTTTAACAGGACGAAGCCTCCAAAGCTATTGGTGTCGCAACCCCAAAATATGTAGAACAAGCATTTACAATGCAATAGGTCTCGCAATGACATTATTTTGAGCTATTGGCATTGTAAATGTCATTGTTTTTTTTTTCCCTTCGTGAAGCATTAATCAAATGGTGTAATGCAAAATAGCAATAGCTCACTTTATTGTAACTGCGAAATCTATTGCATTGCATTTGTACTAGTGTGAGTTTTGTATTGTAAATGGTACTGGCTTTTATTAATGTGATTTTTTTTATCACATTAATCTAATGCATTAAAAATGTTAATACCCACTCATTTTGGAATAAGGACTCTGAGTGGATATTACATATACCCATGTATTGTTACTATGACTGCAGTTACAGGTGTGAGATTACTGTCACTGCAGCTATAGGTGTGATGTTACCATTGTTGTGCTTATCAAAGGCAAGTTAAATATTATTCGTCAGTGGTGGCCAAAATTAGATGGGTGAAGTAAAATCGGGGCCACAGACCAGAGCATGGGAAAAGAAGCTACCCACATTGGGGGCTCCAGGGTTTACAGGCCCAACTAGCCGGCCTATAGTGTAATTAATGGCTGATCTCCAGGGACAGCAGCCATGTCATATTTAAGGATGTCCTCTTAGGATACATTTGCATTGAAAGGTTCTAAACGGTAATCACAATCTTTGGCTATCCAGAAAACCTGGTGCCACTGCAGCCCCTGTGGACCGGAGCTGAGCACCCCCCGTGGACCGGAGCTGGGCACCGCTCCCCCCGCACCTCCCCACCCGTGAAGCGGAGCTGGACACCTCCCCCCCTGGACCGGAGCTGGACAGTTACACCAGTTCCACTAATTATACACACCCTCCCTCACTGCTGATAAACCAGAGTTTGAGAGATGGACAAAGGCTGAAGCCTCAGTAGGGGTCAAGGGGCAGCTCCTGGGTTAAATGTGATAGAACGGGCCGGTAAATGTCCAGCATCTTCCAGCTCGCAGCACTAGGAGCGGTTATGAGCTCCAGACTCAGCTCTGGCACTGCCCCATTTCCCCCGGCCCTCTCAACGCCGAGGCGTGTGAGACTCGTATGTGCAAGGACAGCCTCAATGACAAGCGCCGACCCACTTAAGGCTGATGAAGCGGGGCTCCTAGCCCCAAAGCCGGGTAACTGGAGCGCAGCCTCGGCAGAGTGGCCCTGGAGGCGACCAAGTGCAGATGTCCTAAAAATAAACCCCAAAAGAGCTGCCGTCCGCTCCGTCCTTGAGGCCAGAGGTCGGCGTTCCTCAAGCTGGCTTCCGGATGGAACATTTATTCCGCTTTCCAGAACCCGGGGCTGTGTGTGAAGAAACTGACGATGGACTGACTGCTGTGCGGTTTGCAAAACATTAATGGGAGATTAAACATCTGGGCTGAACTGCGCTGCTAATGAACGGATACACAGTGTGCAAAACATAAGCATGTCCTAAGCATGAAATGTGGTATTCCCAATAACTCACTTTATCAGCACCATCAGATTGTCACTTCCTTTGGGAGAAAAGGTTTTACTTTCAGTAGGAAAAAAAAGGCAACGGTGTGCTTAGCAGGGACTTCTAGGTGCGACCGTAGCAGATACGGTAGCCAAAGCAGAGCGAGAGCTGGGGAGTACTGCCTGCCCAGGATCACACAAGGCGATCACTAGTGAAATTCAGTTTCAGAACTCGGGTCTTCTTGCATCCGGGGTCATCAGCTTAACCACGAGCACACACACCCTCAAGGGTTTAACACAAGCCGAAATGTCTCGTGAATAGACGGGTTTCAACGTGACTTAAGACACTGATGGATAAAAGGCAGGAATCCAACTTGAGTACTCAGACAAGCCTTTCTCGAAAACGAAAAACACATTTAGGAAAAACAGTTTTTTTTATTAGATAAAGTAAATAAGGGGCAGGTGGGTCAGAGGGTTATTCCTGCAACCACATTAGGCTCCAGTGACAAGTGCAGGCAAAAGCACAGAAGACGCAGAAAGAGTAATAAAATAATGCTGCTCTACAGCTGCAGAAACTAGGAGATACAGGAACTCAAGGCACACAACAGGTAGGAAAATCTTATTTAGAGAGAAATGTTTTCAAAGCCTTGCGACAAATTAGAGAAGTATAAACAAAACAAGCTCTCGCCATTGCGGGAAGGCAGCCGCTTGTTTATATTTGCATTGCGCTTTCACTTTAAGTGAAAGCGCGATGCAAAAATAAACACGCGGTTGATGTTGAGATAAGTAATTGCTTCACGACAGCCGTGAAGCAGACGAGCCAGTCCGGATGGGCCGGACGAAAGGGAGAAAGGGCAGTGGCCAAAAAGCATCATTTTCAATGGGAAGCCAGCGTTTAGCATAAACGCTTACGTGACCCAATGAAAATGAAAGGTGGGGCTTCAAGTCCCCTTCTGAAATCTCCTCTCTCACTATAGGTCTCGCCGAGTGAGCAGCGCATGCGCTGTAACGCTAGGCGAGACCTAAAAATAGGACGAGACATTGTCTCATGACCTGCAAGTCAAGTGATATGAAGATACTTTCGTTTCTTTCCTAGATAGCTGCCATGCGCATGGCACCTCTCCGCCCCACCAGAACAAGGGCATAACCTCTCCCACACTGTGCTCACTTAACCTGAACATGCTCTGCTTCTAGGTCACTACTTAGGCCCTTGCTGCAAGTCATTTGTAAATATTAAAACTGGGCCCAACACTATTTTCATCTGGAATTGCTGAGCTGTGTGGTAATACGACACACTTGCAATTTGTCCCCGTGCTACTTGCATCGGGTGATGCTTTGTAACCTTTGCATAGGGATAACAGATCTAGAATATGGAAAATGTTCAGATAACAGGTGCAGTTTCACACGTTATCCTTCATTCTGACCAGGAAAACTTGAAATCATTTTGTAGTTTTGACTACAAAGAAAAAACAGTTCTCCAGGGCAAAAGTACCACACAGTATTCTACGGCTTCTGTTAATAAGATCCGAACAGTCTCTGTTCTCAGAAAATTCCCAGCCAGAAGAAGGGCATGACCTCAAACACAAAGTAACGATAGCTCAGCCTGGGTGAAAAGGTGCATAGGATAGGAGAATAGACTAGGCTCGGTACCCATGCATCTATGCTTGTGACAGCCTCCCTATGGTGACGGAGAGGAGTGGGGTTATGCTACAGTACTGCGTGAGCATGGAGCGGAACAAGCTAATAACCATTGTATATGAGCTGTCCCTAGAAGACCTTAGGACCAAGGACTCCCCTTGAATCCGCAGGATCCACTAGAAAGAGTGTGCTGCATCTGGCCAGTTATATCAGGAACGTCAAGAAGAGCATCACTGGACTAGAACACGCAGCAAGGTCCAGAATCCCAAGGTTGCAATATGGGTTCAGTGGTGCAATTTCTGAGACACAGGAAAGTGGTCTGTGGACATTCCAAACAACTGACTCCAACTTGATGCAGCTGCAGTAGAGATCATAAGGTGCGTGCGGTGGGCAGAAGGAATGACTGTCTGACCCCAGTCAGCAAGTGAGAACTTGAGCCCTCCAGTAGATTACTCATCCAGCAGAAAGAGCGATCGAGAGGTTCCAAGGAATCCATTATCAACAAGAGAGGAGACATGGTGTTACTTCTGCTAGTTATTCTTTTTTGCTGACTTGAATATGCCTTGCATTACCCGCAGAGGTGAACTCAGCTGGGTCATGTACCTGCCGCGGTAAGCTCAAGAACAACATCTGATCAGCATGCCTGACACAAATAAGAAAAGAGTACAAAATCAGCCCCTTGAGGGCTTACTTTGGCCCTTCTTCAGCATGAGGAGTGCTCAATGAGGAATGCCCGCCTTGAAGATCAGACTCTATGAATGTGCCTCATGAAAATTCACGTCCTGTTGCAAATTTTACAACATGCCGTGTTTTCCTCTTGCATGAAAAGCATATGACATCTCTTGTAGAACACCAGAGAGGGGACAAACTGGGTTTGGCAGGATGATGTAGATTTATGGATATCCTTTTGAAATATTTTTGAATTGCCATTGTTTTGCATCTCTAATGAGCTTCGTCCCTTTTCCTTTCTCACTAAGCAGTTCCTTATGTTCCTTATGTTGTTGGGCTTAAGAAAGCCTCATTATTTTAATTTGATGCATTTAGCCACTCTCTGCTTTACTTGTAATGACATGTCAAGTGTATTGACGTTTTCACTGACCTCCACACTCTTAAGGCAAGCCCTGATCACAGCTCCATGCTATCAAGGAGACAGGAGTTTGATGACTTTGGGAAGCCTCTTTGACCAGTTAAGCTAATTCTAAAAAAAGGTTCTGATGCTGGATCTTGTGTGCTAGACCTTTAGGTCTTTCTGTGGTTTAGTGTCTTTGCAGAAAGATTGAAAGTCTCAAAATCCATCTCGACAATGTGAAAATACAGATTATGTAGCCCCTGGTGGGGCTGGCTATTGACACAAGGAACACTGTATCTGCAGGACACTCTCTGCCAAGTCCCTCTAAATGTCCCTAGCTCTGAATGCTGCATCAAGTCACCCTGAAGGAAAATGCAATCAAAGCAGCTTCAACAGCGCATGAAAGACGAGGGGTCAATCAAAAACTGCATAGCCAGCGTGCTCCAGACCTTGAGTCAAGACATCAATTCCAGCTGCCACCAGAGCCCAGTCCGAAGCTGGAAGGAAGGCCACAGCAACGAAAAGGAGGACTTCGAATCCCAAACCCAACTTGACTTATAGTCAGTGGTAAGCTGGACAGCAGCAACACTGAGCCAGGAAAAGACAACTTTACAAATACTTACTTTAGTGTGAACTTATAGTTTGCCCGAATGCCTGTTAATGAAGAGGTCTCTAGGTGAAACTGGCCCCATGACTTGGCATCATCTTATCATTTTATGTACTGCAGGAAGCTTAAGAAGAACTCATCTGTTGCCAGATGAGTGCTGTTTACTCAGCATAGTTACATCTAGCAATCATCCTCGTTGTCATGTTGGTGAGATACCATTGGGTATTAAGTGCCTGCTGCGGAGGTGCGTGTGCGCAACCTGCAAATCACATGCTTCACTCTACCTTTCCATTTCTGGCAGTCAGCCCTGCACATAGACATCATTAATATTAAAAAATGTCTGCAAGAACTATGAAGCAGCCTCTGGTTCAATGGGTGATGGAACAAGCTTCATGGAGCTCAGACTGTGCTCCTGATGCACACCTCAGCGTCCCTACCGTCACCAGACTTCACAACAGAGGCGGACCAGCACGGCCTCAGCTCAGGTCACTGAATCCACGAGGCAGAGGATGTCCTAGTTCTTTAACTGGACTCACTTCAGAGGTTGCAGATCTTCTTCGGCAAAAGCACACCACAGCCATTACTGCTGCACTTCTGCATAGATCTCGGTGTCCAAGTGGTTGCTTATGCAAGGCTGACTGCAACGTTAAATGCTTTATGCCAGACAACCCCGACTTAACAACAATTGTACATTCACTTTGATCCTACAAGGGGTGCGGCGGAACAGTAATTAAATAATACAGCAGAAGGTGTAAGATTCTCAGGGCACAAATGCATCTCAGGACACAGAAAAGTTAAAGTTGGACCTGGTGACAGTAACATGTGAAGACGGTGAATATAAATTAATGCTGCCTGTAAAATGCCACTGAGCGGAGACCCATATCTTGCTGGACCATTGAAATCTCGTGCTGCTCCCAGGCAACAAGATGTTTCAGTCTTTGTGAATGTCACTCTTGCCCAACAGGGAGTTCCATAGAGCCATAACCTAGCACGTCACTCACTGATGTTCCAGTATGAGTAGGTCTATCGGAGCTTCCTCTTCCTTGTAATGTAAGCTGATGCTTTACTCAAAGAACTAGCAGAGTTCAGATACCTCCTTAATGTCACATAATCCAGTGGTGGATTCTTTCAAGGGACGGTAATCGTGTGCATCAGTGGGTTCTTACACACACCAGGGTTGGTAATCCTAAGAATTACCATGTCCTCCTTGTCCTGGGGAATTCCTAAGATTTTCAAACTCGACCCTCACTGTCGAAAAGGCCCTGTGGACTCTGTGGAACGCCGGTGGTGTTCAGCCGCTATGACTTTCACCGGGTGGCCTTGGAGGCTTGTCTTTTCAAACAAGGATATCACCATGGTGATGCTTGGGTCGCCTCACTGATGCCCAGCGCACCCCACCCTTCCGCACAAACACCCCGCAGCCTCTATTACTGAAAGGCATGCCTACTGTCAGCCACGGCAGAAGTGTGAATGGGGTGAAAAAGGGTCTTTAGTGGGACACAAGGAACTTTGTGTAGCTCTCCCAGAATCCCCCACTGAGGTGGTAAGGGAAAAGATTTTCTATAGACCAAGGTGAAATTTTGTTTACGCATTTCTATTTCCAGCACTTCGAATTACACTGGTTACAAGAAATGTCCAAGATTAGGCCATTACACCAAGTCATGTAATATAGCCTAACAGCCCACTGCCGAGGGCTATAGTGGTTGTGAAAGGCCCTTTATTTTTCTGCTTTTTTTTGCATGAAATGGGTCTTCATCCATTCTGCATTGTTAGAAATGGGATTTTTGGTAGGCTAGGGAGTGGGCCAAAGCCAGGCAAAAACCACCACTCTAGTCAGGATAAGGGAGTTACACGTCTAAAATAACCCCTGCTCACTCCTTGGTAGCTTGGCACGAGCAGCCAGGCTTATCTTAGAGGCAGTGTGTAAAGCATTTGTACATAACCCACAGTAATACAGTGTACGCACTACAAAAGGACACCACACCAGTTTAGAAAAATATCCAATATTTTTATATAATTAAAACAAGACCAAAAACGATAAGAATCCACAATACTATACTTAAAAGTTCACAGTTCCAAAAATACGCTGATTAAAAAGAGTTCCTTGTGTGGATAGCTCCGTCCGGGCTACCACGGCGTCGTGAACGACAAATCCAACAGTTCTGGCTGGTCGCGGGGTCGCGGGCCAGCTACGGTGTCGGGAAGACCCGCAAACAGTACCTGTGAGAGATGCAGGGCGTTGAGGCCCTTGAAGTCACTCGCGTTGCAGGTCGAGAACCTCTCTGATGGAATTAGGAGCGCTGGCGCCGGCAGACGTCTGGTGCTGCGGTGCGCAGCGGTGCAGCGTGCGGTGCCCCCAGGTCGCGGTGCGAGCAGCGGCTCGGTGACAGCGTCAGATGGCGTCGTCGGTGAGACCAGGGTCGCGGTGCGAGATGAAGGCGGTGCTCGCCACGGTGCTAGCAGATCACGGTGCAAGCAGCGTCGTCGTCGTTGCTGAAGCGCTGTCGTCGGCTGACGAACTGGAGTCGATGGTGCCGGCGTCGGTAGGCCAAGGTTGCGGTGCAGGATGAGGGCGGTGCGTCGTGTGACTTACGAGCGGTGCCCTCGAACCACGGTGCAAGCAGCGGCGTCGATTTCGGCGGGAAGTGGTGGCGTCAGGAAGGCCAAGGCATCCTCGTGAAGCAAGGCGGTGTGAAGTGCGGTGCCCACAGGTCGCGGTGCGAGCAGCGGCTCGGTGGCGGCGTCAACAGGCATCGTCGGTGAGACCAGGGTCGCGGTGCGGCGTTGCGGCGGTGCTCTCTGCGGTGCCAAAGCTTTGGCGTGAAGCGAGGCGGTGCGGAGTGCGGTGCCCACAGGTCATGGTGCAAGCAGCGGCTCGGTGGCGGTGTCAACAGGCGTCGTCGGTGAGACCAGGGTTGTGGTGCGGCGTTGCGGCGGTGCCCTCTGCGGCGCCAAAGCTTCGGCGTGAAGCTAGGAGGTGCGGAGTGCGGTGCCCACAGGTCGCGGTGCAAGCAGCGGCTCGGTGGCGGCGTCGTTGGTGAGACCAGGGTTGCGGTGCGGCGTTGCGGCGGTACTCTCTGCGGTACCAAAGCTTCGGCGTGAAGCAAGGCGGTGCGGAGTGCGGTGCCCACAGGTCGCGGTGCAAGCAGCGGCTTGGTGTCGGCGTCAACAGGCGTCGGTGAGACCAAGGTTGCGGTGCGGCGGTGCCCTCTTCGGTGCCTTCAGGACACGGAGTCGGCAGCGGCGTCGTAGACGTCGTTGAGTTGGCGTTCTTCTTGCTGCAGCACAAAACACACAGTCCCCAGTGCTGCGGGTCGAAGAACTTGAAGTCTTTGCTGTTCCTGAGACTTCGTGAACAGGGGGCAAGCTCTACCTCAAGCCCTTGGAGAGACTCACAAATTAGGTTGCAGAAAGTCCAGTCCAGGCCTTTCACTGCCCAAGACAGAAGCAGCCACTGCAGGTCAGCCCAGCAAAGCACCCAGCAAAGCAGTCGTTCCTTTTCGCAGCTTCTCCGGCTCTTCTTCTTGGCAGTCTTCTTGTCCAGATGAGTTCTAAAGTTCAGGGGTCTGGGACCCAGCATTTATGTCCAAAAATCCTTTGATCTCTTAGGCAGAGAGGGCCTGTGCCCGGTCAGGACCAGTTCTGCCTTCTCTGGTGTGAATTCCTGGCAGGAGGTGGAGACGGCATTTGTCAGAGGCAGAGCAGGCCCTTTGAGGTGCAAGGAAATCTCCTCCCCCTTCCCCCATCGTAACCCAGGTCTCTTCAGCCCTTTCCTGACCTACCTAGACCATCTGCCGCCCCTCCTGCTCCCCCAGCCTTCTGTCATCCAAAACCCAGACAGGCAATCCACATTCCAGCAGAGGCACACAGGATGACTGAGCAAGAAAATACCTACTTTCTAAAAGTGGTATTTTCAAACACAGAATGTAAAAATCACCTTCACTAAAAGATGCATCTTTAGATTCTGAGTTCAGGCATACTAAATTCTATTTTCTTACCGAATTCCCTGGGCCAGTTATGTTTATAAGATGTTATAAACAAACCTCCCATTCTATCCTATGGGGAACTGGTAGCCTTGCAATAGTGAAAAACGAAATTGGCTGTAATTCACTATCAGGACATGCCACACACACCAGGGCATGTCCCACCTTTCACATACACTGCACCCTGCCCACAGGGGTACCTTGGGCCTACCTGAGGGGTGTCTGACAGTGTGTGCACTGGCCAAGTTGACATGGCAGTTACAAACTGCGCGCAGACTTCTGCAATGGCAGGTCTGAGTTACCGTTTTCAGGGCTACTCCCGGGGGTGGCACAACCAGTGCTGCAGGCCCCTGAGTAGCATTTGATTCACCAGCCCTGGCACACGCAGTGCACTTTACTAGGGGCTAACAGGTAAATCAAATATCCAATCATGGAAACACCCATCCATAACACAATTTACACAGAGAGCATATGCACTTTAGCACGGATTAGCAGTGGTAAAGTGCCCAGAGTCCTAAAACCAACACAAACAGGTCATGGAAAAATAGGAGAAAAAAGCAAAAAGTTTGGGGATAACCCTGCAAAAAGGGCCATTTCCAACACAACCCCCTTCCAGCCTAAAGCCAGGGGAGACCAATCCATACCTCGATGGGCTTCCCTGCTTGGGGCGATAGAACACGGAACCTGGCCCGCAACAGCAGGGTTTCCTTCCCGTTCTACGCCTTCCTGAACCTAGTTGGATCCCTCTATCCATACTCTCAGGGCCCACTAAGCTGACCCGGGGGGAACCCTTCTCCTCACCTGTGGACCCCATCTGTGCAGCACCTAAACTTACTTTGCTCACAGATGTGTCCCAACAGGCAGACAGTACCCACATGGCCAACACAAGGGTGTGGCCCAGTCCACCCGAGGGGGGTGACTCCTTTCCCCCTCCCAGGGGCAACTCTGTCCCTCCGGACAGCCAGCCACAGTGGCCACTGACAACTGTCAGTGATGAGAGCCAGGCCTTATGCCTTTCAGGCCACTCCAACTGTTGTGGCGTCAGAGAGTGGGGGGCGGTAGCCCCAGGTGCCTGGCACCCTCTCTCTACTCTCCCCCTGCCAAGCCAGGTATGGCATCCTGACACTGGCCCACCAGCCCAGGGTCTGTACCCTGCGGCTGGACAGGAGGCGGGGGTGGGCTCCCCCACACCCTCTCCTTCTCCCTGGGGCTCTGTACCCTCCTACCTGGAGCGGTACCCCCTTCCAGAATTGTCAGGGCACCTGTGGCAGGTGTCCTGCACAATTCACCCACCAGTTCAGGGGGGCTATCCTGCAACTGGTACCTCAGTCCAGGGTCTGTACCCTGAGGCTGAACAAGGGACTGGGGTGGGCTCTCCCACACCCGGTCCTCCTCCCTGGGGCTCTGTACCCTCCCACCTGGAGCGGCACCCCCAGAAGACAAACTGGTAGGGGCACCGTAAGCAGTCGCCCCTTCCCCCAGGTCAGGGGGGACACCCTGAACCTGGTCCTCCAACCCAGGGTCTGTCCCCTCAGGCTGACCAGAGGTCTCGGGCGAGGCTCTCCTCCCCTTACCTCTCCTTCCGGGGTTCCGCACTCCCCTCCCGGGAGAAGCACCCTCAGAACCCAAAACGGACAGGACCATGGGACCAGACCTCCTACACAATTCTTCCACCAGTTCAGGGCCTTGACCCTGCAACTGATCCACCACCTTAGGATCTAAACCCTCGGGTTGAACCGGGGTCAGAGGCGAGGACTCCCTCCCTCTGCACCCCCTTCCAGAGTTCTGCACCCTACCACCTGGAGTGGTACCCCTAGAAGATAAACCGGTCAGGACACTGCTTACAGTCGTTCTTCCCTCCAGGTCAGGCAGGACCTGAACCTGGCCTCCCAACCCAGGGACTAACCCCTGCAGCTGGGCACCTGCCCTGCGCACCAGGACTTCCTTGGGAGCACGCATGCCCCCCCTGAGGGTAACACATGATTCATGTGTTGTGTGACAGTCTGCCTGGCGCAGATCTCCCGACCCCTGTCCATCTGACAGTGCGCGAAGATCCCCCAGGACAGAAGTGGTGTTACCATGGTTACTCCTAGGAGGCTCAGCCCTTCTGGCTGGCCCCTGACCCACTGGTTCTCCCACGGAGGAACGCATCCCCCTCTCACCCCTCAATCTTGACTTCTGCACCCTCCACTTAGGAGCGGCACCGCCAGACACCTGAACCGCTGGAGCTCTGTTTACAGACACTCCCCGTTCTCCTGACACTAGGGGATCCCCCTCAACGGACGGCCTACCAGTACAGCGTAGGCTCCCCACCGGGTGTTCCCTCCTGGAACCACCCAGGCTCTGGGACCGGGTTTCGGGCACCTTGGGCCGCAGCCCATTCCCACTCCTTCTCCGCAGAGACAGGACGTGAGTCCCTACACCCTTCCCACGACACCGGGACCTATCTGGGCTACCACAAACCTTTCCGACCACCTTTGGTTGGGAAATACCTAAGCCACTTCCTTCCGGGTCACCCCCAGATGCTTCTCCAGACCCTCTGGAATCCACCAAAAGGTCTGCCTCCCGTGCAAGCTCCCTGGGGTCAGAGAACTCACACTCCAGTGGGTGTTGGCATAGCTCTGGAAAACAGGGACTTAAAATATGCTCTCCAACAATTGAATCACACAGCCCCACACAGGTGTTAACCAAACTACCCTTCACCCAATCATCCAGTGCCTCAGAAAAGTACCCCACATCATTCCCACAAGACTGGTGAGACAGTGTCTGACTGTTGCTGTCTCTTAACCCATACTCTTCTGGCTGGTCTCCATACTCACTTACCAGGGCCTCTATCATGGGGGAACCCCTCTCCCTGCACCTCTCATCTAGAGTCAGTAGAGTGTCCCTCCCACTACCAGGAAAATGATCCCCTGTGCCAGTTCCCCAATCCACCTCAGGGACACTGCGCACCACTGGGGTAATCTCACAATCCTGAACCCCCTGGTGTATGTCAACCCCCTCCTTGAAGCAGGGCCCCAAACCTGTGTGTGTGTGTACCTCATCCTCAGTACTGGACCTAACACTTTTGCTGCCACCATCTTGGCTGGGCCTATCCCCACTGGCTTCCCAGTCCAGCTCTCTCATTTTAAACTCATGGTCTAACATCATCCTCCTTTCCTCCATGGCTATTCTTTTGTCTTCCCTCTCACTTTCCATCCTGAGTTTCTCCAACTCAAACTTCCTCGCTTCCCGCCTGTCCTCCAGCTCCTCTGGGGACAGACTGCTGCTGCCTGGTTTAGAGGGTGCCCCCCTCCCAAAAGCACATCCACCCTTGGAATAGGCTCCTCTGCCTCCATGCCAAGATCCCCAGACAGCTCACTTGCATGTCTGGCTGCTACCCAGGCCCTCAGCGCCTTTTGTAGCTCCTCTTTTCTGGTGAGGTCCCTTATTTGGATTTTGAGGTTTTTGCAGATCGCCTTCAATCCCTTAACATTGTAGGTTTCTAACCTCTCCTCCTCAAAGGCCACTTCCAAGGATGCAACAGATGATGCAATTGATTCAGGCATGTTGTACTGGAAAGTTCAAGTTCAAAACCAATGGAAAGGCAAAAATAGACCAAAAAAACAGTATGTGGTATGTAAAGGACTGCGATGTGGTAGTAGTGCACCCCATTCACTGCAAATCAAGTGCAAACGCAAGTCCTATCCTCACCGCTGACAACCAATGTTAGAAATGGGATTTTTGGTAGGCTAGGGCATGGGCCAAAGCCAGGCAAAAACCACCACTCTAGTCAGGATAAGGGAGTTACACGTCTAAAATAACCCCTGCTCACCCCCTTGGTAGCTTGGCACGAGCAGCCAGGCTTATCTTAGAGGCAGTGTGTAAAGCATTTGCACATAACCCACAGTAATACAGTGTACGCACTACAAAAGGACACCACACCAGTTTAGAAAAATATCCAATATTTTTATATAATTAAAACAAGACCAAAAACGATAAGAATCCACAATACTATACTTAAAAGTTCACAGTTCCAAAAATACGCTGATTAAAAAGAGTTCCTTGTGTGGATAGCTCCGTCCGGGCTACCACGGCGTCGTGAACGACAAATCCAACAGTTCTGGCTGGTCGCGGGGTCGCGGGCCAGCTACGGTGTCGGGAAGACCCGCAAACAGTACCTGTGAGAGATGCAGGGCGTTGAGGCCCTTGAAGTCACTCGCGTTGCAGGTCGAGCTCCTCTCCGATGGAATCAGGAGCGCTGGCGCCGGCAGACGTCTGGTGCTGCGGTGCGAAGCGCAGCGGTGCAGCGTGCAGTGCCCCCAGGTCGCGGTGCGAGCAGCGGCTCGGTGACGGCGTCAGATGGTGTCGTCGGTGAGACCAGGGTCGCGGTGCGAGATGAATGCGGTGCTCGCCACGGTGCTAGCAGGTCATGGTGCAAGCAGCGTCGTCGTCGTTGCTGAAGCGCTGTCGTCGGCTGACGAACTGGAGTCGATGGCGCCGGCGTCGGTAGGCCAAGGTTGCGGTGCAGGATGAGGGTGGTGCGTCGTGTGACTTACGAGCGGTGCCCTCGAACCACGGTGCAAGCAGCGGCGTCGATTTCGGCGGGAAGTGGCGGCGTCAGGAAGGCCAAGGCGTCCTCGTGAAGCAAGGCGGTGCGGAGTGCGGTGCCCACAGGTCGCGGTGCGAGCAGCGGCTCGGTGGCGCCATCAACAGGCGTCGTCGGTGAGACCAGGGTTGCGGTGCGGCATTGCGGCGGTGCCCTCTGCGGCGCCAAAGCTTCGGCGAGAAGCGAGGCGGTGCGGTGCCCACAGGTCGTGGTGCAAGCAGCGGCTCGGTGGCGCCATCAACAGGCGTCGTTGGTGAGACCAGGGTTGCGGTGCGGCGTTGCGGCTGTGCTCTCTGCGGTGCCAAAGCTTCGGCGTGAAGCAAGGCGGTGCGGAGTGCGGTGCCCACAGGTCGCGGTGCAAGCAGCGGCTCGGTGTCGGCCTCAACAGGCTTCGGTGAGACCAAGGTTGCGGTGCGGCGTTGCGGCGGTGCCCTCTGCGGTGCCTTCAGGACACGGAGTCGGCAGCGGCGTCGTAGACGTCGTTGAGTTGGCGTTCTTCTTGCTGCAGCACAAAACACACAGTCCCCAGTGCTGCGGGTCGAAGAACTTGAAGTCTTTGCTGTTCCTGAGACTTCGTGAACAGGGGGCAAGCTCTACCTCAAGCCCTTGGAGAGACTCACAAATTAGGTTGCAGAAAGTCCAGTCCAGGCCTTTCACTGCCCAAGACAGAAGCAGCCACTGCAGGTCAGCCCAGCAAAGCACCCAGCAAAGCAGTCGTTACTTTTCGCAGCTTCTCCGGCTCTTCTTCTTGGCAGTCTTCTTGTCCAGATGAGTTCTAAAGTTCAGGGGTCTGGGACCCAGCATTTATGTCCAAAAATCCTTTGATCTCTTAGGCAGAGAGGGCCTGTGCCCGGTCAGGACCAGTTCTGCCTTCTCTGGTGTGAATTCCTGGCAGGAGGTGGAGACGGCATTTGTCAGAGGCAGAGCAGGCCCTTTGAGGTGCAAGGAAATCTCCTCCCCTTCCCCCATCGTAACCCAGGTCTCTTCAGCCCTTTCCTGACCTACCTAGACCATCTGGCGCCCCTCCTGCTCCCCCAGCCTTCTGTCATCCAAAACCCAGACAGGCAATCCACATTCCAGCAGAGGCACACGGGATGACTGAGCAAGAAAATACCTACTTTCTAAAAGTGGTATTTTCAAACACAGAATGTAAAAATCACCTTTAGATTCTGAGTTCAGGCATACTAAATTCTATTTTCTTACCGAATCCCCTGGGCCAGTTATGTTTATAAGATGTTATAAACTAACCTCCCATTCTATCCTATGGGGAACTGGTAGCCTTGCAATAGTGAAAAACGAAATTGGCTGTAATTCACTATCAGGACATGCCACACACACCAGGGCATGTCCCACCTTTCACATACACTGCACCCTGCCCACAGGGGTACCTTGGGCCTACCTGAGGGGTGTCTGACATGTAAGAAAAGGGAAGGTTAGGGACCGGCCAGTGTGTGCACTGGCCAAGTTGACATGGCAGTTACAAACTGCGCGTAGACTTCTGCAATGGCAGGTCTGAGTTACCGTTTTCAGGGCTACTCCCGGGGTGGCACAACCAGTGCTGCAGGCCCCCGAGTAGCATTTGATTCACCAGCCCTGGCACATGCAGTGCACTTTACTAGGGGCTAACAGGTAAATCAAATATCCAATCATGGAAACACCCATCCATAACACAATTTACACAGAGAGCATATGCACTTTAGCACTGATTAGCAGTGGTAAAGTGCCCAGAGTCCTAAAACCAACAGAAACAGGTCAGGGAAAAATAGGAGGAAAAAGCAAAAAGTTTGGGGATAACCCTGCAAAAAGGGCCATTTCCAACATGCATGATAACGGGTAATTATACATAATTTTCTGGCTATTTTGCATTGATTCCGCCCAAAACATTATGTCACTTTCACCCAGGACAAATTTTCAAGTGCTGTTTATAAATCAGACAGCTGCAGGAAGAATTTAATTTTCATCGCAGTCAAACTGGTACTACTCTAATAGGAAAATTGTTCCTCATCCAAAACATTAACTACAGCTGAATGGTAAGTTCTGGTTCCTGACAAAAGGGTAAAATCTATCCTCGCGAATTTGAGCTTCTTATACATGGAGGCGGTCAAGGTCCAAATGCATGACCAGCAACACTTCTGGCAGCTGCTGTCCTCTACTGTCATTGGCTTACTTACCGGTGCACCAAGTACATCTCTCAGGCAACTCCAAGTGAACAGTGAAAGGCTTGGGTGGTAGGATCAAGTCCTGGGCAGCCAGCAGGGCTCAGGCGCGAGGGACGGCCTAGGGGCCTTTATTCCAACTAATCAACTTTAGTCAGAGAGTTAAAAAACAAACTGCTCCTGGTACCGTTGATCTTAGGAGATGGGTTCCACACATCGTCTTTGTGGCACGAAGGATGCTCCGAAACGTTCTGTGAGTTAAGTACCTACTGCAGAGATCTTCGTTCAACCGGAAAATCACAAGTTTGGTATCCTAGTAGATCAACACAGTCATATGTTGTTCTAAAGAGAGTTCAAAGGAGTGGGTGGTAATAGGATCACTAGTTTTGGACCACAAATTTGGCAAGAGGCAGATAGTACTTTATGACAATACATCATTACTAATAATATTAAAATCCTCCCTTCAGTAGCCCTGAAGCTGAACCCAGGGGAGGGGAGTGGCTAAAGGCAGGAAGCACTACAGATCACGTTGTACTCCAAACAGAAATTACACCATCCCCTACTTTCAATCATATTTATTTGCAGAGGGCAAACACACCCTCTGTTCAGTTTATTCCATCCTTAAAGTAGAGAATGTGCCCGCTCCTTCGGTGAGTCAGGGGTGGTGAATGTTATTTGTGAAAAAAATATATTACTTAACCCTGCTTGTTCTATTTAAGATTTTTACAAAGAGCAAATGACCAGAGTATCAGAGAACTGGACAATATTGAAAGGAGAAGAAAAGATAATGCAATACAGTGCTATGCAAATGGATCCTAAAATCTAATCCAAACACAGTATTTGAAACCATTCCAGATTTCCCCCATCATAAATCAATATTTCTAAAAAGAAAATGCATACAGCAAAAAAAAAAAAATCTAAGAGGGGGGGCAAATAGGCAGGACTCAAATACTTGTTACCTAAAACACCTAAAGAGCGTTGCTTGTGGGTGGGTGGGTGTTTTCTCAATTTTAGAAATATCTGAATTATTTCCAATTCAGTGGAAATATGGCTCCATGTGGAAAATGCTTTCCGGAGGTTGTTTAAACTAGGCTTTTTATTTTTGGGGGATTTCTGTTCTTCTAATTTCTAACTGTCCCAGCTGTATAAACACTTGGCACCCCCCTGATATCTTAGGAAAAGGCATGAATGACACAGACTCTAAACAGGCAAGGAGAGGAATTTTAGGGTGAAGAAGACAATGGAGTGGGAACAAGTAAAATTGCTTAACACTAGCATAAGATGGTCAACTTCTCACAAATCCTAGAGCAGCCTGCGAGTACACTGTAGCCCTTCCCACAAAGAAGCCAAGGAGTATGTAGGTTGAAGAGCCAAGACTGGGTACCAGTAGGTGGTAGCATCAGAGTCTGAACAACTGATCAGAAGTTGAATTCAGCAATTTAATGTGATTACAATAAATAAGATCAGATTGCCTACTGCATCTCTGAACTGAAGCTCGTTGGACAAGTGAGAAGCAATCACGATACCCAATGATTTATCTGAACATGCCAAGGCTAGGGACAATCATTTAGACAATTCCTGGTTTCAACGGTAGCTTGAACATCTTGTTGGAAATTGCAATGAAACTAGTCAGTCTGTGACTTCTACTTTTCCATGCAGTTAAGTTAGTTTAGATGTGATTGGAAAGTTAATCATCCTTTACCCATAACGGCAGACTAAAGAGCCAAAAACTATCTCAAGATCTCAGACTTATCATTAACAGGTAACAGATAGCATCCCAATACACCTTTGGAAACTAGAAATGCTAACCTGTCTTTAAATGTCGCAGTAGTGCTTAATGTCTATGTCTTGTAGGCTTTTCAAAAGGCACATTTTGTCACTTATTGAAAAAAACATAGGTGGGTTATTCAGATCTATCGAACTTTTAATATCCATACTCCTTATTTAGTGAAGGTGTTAGAAAGGCTAGTAATGTGCTCCATGAGTGCACTGAGTGCAATCTTCATCCATGTCATACAATCCAGCCTCACACCCTCTCATGAAACAGAGAGGGTTGTTTATTGTTAGAAGACGTGCCAGCACTCACAATATTAGAGCTAGCCAGGTGTGCTCCTGTACCTCACTTGTAGTGCAAATTTAAAGCACCTTTCTTCCTAGGTAGGGATTTCTGATCTTGTTGACGGAACAACCACAATATATGTGTCCATGTGTGCAATTTGTTATCCATCGAGCCTGGCAGCAGATCTGTTGGGCCATTGGGCCAATCCCAACCTTAAATGAATACTGAAATTCTACATCACTTTAACCCATCCACTGGGTGCATGAAATGGTTTGTTAGTGTCCGACACACTGTCACTTTTGAAGTTTGAGTGAGAGTAGTATGTTACCTGGTGTTGAAGGCTTTTTACTCTCCCTACACGACTGGATGTAGAACAACAGACTTGTGCTTAACAGCTTCAAGCACCCTGTCCCACTTGTAATATTTGACATGTTAAGAGAAAATCATTTTCTCCAACCCCATTTTTTTGTTAAATATCTTTATCCTACTGGTACTTTTCCTTTTTTCTGCTATTTGTTTATGTCCTTTTATGGCTTGCTGAAATAAGTGCTACAAAACATGTTCTGAATTGTTTACGTCATTTCCTAACTGTAAAATGTCCATGTTATAATTTATTTTGTGGTTATAAATCTTTTGAGTCGAACTCTTAAATGTAAGGCTTCCCTGCCATGTTGTGTGAGTGAATGGAGGATGGAAAGAGGGCCCCTCCCTGTCCATTCCATGACTTCTAGGGCGCCACAGGATCTTATCAGTTGTCCTGGCCCTTATCTGCATTGGGAACAGTGCAGAGGACTGGACACTGAGTGTGAAGTGGTTTCTTGCACTCACAAGTAGGAGGTGAGGACAGCCGAGCTGCAGATAATGTTTCCTTGTGCTTCCTGCGCAGGCGCATTGCCTGACCTAGCTCTGTGCAGGGGTCTTGTAAGCACGTCCGCACCATGGGGGAAGTTGGGTTTGAGCCAACTTGTCTCGTTACCGGTCACACACAGGCCATCCCTGGTTACTTCCAAGTAAAGGCTGTGGTCACGCTTCTTCATATCCTGTTTAGTTGCCCAGGCGTTTCGCTCTGCACCACGTCTCCACTCAGGGGATAGGCCAGCCCATACAAGGCTGTGAATTTATAATGTGCCCATAGGGTTTTACAGGGTCGGCGGCGCCCCACGCTCGTCTGAACGTTTAATGAGATCATGAAAGCAACCATACGGTACTTGTTTATAATGAATGCAGAGAACTCACAGTGCAGTGCCCTTCTGAAGTGCAAGTGCTGATCAGGGCTTTACATGCGAGGTGCATGTGATATAATATAGACAGGGCCACTGGAATTATGCGATTGTGCAGGCGCAGCGATTTTTGCATAATTATAGATTTGTTGCATTTGCCACATAATCCATCATCTGCTGCATAATCTACAGATTTTAACAAACAAAAAAATGTGTTTCTAGTTCAAACGGCTCATGTTGCCACGCAGTGGTAGGCCCTTTACGAAACTGGACTGCACAACTTACTGTTGCTTATTACTATATTTGGATGTTAAACTGCTACTAATGAGGTGCAACCAATGCCCAGAGAGTGTTACCACGTTAAAAAAATTATGAAATAAAGAAGTAATACAATTACAAAATGTGGCACATAATGCCGCATAATTTGCATTTTCTTGCCGCATAATTTTTTCAACCCTGCAGCATAATGTGGCCCTCTCCTGCCGCATATTTCTAGCGGCCCTGAATATAGAACATCAACTGTGTACTTCAGTGCACAGATGAAGGGTTAAAACTAGCCAAAGTGCTCATGGAGAGGAGTGCATCCCTCAGTCCAGATGAATTATCTAACGTGAACATGGAGGCATACTCCCCCCTCCCCCAAAAGTGTACTCTCAATGCCCAGATGAGGTATATAAAGTGTATATAGAGATATACACATCAACAGTGAAGTGCACCATGTCAAGGTGAAGTACTTAAAGTCATACATGTGGACACGGATTCCCACTGTGTTCCCAAGAATGACCATTAGTGCACGTGGCAATTAATGCTGTACATGCTAGGCACATACAAAGTGCACAAGAAACATCAATTTTTTTGAAAAAGGGGCACATGAAATTTCCACTGTGTACTTGATCCGATACAGAACCCAGTGTAGGTGGAGGACGCACATAGACACACAGACATAAAGTATATACGGGTAGTTAAACTATCCCTGATGCAAAGGTATAGCATCTGCATTGATTGCAGTGTAGAACATACAAAGCACAATTAGTTTGACTGTTAATAGTATGCAGTACATAGTCATACATAAACATAAAAATAAAGGGAACACACTTCACTTAGTGCTGTACCTATGAACAGCCACATGCCTTAGTCCCTTGAATAATGCTGGTGTGAAGGAACTCACGACATTTAATTCAGGATCGCATGCAATGAAATAACACCAAGTTAAATTTATCAAACTTCATTTTATCCCACAAAGGCACTCACAAAAGCCGAGGCTATACTAATTTTTGCACACGTTGCCAAGGCATGTGTTATGTTAAAAGACTTGTAGAGCGCATGGCTGCCCCAGCAACAGGGCGTTCCTCCAGGCTATCAGGGTGTGCATTGCAGCATTTCATTTCATTCGTATCCTTCTGTCTCCGACCAGGACTTACAGTTTTTTAGATACCTATGAGTTATACAACTGTGCCACCATTGAATGTTCTTCTCCTGCATGAAACCATCACTGGTCCAGACAGCTCTGCTGCCGGTGCAACACCGAGTGCGAGTGGAAGTGACCTGTACTCGGATCTGTTCTTCTCTGGCTGTCACGTTGGAACAGACACTGGTGGTTTTGGATACCAAACCATTGAGCCTCATTACTCCATATTCTCTTTCAATTATTTAGTTGCATTTTTTTCTCGATCTGTGACACATTGTCACAATAGAATAAGTTGACAGGGTTAGTGTTGTGATGGCCTGTGGGTAACAGTCAAAAGGGTTTGCAGAAATGCTAGCCAATTTCTTGATCAGTGGGGTTTCCTTTTGATTGAGTCCCTTGCCTCATTACAAATACTTCCGCTCCTGTGCCTCGTTACAAATACTGCTGCTCCGTGCCTCATTACAAATACTTCAGCTCCTGTGCATCGTTATAAATACTGCTGCTCTGCGCCTCCTTACAAATACTTCAGCTCCTGTGCATCGTTACAAATACTGCTGCTCTGCGCCTCATTACAAATACTTCAGCTCCTGTGCATTGTTACAAATACTGCTGCTCTGCGCCTCATTACAAATACTTCAGCTCCTGTGCATCGTTACAAATACTGCTGCTCTGTGCCTCATTACAAATACTTCAGCTCCTGTGCATCGTTACAAATACTGCTGCTCTGCGCCTCATTACAAATACTTCAGCTCCTGTGCATCACTGCTGCTCTGCGCCTCATTACAAATTCTTCAGCTCCTGTGCATCGTTACAAATACTGCTGCTCTGCGCCTCATTACAAATACTTCGGCTCCTGTGCATCGTTACAAATACTGCTGCTCTGCGCCTCATTACAAATACTTCAGCTCCTGTGCATCGTTACAAATACTGCTGCTCTGCGCCTCATTACAAATACTTCAGCTCCTGTGCATCACTGCTGCTCTGCGCCTCATTACAAATACTTCGGCTCCTGTGCATCGTTACAAATACTGCTGCTCTGCGCCTCCTTACAAATACTTCGGCTCCTGTGCATCGTTACAAATACTGCTGCTCTGTGCCTCATTACAAATACTTCAGCTCCTGTGCATCGTTACAAATACTGCTGCTCTGCGCCTCATTACAAATACTTCGGCTCCTGTGCATCGTTACAAATACTGCTGCTCTGCGCCTCCTTACAAATACTTCAGCTCCTGTGCATCGGTACAAATACTGCTGCTCTGTGACTCATTACAAATACTTCAGCTCTGGACTTGTAACAAATGTCACAGCTCTGTATCAACTTTACAAATATCAGAGTTCTTTGCATTGTTACAAATACTGCTGCTGTGTGCTTCAGTACAAATACTTCACCTCCTGTGCATCGTTACAAAGACTGCTGCTCTGCGCCTCATTACAAATACTTCAGCTCCTGTGCATCGTTACAAATACTGCTGCTCTGCGCCTCATTACAAATACTTCAGCTCCTGTGCATCATTACAAATACTGCTGCTCTGCGCCTCATTACAAATACTTCATCTTCTGTGCATCATTACAAATACTGCTGCTCTGCGCCTCATTACAAATACTTCATCTCCTGTGCATCGTTACAAATACTGCTGCTCTGCGCCTCATTACAAATACTTCAGCTCCTGTGCATCGTTACAAATACTGCTGCTCTGCGCCTCATTACAAATACTTCAGCTCCTGTGCATCGTTACAAATACTGCTGCTCTGCGACTCATTACAAATACTTCAGCTCCTGTGCTCGTTACAAATACTGCTGCTCTGCGCCTCATTACAAATACTTCCGTTCCTGTGCATCGTTACAAATACTGCTGCTCCATGCCTCATTACAAATACTTCCGCTCCTGTACATCGTTACAAATACTGCTGCTCCGTGCCTCATAACAAATACTTCGGCTCCTGTGCATCGTTACAAATACTGCTGCTCTGCGCCTCATTACAAATACTTCGGCTCCTGTGCATCATTACAAATACTGCTGCTCTGCGCCTCATTACAAATACTTCAGCTCCTGTGCATCGTTAGAAATACTGCTGCTCTGCGCCTCATTACAAATACTTCCGCTCCTGTGCATCGTTACAAATACTGCTGCTCTGTGCCTCATTACAAATACTTCAGCTCCTGTGCATCGTTACAAATACTGCTGCTCTGCGCCTCATTACAAATACTTCAGCTCCTGTGCATCTTTACAAATACTGCTGCTCTGTGCCTCATTACAAATACTTCAGCTCCTGTGCATCGTTACAAATACTGCTGCTCTGCGCCTCCTTACAAATACTTCAGCTCCTGTGCATCGTTACAAATACTGCTGCTCTGTGACTCATTACAAATACTTCAGCTCTGGACTTGTAACAAATGTCACAGCTCTGTATCAACTTTACAAATATCAGAGTTCTTTGCATTGTTACAAATACTGCTGCTGTGTGCTTCATTACAAATACTTCACCTCCTGTGCATCGTTACAAAGACTGCTGCTCTGCGCCTCATTACAAATACTTCAGCTCCTGTGCATCGTTACAAATACTGCTGCTCTGCGCCTCATTACAAATACTTCAGCTCCTGTGCATCATTACAAATACTGCTGCTCTGCGCCTCATTACAAATACTTCATCTTCTGTGCATCGTTACAAAGACTGCTGCTCTGCGCCTCATTACAAATACTTCATCTCCTGTGCATCGTTACAAAGACTGCTGCTCTGCGCCTCATTACAAATACTTCATCTTCTGTGCATCGTTACAAAGACTGCTGCTCTGTGCCTCGTTACAAATGGCAGGCCACAATTCATCATTGCAAATCTCACAAGTCTCTGCCTCATTACAAATACTACAGCCCTGTGCTACAATACAAACCTAATTGTTTAGCGCCTCATTACAAATACTGCGGCTATGTGTCTCGTTACAAATATTGTGGTTTTATGACTCATTACAAATAGTGTGGCTCTGCGACTCATTACAAATGTCACAGTTCTGAGCCTCTTCTATGGCTTTACCTCTTTACAAAGACCATGGTTCGCTGCCTCAGTACAAAATACAACAGCTCTTCGCTTCATTGCAAATGTCACAGCTCTTCGCTTCATTGCAAATGTCACAGCTCTGTGCCTCTTTACAAATATCAGAGTTCTGTGCATCATTTCAAACACTGCAGCTTTGTACCTCATTTCAAACATCATGCTTCATTAAAAATACTGCAGCTCTGTGCCTCATTACAAATGTCACAACCTGTGCCTCATTACTAATGTCACAGCACTTGGCCTCATTACAAATGTCACTGCGCCGTGCCTCACAACAAATATGATGGTAAACTTCCTCATTACAAATACGCAGCTTTGTGCCTCATTACAATGTCACATCATTGCGTCTCATTACAAATACTACAGTTTTTTAGCTTATTACAAATCACATAATTCAATGCCTTATTTGCAAATATTGCAGCTCCGTACTCCAATACGCCTCAGTGGCTCATTACAAACGTCCAAATGTCCATTCTGTTGCTCATTACAAATACAGTGGCTTTGTACCACACTGGGAAGTCTCTGGCTCATTAGAAATATCAGTGCTCTATGCATTATAAAAACATTAAAGCACTGTGTAATATTACAAATATCACCTAGCCAGTTATTTTTAATTTAGTTCACTTGTGTTGTAATTGAGATTGGTATAAAGTATCCACACAGCACTCAGAAAAGTACATATGAAGTGACCATTTTGTGCTTTTAAACATACTACATGAAAGGTATTGAAGATTTCGATGGACAAAGTATTCACAGCGATATGCATGTAATACATGTATAGAGCCTGCTTTGATTTCTACTCCGTGTACCTGCATTGTTCTGGTATAAAACATCTAGACCGTGCATGGGACTGTATTCATAAGACCTGGAAAAGCAATTAGGTCTGACTCTTTCTTAGGGGAAAGGGTTGGAAATACTTTTCCTAGCCATCCTAGAGTGAAAACCCCATAATAAAACTATCTCTTCGGCTACCACAAATTGCAAGCGGGGAGAATGGCCCATTTCCTGAACAACCTGCATTAGTAGAGTTAAGTTGCACCTTGAAAGTAGAGTGGTATGAAAATGAGCCAGACGATTTATTTTGCATTGTAAGTGATGAATGGAAGAGGCACACATCAAAATATTGCATTGTAGATACATTTAACAAATGGCCAATCTTTTCATTGCGACCTTAAAAAGCAGTGTGTGTACCTCTTTACATTATACATAAAAGAGATGTAAATTCAACAATATGTTGCATAACAGAAAAGTATTACTAATAAACATACAAGGGCAATTAGTGAGTAGCAGTGTGTCTTGATGACGGCCTAAGGTATCCAACCCACATGTATTTCCTAGACAAAATACCATCAAGCAGCAATTAAAATGTTGTTGTGTCAGTAAAGTAAATACATCAAACTAGCTTTCAGTTGCAAGCTATACATCATGTTGATGCACTATCATCAAGACCCAATGCGAACTCAAATTGGACAATGTGGCCATCCACAAAATGCCATGGAATTGATGTTCGGCCAATACAAGCACTAATGAACCATGAAAAGCGCAAGAAACCCAATGAATGAAGGTAGCTGGCTGTAATACATTTTGGTAGCGAGTTTGCCAGACAGCCAAAGCTGTGTAAAGCTAGACATAAAACACTGTTAAGGGTAGAAAAAGAAGCAGAGGTGATAACAGAACAATCACTGTTAGAACCGGGGTCTCCAGTTGGCCCGAGTCTGCACCAGAGTCCAAGTAGGGACCGCCGATTCCGACAAGGTAGCTTGGCGCGAGGCAGGTAGGCACGCACGAGGCAATGTGTAAAGTGATTGTGCAGCACCCATCCACACTGACACAGTAAAGCGCACACAAGAAGGCGACACCACTCCAGCTTTATGCAACAACTTAGGTCTTTTTATCTCAAGTTCAGGCAAACTCTGTCATAGTGAAGTACACATATACTCATTACTTCCCCCGTGCAGATTAACCCTCAACAAAATATATAACTCAAGGAGTCTCTTTATCCAGCTCCTAAAAAAGGCAGAATTAGCAAGGAGGCAATGCCCACCCCCGAGCAGTGTTCGCAGAGCTAGTGTCCCCAGCGCGCTCTTACTAGGGGTGGTCCGCTACACTATGCTCCTGTGGGCGCAGTAGCTCCTCAGGCAGTCACCAGGCAGTCTCAGGGGGAGATCATCATCCCCGCACGGCAGGGATCCTCAGTGCTTTCCTGGGGGTGGTAGATGCTGCACTGCCCGCAATCCGCCCCCTGTGGCAATCTGTGGGCGCCGAGGCGTTACCCGGGGAGGTGGTGGCAGGCACTAGGGCGACGTCCCTTTCCCTCGGGGCTCTCCCTCGACGTGCGCGGTACTCCGGAAGGCTCTTGACGGCTCCGACTTCCGTGCTCCTCTTCCCGGCAGCCGAGGACCGGGGGCGCAGTGACGTCGCGCGCTCCCCGGAGTTCCTCCCCCCCTTCTGGGCTGGGCCTGGGTTGCCCGGGTGATGCTCCGCGCGGCAGCCAATCCACGCGCGGCTTCCCCGGAATGCAGCCGATGACGTGGCCGGCCGGAGTCCCGGTTGCCGGGCGACGCGCCCGGCCGCACCAATCCCAGCGCGGCGCCCTCCGGCGGCTGCTGGGGATTCCCTCCGACGCACTTCTCAGCCCGGGGGGACGGCGGTGATCCTCAGCCAGGCCGCCCGGGAGGCCACGAGGCAGCGGCAAGCTCCCCGGCCCGCAGTACGCCGCCCACAGAGCCTCCCAGGCCCTCCACGCTCCCTTCTGCAGCGCCTCTCACCTCGACGATGTCTCGGCCGCAGCGGTGATCTCCGGCTCGCAGCGCTTCTTCCTCGCAGCGCTTTCAGAGCCCAGCGCAGTCGGGGGGGCTCAGGCTGGCAGCCGGTAAGGAGAACACAGTTTGCACTGCAGAAGCGGTTTTCTAGCAAAACAGGGTTGTCCTCTTTAAAGCAAGGCAGTTTCTCAGGCAGGATTGCAGGGACAGTCCTAGTAGGTTGTTTAGAGTCCCATAACTAGACAGTCAGTCAGCCTGGTTTGTGGAGACACACTGGAGATGTTATTTCTGGTTCCCTCTTGCAGGGCAAGATCGGCAGGCAGGCAGGGCAACTCGGCTAACTTGGGGCAGCAGTTCCTAGGAGCAGTCAGCCTCAGTAGTGTAGCAATCCTCCTCGTGCAGCGTCTTCACTCCAGCAGAGAGTCTCCAGGTCCAGTAGTGTAACAGAGATGTGTGGCCAGCACCCCCCCTCCTATACCCTCAAGTCATGTGACAAAAGAAAAGGCGGCAAGTTCTGGTGGCAACCTGGGGGGGTTGGAAGGTTCTGGAAGAATCTAGGGCTCTATGGTGTTCCCTGTCCCCTCTGTCCTGTCTGTCTATGGTGACAAGAGGCGGGGTCGTAAGGGCTACAGTAACATCCAGTCCCAGCCTATTCCAACTACTGGCGCGCAGACAGGACAGTGGCCTCACCGCAGTAGCAGGGGCCTGTGGCAACCATGTTTTTAGGAGAGAGCATCTGCACCTCAGCACTGTTTAGCAGCGGTAAGGTGCCCAGAGTCCCATGTCCACCAAAAAGGGCGGTCAGATAAGAGGCACAAAAAGGGAAAAAATGTAGGGGAAGACCACCCCAGGGCTGACAGGTCTAACAATCACACTTTTGTGATTCATAAAGGTACGAAGGTATCAGTCAATTAGATAAATTGCGTATGAAAAGCACTTTGAGGAGAAGGAGACACAAGAAACCACAAAGGATATCTTAGAAGTTGAGGGTATAAAGTTCTGCAATAATAAAAATAAAATAAATAAAAGGGACTGCCACCGTTTTATCACAATTGTGTTTGCTTAGCAGTCTTATTCTTTCTTTATGCAATTCCTGAATGTATCATGATGCACTGCCATCTTTCGCTTAAGTCACCACCCAGTATGTACATTCAAAACCTTCTTTTAGAACTTCATTTGACTTCACGTGCAAATAATTACATGCAAATGTAACTACACGGGTATCTTAAACTTGTCATCTTTAATCAGCCAGTGTGGCTCATCCACACCTTGAATAGATTCTTATGGCATTGCTGCACAAATTCCTATTTCACCTGGGGGGACAATCAGTGGTAGGTAGGAAAAACTCTGTTTACTTTCTGTAGTTTTCACTCCTTGACCTTTCCCTAACCTACCAGCAGCAAATAAGAGGCGGTGGAGGTGGTAAGGGTGAGCCAGGAGGTCAACCCTGGGATGTCATCAGGTGTCTAAGAGCATGTGATGTCATTTCTGCTGGCGTTTGGTTGACTCAACGTGGATGCTATTTAGTATTACTTATATTTGATTCCACGGCAACAGGAAACACAGAATCAATTTGTTTTTTTCGAACTCCTACAACTCTTACAAAGGTTGACTTTTGAATACTTATAAAGTGGCATCAGACCACTCAGAACATACTCTAAACTTTTTTATAGTCATTTAATTATGAACAATACATTTTTGGAAAAATAAGTAAGTTTAGTTATGCCAAAAACAAATTATTGTACAGTATAGTATTGTCTGTATTCATAATCAGCATGTAGGCTCAGAAAGGAGTGAGGAAGAGAGAAGCACTTGGGTTATTCAGAGTATTTTATTTTTTGTGTTCACAACATCCTGTCCCAGGTCACTGGTTTTCTCATCCCTGTAGGTGCAGTCTGTTCTTTGTTGCCCGTGTTTTTGATGTACCACTCCACATGATACTGTACCTCTTCATCTCATCATTGCTCTGCTTCTTGCTCTCGTCCAGTTTAAATTTTCAATTCATGAAGGTCTATATCCAATAAGTTTTATAGTTGCAAATTGGTTGTTTGGCATGGGGGGGAGGGGGTGAAAATGAGCCAGTCCTGTGTTTTCAATAACAGCCTATGCATGCAGCCATTTACAGTTTAATGTTCTACATCAGCTGTAGGAGAGTAAGAACATGCTAAGTGCTATGGGATGAGAAATGGGACTGTCTCAAATTCACTTCTCTGGATATTAGCTAAGATCAAGTGAAATATCTGTTTTGACTTTTAGTGATGGTCTAAGCGATGCAGTTAGAGGACTTCTGCCTGACGGAGTCCACCTCTCTCCTAGCAAAGACTGATGACTGTAGGCTCTCCTGGGAAAAAGAAATGTGATCCTGCAAGCCCTTCACGGTGAACTCACACACTTCGTCTAAAAGATGCAATTAAGGAAACAAAAGCTATATGACAGCTATATCTTTTCCATTCAAGGTGAGCTTGCCATTTATCATGAGAAACTACAGGTTTTAATATCTCAGTAATGGGCGTAATGTATCAATATATATACGTCAGAGTCATAAGGTGGCTATGTACAGAGGCTGAATATTTAGGTTGTATGGGCATGAGTTCAAAGAAATATATGCAGCGGATCGCTGGAGAAGAAGAAGTTATTTGCCTGTGAAATTAAAAATGTTAGTCTCTCTCTTCCCTTGCCTGTGACGCATGGTACCCTTCTGTATCTTTAATATCAATGTCTAAGTAGTTGACCAACAAGGAGCCGCCATGCGACAGTTACTTGATGTCTGACCAATCAAGACTCAGTGGACAAGGTATGTATTCAACATGCAACTATAGGCTGGAATATTGAAGATTTAAAAAAATGATTAACCAGTACTTAATGTATGGTTTAGGTCACAAAAGAATGTAGTGATCCATAGAGCATGATTCGTTTATTTAATAATTTCATATAGCACGTGGTCACTAAATAGTATATTGGGCGATTTACATTACAACAGCAAATACAGATAACACTTAAAAAGAAACAGTAGATTTCAGTGAACGGTTACAACAATGCTTAACAAGAAACAGTAAACAAAAGATGATAAACAGAGAATGAAATCAATATTGGTGGATTAGGTAGAGTCCGAAAAGGTGAGTTTGTAGAGGTTTACAGAAGGAAAGCACAATGTATAAAAGCAATCACTAAATCTAAAAGGTATAAAATATAATACATTTTGAAAAAAATGTGTCTTGAAGCAAACTGTCAAAAATTCAGACATCATCCTAAACAGTCGAAATAGAACCTGAATTAAAACACAGCTCATGGGAAAAAGGGAACTAATCGTACATGCAACAGCCGGACTCATTCTAGTGTGGAGGCCTTTTAGTAGCATTAGATATCAATGGAAACAAGAAGCACAAGTTCACATCTTTCCACTCCAGCAGAAATAGCATAATTTCCTATGACCTTGGAATGCTTAGGACTGGGTAATAATTCAACAATCCAAACAAGAAAGATTCCATGCTGCAGTCAAAAGCAACCAGTCAACAATTTAACACTTAAAAGGGCGGAATCCAGTGAGCCTACTAGCAAGGGAATATCTTGAATATGGTGTTTTGACCGAATTGCAAAAGCATTTATTAGTACTCTTACAATCTTTATGAATTGGCACCGAATATCTAAAATTGGAATAACATTGGAACATTCAGGAAATATTCATATAAAATTAGTACAAATAGAAAGGACTGAGCCCGCTTTGCGCTAAACTCTAATAGTATGCTGGACATTTTCAGGCGGATTGACAAGTAAGAGTATGCAAAAGAGTACTCCTGTAGTGCTACTTCCTGTATTCATAAATATTTTTGTGTATCAACCCATTTGTGATGAATCACCCCTGATCCTCCATGCCCCAAGTATTTGTAGAAAATTTTGCATCTATGTTTTATATTTTTTTAAAAGAAGGCAAAGTTCTTAAATTGAATGTATGTTTATTTTAGAGATATTATCATCTTGGTTTGCTTACAGTTTGGTAATTTTTATCAGGCTTTTCACCAGATCAGTGAAGTTGTAGGGACTACCTAGAAATATCAAAGATGAGAATGCATATGCTACCTACTGACCAAGATGGTGTGTGCTTGGTCTGAGATGAAAACTTGTGCATCCAACGACTACTCGTCTCTCCTGGGATGCTTGAACATGCATTTACGGTCTACTTCAAAAGAGGGGGTGTCAAAGTTAACGGAACATGTGGTGTAGCACAGGTATCACAATGGTAATAAAATAGGAATCTAGCTAGAGTTGTTTTTAGTTAGAGGAACAACACTTCAATAACATCTGAAAATGTATACACTGTAAAAAGTAGAACATATCGTAATAAATTCAAGCACACAACACACAAAATATCAAAGGCGAGTACAAAGTAGCACCATGAGGTACCAAAATTACCATCAAAATATTCACAGTGTTCACAATTACAAGGTTTGTAATCCTCTTGGCTTCTTTTCCTGTTCAGTGTTCTGGCATGTATATTATTTTAGAAGCGCTAGCAAAGACAAGTCTGGGGCTCCATGTCCCAGAAGGAACTATCTGAAAGGGGTCAGACAAAATTCTAACCCTCAGTGGAAACTAAGGTTGTGAGCCAACCAGGACAAAAGCACACATCCAATGAATTCACTGAGCCTTCTTCAGGCTCGGTTTCGGATTAGCAGTTAGGACTACTCTCTGGTAGACTTTTGCAAAGTCGGGCAGAGTCAGGGGATAACCAACAGTAGATTGGAAGCCCTGCTTACAGCTGCAGGCCATTGATGATGGTAAGAAGCATGCCCTCAATGTTATGCCATATGAGACTAACAGGTGGAGGAAACAGCATGGTGACGTGACAATAAAAGTGAAACAAACATTGTGGCGGAAAGAGCAGGAGGGACTGTATCTATCAGTAGAGGCAGGTCTCGGCTCGCATGCAGTTATAGGTTATTCTTGGAAAGCTCTCCTCCAGAGGGGTAGAGAGGGCTTCTTGGTGTCCACCATATCTAGATTCATCGGGCTGCAGAAGTGCAAACGGGCAAGCAGCAGAGCGGGCCAGCCGTGTTATAACACAGCATCAATTTGAGCACTAGCCTTCAGGAAATAGCCAGCACTCAGTTACACATTAAAAAAGCATTGCCGAAAGGACAGGCAGATGTGTGTTGATGTAGAACTGTGATGCAGCTCCAGGATAAACTCATGCACGTGTACCTTTAAAATCTGAAAAAAATATACCAAGTCTAGTTGGAACAGCTTTTTGCTGCTCAAAAGCCTTTTATGTCTCAGTGACACCAATTAGGCAAACTCCACAGAGGTCTGCTGTGGGTGGGAAACTTTGCGAGATCCCCACCAGAAAGAGTAAAAAGGTCAAGAGGACAAGAAAGCAAAAGGGCTGAAAAAGTGTTTGGTGGTCTGACCCACTTCTTTCTCCAAGGACATCAGCCATCATCCATCTTCAGCTTCCACACACATTGTGATCATCTATGGTAACCCTATAGAAAGGGGCACAAAGGGGACCATGGACATTCCTCCTTCTGCACTTGTCCCCAAGTTCGTAATCATTATTGTGTTTGAAATCCAGACAATAACTGTAAATATTAAATTCATTAAAATAATAACTAAATATAAAGGGCTCTTGACAAAACCGACTAAATGTATATGGGGGCAGTAAGCATCATCCATGGATGCGACATGCCATGGACTTTGATGAGGAGCCAAGGGCAGTCACCCCGAAAGACTAATGGTGCAAACTAGTTTGGGGCTGCCCATGTCCCAGGGTACATGGATGTCCCTGGTTCTAGTTTATGCGGAACCCGAAAGGGAATTTCAGGGATTCAGGAAAAATGGCTGGGGTAGTACAGCTGGTATGTCAGTCTGGGGGCTTGCATCCTCACATTAGTGCAATGCTGCTTTTCCCGACCACGCTTACCACTGTTGGTCTATTGAGGCTGAATAACCCATCAGAAAGAGACTTTATATTTAAAGAAAAAAACATAAAAAGGAAAACACAGAACTACATCTTTCTGTACATGAATGTATTAACAGAAGAAGTAAACTCTATAATCATAAGGGACCTTTCAGGCCCAATTCAAATGCAAGGGAGGAGTCCATGGTGGGATTAATGGACCCTGACTAGGAAGTGTGCACACAGAGGTTTTACCACCACTGGGAGGTAGTGTAGTCCACCCAGGTCACCATGCCCTTGGGACAACATACGGAGGCACCTTAGATCAAACCTAAAATGACACAGGCTGCCCGCTTATCCAGAGCCACAGCCCTCAAGCGGGTACATACAGTCCTTAGAACTGACTATCTCAATAACAACGGTGAATAAAGCACACTCCCCATTTCAATGGAACGATCACCCCTTTCCACAAAAGATGTATTCATTTAGTCTAATTAGATATACTCTAATGCTCTATTCTTCAATGAAGCCGTCTCTTTGTCATCTCCATCCTGAAGACAAAGAGTGTACCAGATGCCCCCAGTCTTCCCCACAGACATTGACAGCTTGTAATGGCCTGTAATAAGAAGAAACACTCCAATTACATGGACGTTTCTGCTTGCTGCCACTTATAAATTGGGTCATGTAACCACGGAGAAAAGTGTAGATGGGCTCGAATACAAAGAAAGAGGCGTCAGCGAAGACAAGTCGAGGCTGGATTGAAGTAAAATCTTAACAAATTTAGTTCTGAATATGCAAATCCGATAATGTCAAGATATTGAAAGATAATGTAGTGCGAGGTCCACTTTTTTGCTATCTTTTTAATACAAAATGGAGCCATTTCTCCTGTCCTTTTTTTCCATTTAAAAAAGGGCAATAGGCTTGGACTTGGTAAGCGTGCAATTCTGTTCCAATCATATGCACTAAGCAAAAAAAGAATTGTTACAAATATAAAGAAAATATAAAAAAAATATAGTAGTAGCCCTGGAGCCCTGAAAATGGAGTGCACTACTTTTTTCAGGTGGCTGTGCACACGTGATCAGGTGAAAATGCTGTCATTCTCTGTGCAAGACAGCCAATGGATGAAGTGGGCTGACTTAGGACCCCATGCTGTCTGTTGTGGCGGAAGGAAACAAAATGTGACTGAGACTTGAACAGACTAATTGTTGAAAAGGGCTGACCGAAAGTACCTGTATGTAAGTATATAGGAATATTTTTATTGTGATATTTTTGGGAAAATATGAGGCTGGCACAACGGGTGAAGCTGTCTCTAGGCCAGACCTTAAAAGCATATGTTTCAAGGAAAATTGAGGATTAGGGCTTTTGTTTGCTATTATGTCCTCATTCATAGACAGCCAAAGTCATCTGAGTCTGTGTGTTACTTTTGAGACACATCAAAAGTGGAATAAGTTACTCAAACGTCAGGGGCGTAGCTTGGTCAGTAAGTTTAGGGGGTGTGAGCTTCAGATTTTCTGACAATCAGGCTGGCATATAATGTTATAATACATTACAGGATACGCAGGGATCATGAGAGGGGCGTAAGGGGCAGTGGAAAGGAAGAGGAATGTGGATTGGTAAGACTACTAAGAGAGAAAACACAATATTTGGTCAAATAACCAACATTTTCGAGGACTTTCAAAACGGGAGAGAGAGAGAGGGTGTATTGTGCGTTTTTGTCTGTGTGAATGTAAAACTTCCTGGTGTAATTCGACAGACAGCTCGCCATCCCCGACTGAAAGCACCTGTACCAAACGATTTATCGTAACATACATTTATTGGAGGGGGTGTACCACCCCGAACACCCCCCTGAAGCTATGCACCTGTCAAAAAAGAACACACGTGCTTCACCTTGCAATGATCTTTTCAAATTTATAGGGTATGAGAATCAGGGCAGGCTTTAGAGCTGGTGGAGCCCGGTGAGAAAGTCTCTTTTGGCACCCCACCATGACCTCCTTCTTCATGAACCTCACTACCACTATTCAACAGTGCCCCTCATCTCTTCATAGCCTCTCTCTGACAAACATTTAATTTTTTTATAGCGCTACTCACAGTTCACTCACATTCAGTTCCGTGATCTGCAACGTACATGTTCTTTGCAGCAGGCACATTAACCCTCTGCACTACTTTATGATGAGCCAAAACTGCCACCAGACAAAATACCAATGTCTCAACAGTAGAACAATTAATCACCAGAGTTACCTTAACATTTTTATTGTTGCCTGAAAACTGCTGGATGCACAAGAAAGTTCACTCTTAAACCAAAAGTTATCTTTAGACACAGCACCCTCCAACTAAAGTCAGGTCCAGGTGCGGCTGTACAGGTCGCACCACCCTAAAGCCGGCCCTGGTGAGACTATATGGTTAAATTGATATGAGTAGACATTTCAACTTATGAAGTCTCAAGAGGCAACCAAACAAAGTATGATGTAATCCAATAAAAGTCACAGATACATCACAAATTGATCCTTAGGAGAAGGGAATTTTCTAAAAAACATTGAAACAGATCTTGTCTCTAGTATGAAACTTTTTCTGGGTCGATCTTCCCCGTTATGGGTCCTTTGGTAATGACATCAAGTATTCTTCTGGTCACGGTCTCATGGAGGCTGTTCAATGCTAAACAACTAAGAGAACAAGCTGGAGCTAATGTTGTTGTGCCACGCACAGCACTGCTCAGAGAGCAAACATTAAACTGGCATAAGTGCAAAAAAGTCTAAAACCATCAAGTGACCTGCTTGTCACAGAGTTTCTAATATGTGCTCACAAAATTATGAAGTTGATGCGGATATTGGCTGAAGTCCATAATTTAAGTAGTTCAATAACATTTTGGGTTTCTGATAAGGCTAAAGTAACATTACACTGTTTTTGCATAAAAATCCCCTCACTAAATGCACTTTCTAGTTTTTTTCCAGCAAAGAAGAGAAAAAAGCAAACGAAGTTTCCTTTGTTGCTTGCTTAGTAAGGTAATCTGTGAGATTTCAAGTAACAAAATACATGCCTGCAGGCTTTAACACAGTACAAGAATGATCTACTTTCCAAATCCTATTGGTTTTAACATACATGTTTCATACTAAATAAATCACGTCTACTGCCTTTGTCATACGTTTTCATAATTAACAGAACAGAACTATGGCATCTGTAATACGTTTCCACAATAAACTAATAAGAACTACGGCCTGTTTAACTGGTTTGTTACCAAAACCAACCAAGATCTACTGTAGACAGCATAGGCTTTCCTACAAGGCAGGTGAGGAGAACCACCTGGACTGTGAGAGCCTCAATACAATGCCAAAGAGGTATAGCATAAGGGGTACATCAAAAAGCATGGCGGAAAGGGAATTCCTTCAGGAGATGTACTTAACAAAAGCGGAAAGGGTTGCACAGCAAATGCGTTAGTGGCTGCAGGTTTTTTACACCCATTGCTCCACCAGTGTCCATGGTGTACTGCTTTTGGTTAGGCCAGGAATCCCATTCCAGTAGACATTGGAGGTAAAAAATACAGAAGGGCAGTACTTGATTGTTGGGGACAGGTTAGAAGGATATTGCCCCAATTAATGTGTATGCCATGAACATGGAGCAGCTCCTATTCCTTTATAAGCTGTCACATGAGATGGCCAACATATACACTTCTCCCTGATAATAAGAGGAGATTTTAAGTGAATTGCCGCTGTGGTGTAATATAGATCGCACCCGCTACTTCCCGCATCTGGATCGCATAGAACTGTAATAGTGCTACAGGCATAAGTGAGACACCGGGGTTTTACAGATATGTGGAGGGTGCAACGCCACACTTCTAGGACACAGTATGCACAATGTCCATGTCAGGCTGGATGCATTTTACTGCTCTCATTAAATCCATACTTCTATAGACCACACTGAACATTTACCTGGGTCTAACTCCGACTACAACCCGCTAATAATGAGGATGGGGTGGAGTGTGGATAGGACAAGCATACACAATTGGAGGTTGAAGGAGGATGCCCTGGAGGGCTGGTATCTAGCCAGCCAATTAGGGAAGTGTTTCAGTACCCTTTTGGGGAGAATCAGGGTACAGCTTTCTCAGTTCTGACACATTTAAAGCTTTTGTGTGTGGGCAATGCTTTGCAGCATCGATGGTTATAGGACCAACACTGATCTGAGACACAGATATGAAAGAACAAATACTGAAGGAGGTAGAGAACACAAGGCAAGGCCACCTTGAACTCCAGGCCACAGTAAATGAGAAGACAATGAATTTGTTGGCGATACTAAGGGGGTACGATTATAAATATCACCTGGTCAAGGCACTTGATCAAAGGGACAACGCGAGAAAGTTACTCACCTGGTTTGCACACCCCGAAAAGAGAGGGTCCCCCATCTCTAGGTTTTGCCATGCGACGGGTGAGCTGGTACACTCACAAGTAGCTCAATACTATGAGGCACTGTTGCAGCCCCAGTTGGGAGCTCTACTCAATCGATATAGTCACGAGCGTAGGGAACCCCCCCCCCACTTAAGAAGCTTAAGTGGGGGATGCCACTGGGTGCCACTGATTAATGAAATGGGTCCCACTTAACAATTAGCTGTTTATGGGCCTCCTCTGTCTGCACAATTGGATACAAAGTGCTAATAAATAATACTGTTAGGCAATAAAGGACAGAGGGGTTTGGTAGATGGGCATACATGCATGGCAAAGGAAAGGGAAAGAAAGTATGAAATCGCAAAAATAAGGGAAACACAGAGGTACAAATAGAACAATTAAGCATGAGAGAAAAGAAAAAAGGAATGATGAAAGACAAAAGATGGGTAACTAGGAGGAATAAAAAAATGGGAGGAGAATGAAAGGAAGACAGGTAAAAGGCAATAAAGAAGAAAAGGTGAAAGGTAAAATGGAAGGGTAAAAAGATGAGTAGATGGAAAGGTGAGAAGATGAATGAAAGAACAGAAGGATTGATGGGTTACCAGGTGAATGAGTAGAAGAATGCAGAATGAAAAGATAGAAAAAAGTGAAAGGATGGATGGGTGAAAGTATGGATAGAATGCTGTGTGGACATATTGATGGGTGGAAGAATGAAAGGATGTATGTATATATGGATGGATAGAAGTTTAAAGGTGAATGCAAGTCTCCTACGGAGAGTAAGATTTGCTTGCCTTATGTGCTCATTGTCAGTTGAGGTATGGTTCAAGTGGGGCTATTTTAATTTTCTAACTACTCCCTTAGATAAAGTCATATACTCGAGTAGCGTGGATAGCAGCATTGCTCCCAGATGAAGCTGAACTGCAGTGGGTGGATACAAAAAACATGAGGTAGGAGCTTTGGATCATCTCCATGCTTTTTTTTTTAGAACAGAATAACCATTGAATTTTTTTATGCTTTGGGTACAAAACCTTGGGTTGGAGATTTATTTAATAAGTTTAATGGGGGGGAGGGTAGCTATAACTGAAGAGACGGTCCTCACACCTGCAGTTAGGCTGCGACCCAAAGAATAGCCCAACTTAATCTTTTTCATCAACACTTAAAGATGTCCTTCATCTAGAGCATTAAAAGAAAAGAGGTATTCGGTATTGTGACCTTTCACCTACATCCAAGTCTTTTGAATTTCTAACAATACTCTCTCACGTCTTAATTTAATTTTCTTTTTTTTAGGTATTTAGTGAGTTACCGAATTCTTGTGATGACTCTAGGTTTTGGGTCACACTTTAAGAGAAAGTGTGCATGCAGAATTTGGAAGATCTCCTTTTGGTTGTTGGGGGCCTCTGTGATTTTGCCAGCGTACTATAAAAATTTGGTTTGGACCAGTATGGTTTTATATTTTATTATACCTACTTTAAATTTGATCTTATTTTCCTCGTTGTAGATTTTACCCCGGCATCTTTCGAATTGTCTGGAGTTGGAGTTTGGCTTCCATTAACTCAGCCAACTTCATAAAATTACATTTGGCAAAACAATATACAACCCCTCTCAAAAGAGCCTATCAAGGCTTATCACAGTGAAAATCTTCTATGCTCAGGGTTTGTCATAACACCTTTGACTAAGTTGGGAATCTGTGAGATTTCATGTAAACAATGCAGGCTTTAATATAGAGTTATAATCCACACTTAAGAGTATACGGACTTTAACATATGCTTTTGACAATAAATATGTCAGGCCTACTACCTTTATCATTACTTTTTATACTAAACAGTTCAGGTGTGTGGCCTCAATCACTGGCTTGCCACCATTACGAACTCAGTGCTGCTGTACTGACCCTTGGGAGCTTTTTATTAGTCAAGCTGTGAGGCATCACTTCTGGGTGTGTCGCTATTTTCCGTTTTAGGACATCTTCATAAATTCTGTTGTAGATGAATGTAGCTGGAGACAATGGTTATGCAACAACACTAAAACACCACAACAGTGTTTACAGCCCTTAGCTCTAATTGTATTTGTAGCAAATCCCAAAAAATGAATAAGTGCCTACATCGGAGGCGTTGTTTAATTTTTAGGTCCAGTTCAACTAGCCTACCACCCTCTGGGGCATTTGTTGGTATGTTGTTTCAAAACTGCTCCAGTTGTGGAGAGGCTTGTGGATTTGCTGTCTAGCAGAAGGGACAGCTGGCTGACATTACCGTTAGAGTGATGGTGTGTCAGTTCTCATCTGGTCGCTTGTATGGGTTAGATGGGGTTGACGCTAGGGATAATATGAACCCCAAGTGGATTAGACATCCCAGGTCTTCTTGATTGAATGCAAAGGTGTTGGAGAGGTCTTGCCTCACTCTGTGCTCCATGAACTGACTATACTGGCTGAGTCTGGTCAATTTGGGGTGGGTTTATAGGATCATGTGCTTGGTGGTCTCAAACAGGACATTCAGAAGTAAATGCATCGGAATAGCAGTGTGCCCATACAGGATTCTTAGATCATCAGTGATATCACAAGGGCACTCTTTGGTGATAGTTGTGTAACAGCCTTCAGATGTTTGAGGGTTAGAGTAAAATGTTCTAAGCAAAATCATTGTTAAAGAATTAGTTGAATCTCAGCAGATAGGTTTCTTGGGTTTTGTTTATGGCAGATGTAAACTATTGCTGCATCTCTTTTGATTTTTTCTCCCGCTTTTAAGAGTTAGGCCTACTCTAATACATATTGAGGTTTTTAATTGTTTAAATTAAAAAAGTCGATACTTTTTATTTCTTCAAGTAACATTACTTTGCCAATATCAGATTTACATTTAATGCAGCCTGTTTCTTTCCCTAGGCTTCCGAAATGGGCTTGGTAAACTAAGGCCCAGGTTCTTATCTGGGCGGACAGCCCGCCGTTCCACCATGGGGATGGAGTAAATTACTCCATCTATATGGCGGAGGGGCCTCCTGCCTAGTTTATAAATGACATCCGAGCAGACAGGCATTTATAAAATCATTTCCAGGAAGCGCTGTCATGGCGGTTCCTGACAATGCATTTTACTCCCGAATTGGGATTTTCTTTTTGTAAAGAAAAAAAAGAATGCTTCCCTCATCATGGGAGTTTTCTCCCATGGTAGGGGGGGGGGGGCAGTATTAGTATGATTTTACTGCCCCTCACCGCCAAGTTTTATATAGCGGTGAGAAACAGTAAAATATGGATACATGTCTGCCCATCTAAATTGGGCAGATGGACATATAGTCATTTCTCTGACAGCCCGTATTCCCCAGAGCCATCGGAGAAGTTTGGCCACAGCAGAGACAGAGTGCACTCCACAGTGGCTAAACTGATGGTCCACTCGAAATCAAATTGTGCAGACAGACCACTATGTTGGTGGGGAGGGAGCTCCCTTCCAGCCAACATATAAATTGGGCCCTAAGTCGCAGCAGAATTCTGTAAATATTTCTATATATTCTGGACCAGCAGATTCATGATGTATTGTGGAGAGGAACACTGCAACTTCAATTATAAATGGGTTCACATAAGAATAAGTAGAAGTGATTGGGGATAAATAACAAGACATATTCGTAGAGCACACATTCACCTCTTGGGCCATGTTGGGCTGAGTAAACAGGTTTTGTCACCCAACTCAATAGTTCTCATTTTATCAACTGCGGAAGGCTGAAAGGCTGAGAGGACTGCCGGGATTTGAGCCTGTGGTCATGACAACAAACCAAGTTTCCTGAAGTGGATGTGTTGGTCGACCGATCGACCATCCTGGTAAGCGTACAGTTTTGGGATTCATGATATCTGTACGTTTATAATTCCCACTTCTTAGCTTTTGCCACAGGGAGAAAACGTCTTTGAAAAGAGGAGTTTTATGTTGTTGGCTGACAGATGACCCACCCTTTTTAGTAAACTCACATACATATTTCTGAATGACTAATTGCACTGGGGCTAAGGGCCTGATTTAGAGTTTGGCGGATGGGGTTACTCCGTCAGTCACAAACGTGACGGATATCCCGTCTGCCGTATTACGATTCCATTAAATCCTATGGAAATCGTAATATGGCGGAAGGGATATCCGTCACGTTTGTGACGAAGTAGCCCGTCCCTCAAACTCTAAATCTGGCCCTAAGTTTGAGACTCGAGTGCTCCTCAGAGGACGACGGGAGAAGGCATCGGCATATCTGTGGCTGCTCGCTGGGGCTCGGCTGCTGCGATGCAAGAAGTTGAGCGGTACACAACGTGATAGAAGCTTTAAATTATTGAATTAGGTGATGAATGACTGTATGAGACGGCCTCTCTCCCTCCTGAAGACCAGCAGCATCCTGGGCTTGGCAGCCAGTGCTGCAGGCTTCACTGCAGTGATAAACAAATGAAAACAAGGCAACGAGATGAGAAGGCTGCCGACGGGTGTTATTCATCAAGCATTTTGCACAACCACACTAGCAATGTAGCCAGGTGAAGCGGGCACGGAGGCTCGTTTCGGGGAAGCTACCCATGTACATATGCTGTAAATGGGGGGCTAACGCTTGACACGCACACATCACGATGCATATTAACACGCGATAAGACTTAGGGATGCAGACAGTTGTACACAGGACGGCAGCCAAACACACACAGGGCCCAGGTAAAAACACACACAGAAGAGAAGCCCAACAGTATTGTGCTTGAAATGACTAGTACTGTCCGCAGGGGAATTGTTTGTAAAACAAACGGTATTGCCGACGCCAGAATACCGTCCTGGGTGAGTTGTGCACTATACAAATACATATTAAATAACAGTGTATGAAGGAGAGCAGACAAACACACACTAGTGCTGGATTTATGAAGCATAGACAAACACCAACTAGATTAAGGACAAACTGTACCTGACATGAACAATGTGTACAGTAGATAGAGGGGAACAGAGACCTACACTTGGAAATTATAAACATTACACGGAAATCTGCAGGTCAGGAAAATATGGTCTCGAACACACAAACAGTACAATGCACACAGATACAGTGATATACATACAGAAATTGAATTCAATACACAAAGATATCTACACATAAAGGGACCGATTCACAAAGGTATTTTCGGCCGTAAATGTACTTTTATGACTGAAAATCCCATCATTTACTTCTGTTTGCCTGTTACCTTCTTTGTGGAGAAGATGGATAAGATCTATAAGTCCTTCCCCCAGGCAGCGCTATGTCCTGACCGCATGCCTAGATCTCCCACTTCGCACACTCTGGCTGCTTTTCCGCCAATCTCCCAAGAGGAGCTGTCCGTGCTATGTAGCAAGGTCAAGTCTGGCTCCCCCACAGACCCTCTCAAGCCTGATCACTTCATGAAAATTCTACCTGTGCTCATTACACCCTTGCGCCAGGTGATTAATTTATCTCTCTCTACGGCTGTCGTCCTTAGCTCATGGAAACAAGCTAGGGTGGTCCCCTTGCTAAAAAAACCTAATCTTGACGCAACCAAACGAGAGAGTTTTCGCCCCATCTCCCTCCTGCCTTGGGTCTCCAAGATCTCAGAGGCTTACATTAATTCCATCTTGACGGGCTATCTGGAGGAAAATAATATACTGGACCCCTCTCAGAATGGTTTCCGTCCTGGTCACAGCACGGAATCTGCTCTTCTAGCTGTGGCCGAACATCTGAGATGGGCCCTAGACGAGGGTCGTACCTCGGCACTGATCTTACTAGACATCAGTGCCACGTTCGACACTGTGTCCCACCAGATTTTGCTGAAGCGGTTGGAGGAGGCGGGCATTGTGGACTCGGCCCTGGACTGGTTTGCCTCTTTTCTTTCGGAGAGGACCTTCCAGGTAGCCACCCCCCCCTTTTGTCTCTAGAGCCCATACTATCAATCAGGGGGTGCCGCAGGGCTCAGCCTTGAGCCCTACCCTCTTCAACTTGTATGTTCAACCGCTAGCTATGGTGGCTAAGAGCAGAGGGCTCACGGCAGTATCATATGCGGATGATACACAGTTGGTAGTCACACTCTCTGACGACTTTACTCGGGACGCTTGTAAGTTCCGGAATGATCTTGAGGCCGTCGCGGAGTGGATTACTGCCAACTGTCTCCAGCTCAACGCCAGCAAGTCTGAGGTACTGCTGGTAGGGAAAGACTCTGAGCTGTGGAGCGAGCACTGGTGGCTTTGGGGCATGCACCTGCCCCCAAACAGGTGGTAAAAAATCTGGGTGTCTGGGTTGACTCTGCCCTTAGTTTTCAGACCCAAATCAAGAAGGTGGCGGGGACCTGTTTTGGCATACTGCGGGGGCTCAAGCCACTGTTGGGGTTTTTTGACCCCCCCCCCAATCAGGCAAGTTATTGTTCAGGCTTCTATTCTGTCGAGACTAGACTACGCCAGCTCACTCTATCTGGGGTCTAACAAGTCTGAAACCGTTAGACTGCAAAGGGTCCAGAATGCTGCGGCCAGAACTCTCCTTGGCCTGCCTAGGATATGCTCTGTATCCAGTGCTATCCATCGGCTCCACTGGCTGCCTGTGGCCAAACGTATAGAGTTCAAGTCCCTCTGTATTTCGTTTAAAATCTTGAACTCTTCGTCCCCAGGGATTCTGGCCAATCTGCTTGCACCATATACCCCTTCCCGCCAACTGCGGTCGATGGGGCAGCACTTGGCGGTTATCCCTTGGGTGAGGAGGGTCCGTGCTGGGGGGCGTTCCTTCCGTACGCTGGCACCCAAACTTTGGAACGCGCTCCCTATTTCAATTCGCGGCTTGAAGAATTATTTGGCATTTCGCAAAGCAATCAAAACGTTCCTCTTCCCTCCGTTGTAGGCCTTTTCCCTGTTAGAGCCAGTGCAGTTTTCTGCCATTAGCGCCGGGACGCCCCTTTGCTGGGACAGCTGTGCGCTCTACAAAACCGCATAACATAACATAACCTGTCTCGATGAGTAGACAGATAGAGGTGGGCGAGCCACTGAAAGCTTGAGCCAGGCTCAAGTCTGAGGCCTGTCTCTGGCTCAGCTTGAGGCCCTGTTGGAACCTCGAGGCCGTAACGAGCCTTCATGTGGCTTCTGCCTGCCTCACTCCCTCTGCCTAGGATGTGGTGTAACTGTCAGAGCTGCGGCTGAGGAACTCGGCGTCGGCTCAACATCCTGTGATTCTGGGCAAATCACTTGATCTCCCCATGCCTAAAAACAATGCATGTGACCGTGTGTAATGCAATTGGTGCTCATGTAAAGCACTCGGCCTTCGGATTGAGTTCATGCTATATTTCAAAACTACAGAAAAATTTACTGAGGTCAAAACAAAGCCTTAACATCGGGAAAGACCAATAGATATCCATTTACTGACTGATCTGTACAAAGTGAAATAGAAAACCTGGATAAATTGCGGCTTCCTACGTAAATTGTGTGAACTTAGGCAAATATTTGATTTCACCAAAACTCTTTCTCTTCATTATCGTGTATGAAAGCACTTTCAAATATTTGAATTCAGAATACCAGTTGTACAAAAATATCACTTTTAATAAGTACTTCTCAGTGCAGTGCTATAATGTGCCCTATTAATGTCAAATCTTCCACATGTTGAAAAAATACATCTTTGTGAATTTTGAAGAGACTTTATCATATTTTGCAGGATGTGTGCTGTATAATTTACATAGCAAATGTTTTTAGGGCTCGGGGATGGGCTCTAAGAGCCGAGCCAGACACTTGGCTCGGCTCTGGATCGACCCTTCCTGTTTATTTGTTGGGTCGCCCACCTCGAAAGACAGATCTATATGTGTTAACATGCACATGGAAGGGCAAGCATGTGCATGCAAGCATGCAGGAACACAGGCAAAGAGAGCCTAGCATAGAAAAAGAGATTTAACTCAAGGGAAAATAAATAGTGCCAAATACTGTTAAATTCTTTAAAAGGAGAGGAGGGGCATGTTTTAGTTATTTTATTTACATTTTAAAGGCGTATGGACTAGGCCAAGGCCCCCGAACAGTTGTGAGGATTTAGTTTTAATAACGCGCTAAAATCTTTAGAGGGATTCAATACTATACACATAATCCGTAAAAAAAATAATCAAAGAACCAACTAAATATAAAAACACAGGAACCCATTTATATGATAGGATTTAAACCCTAAGAAGACAAATAACTCATTGTGCTCCAGAAAAAATTAAACAGTGCATTGATTTATTTTGCCTGTTTGAATGAGAATATCAGCCAAAGCTTCAATCTGTAATATTTAAATGCATTACAGAGTCTGGGAGTATTTTTCAGGCTAAAAAAAAAAATGAAACAGAAATATAGATTTTCAAAAGGGCTCAGGCGACATGTTAGTGCATTATAATTAATAAAGAAATAAAACATCTCAGATTGCTAAAAATGTTGGAGGAAAAGTATTTCAATTTTTTGATGGCAGTGGCAGAGGTGAAATGGTTAACAAAAATGACAAGGCATCCATCATTTCGGAACAAACGCTGCCATGATTTGCCTGGGCACAGGCTGCACATTCTGCTGCTGATGATTAAGTGATGAAGAGTCCGCGTGCACCGGAAGCCCCGAGAGACGCTGACCTGCCAGCTTGCATCATTTCCTGTTCTTGTGGGAACTGATGTCAACACAAAGGCGAGCGGGCCAGGCGAGGATGGGAAGCCCATCCAAAGCTCCACTGAGAGGTCCCTAAAACACCTAACTTGTGGTCCAGTAAGACAGTCAGACACTCACCCCATGCCAAGCACTTAGGCAACTGTTTCACTCTCACCCATCCCAGACACCAAGCTAGTGGAGTAACCCAAAATGATGAGGCCCCCAGCATAATGTGGTGTGGGGCCCCAAAGTCCCCTATATCTCAAAGATATGCATTGAACTTGGGCTGAATGGGGCCCCAATAAGGGTTACCCCCCCCGCGCCACGGAGGCCACAGATGCCTGTGTTATGCCTCTTCACAAAGGTGCAAGGGTGCTATCTGCAGAAAAGGCACGAAGACAGGGTCTTTTAAAACTCTGGGCGAAGGATCTTTTAGGGTAGTGTCTGCATGTGGTTCATATTTTTCCTTCATTTCATAAACAAGTTGGTAAAACACCAGCTGCATGCAGCCCTCCTATGACCAGTGCACTGCTTAAAGTCTTGTGGCACCTGTGACTTAGGGCCTTATTTAGAGAAAGCCAAACCAAGTCTGCTGGGCTCCAAAATCTGCCAAACCTGCAGTTGTTCCACCTCATTTAGAAGTGGGGGCTCTGCCAGGCTCTCAACGACCAAGGCTCACCTGGCTCCTCTGTCGGAAATCTCTTTCTTTCGGCCCACCTGCCATACAGCCTCTGTAGCTAGAACACTAACAACTGTAGAAAAAAGTGATGGATGGAATGCTTGAATTGAATTAATCCCAGCCACTTGTAATTACTTGGGCCAATCCATCGCAATTTTGCACATCATTTCACCTCAGTTTGGACCCAGGTATATGCAAATCAGTCTTGGCCCTGCTCCAATAGGAACAGTTAAGCCTGAACTGCCAAGCCAGGTCCTCCCTGAATTGGAGCACAGCAGCCCAGGACCTGTTCGCCATAGTTATGGGCGCATCAGCCCAGTACAGCTTGGTTCCAGTGACACAGGACCCATGTCTGGGCATACCCGCCCCACTTATGGCGACACACTAAAGTATACAAAAAAGGGATGGATGGAATGTTTGAATTAATCTCAGCCACTGATAATTACTCGGGCCGCGCCCCAATCCATCATTATATTGCACACTGTGTCATACTCAGTTTGGACTCAGCGATATGCAAATCAGTCCTGACAGTGCTCCAATCGGGACCGGACCTGGCAGTTTGGGCTGGACTGTTCCCATGAGGAGCAGGGTCAAGACTGATTTGCATATGGCTTGGTCCAAACTGAGGTGGCATTGTGGGCTAAAAAAGGATGAATTGGGATGCGACTCGAGCGATTGCCAGAGGCAGAGATTAATTCAAGTATTCCATCCATCACCTTGTTGTTTTTGCATTTGATGTCCTAAGAGTGCCGGGTATGCCCAGAGGTGGGTCCCGGGCTAACAGTGCCACTGGAACCAAGCTATACCCAGCTAAAAAGCCCATAACAAGGGCGAAACCAGTCCTGGATTTCTGTTGTCCGTTCAGGGAGGACCTGGCCTGGCAGTTCAGGCTCGACTGTTCCCATGAAGAGTAGGGTCAAGACTGATTTGCATAGGGCTGGGTTCAAGCTGAGGTGACATGGAGAGTGAAAAAACAATGGATTGGGATGCGCACGAGCGATTAAGGTGTCTTTCCATCTGTGGTCAGGGTTTTTGCATCTGTGGTCAGGGCGGAAGAAGCCCACCCTGTTTAGGGCAAGACTCCTGCCTCTTATTTTTCCTTTCTAAATTACCCATTAGATCTCAGATTGCAGTTATTGAACATCAGCAAAAGTGCAACTGATTTTAAAGGTTCAGATCTTTTAAAAACTATAATTACATACAATAATATACACGCAGTACATTCAATAACAAAAAAAGTTTCAATCTTTCATGGTTCATAAAACATTCTTTAGATTATTACAATTTTGATTCATAATGTAAACACGGTGAATATTTATATTAATAGGGTCTCATAGATCACAATTATTCTCTTTAAACTAGCATGGTTTCTATGTTGAACCACCTGCAAAGAGTTAGATGATAGAGGCATTCATACACTGAATATACCCCGTCCTTCTTATATTAAGATATTACTTCGCAATATCCCCATGTACTGCACACATACAGTTAATATATACAAAAAGATTATGTTCAAAAATTGTCTACTTTCTTAAAAACGTGGAAGCAAACTCTTCAACGTTTTTGAACAAAGATTTGTCAAAATTGCTTCCGCTATAAAAAGCTCTGCACAGAATATTCTTTTTCATTTCTGTTGCTTTAATAATCATATACTGTTATCTGCCATTTTCAGCATAAAATAGTTTCTACCATTTAAATTGTGAACTTAAGTGCCTTACAATATTCAATGCAAATATTATATTTGTCCTGAGGAAGGCTGTTAAAAGTTATGTAAGAGCCAAAACACAGCATCAGTGGTTCTAAAGGACCCTATTGTCTTAAATAAAGACGCTCTAATAGTATTGTTGATCATGAATTAGAGAACTGCTAGGTGAATCAACTCACAAAGTATGCAATGATTCATTTATTAATTGTGTAGAGGTTACATTATATTATGGAATGATATGTTGATTAAATGTATTGACCGACTTGATGTATTACTGTAATATTTGTATAATAAACCATGACGAGATACAATTTTACATAAATCATATGCGTGGTTGAGGCTTTGTTTCGTGTAATACTATTCTGAATAAAGGCACCAATTGTGGAGTTTTACAGCTGCACTACTGCCATGGCCACATTGAGTTAATAATTTGCTAACTGGGTCATATGTATAAAATGAAGTAGAGTAGTACAGGAAACCTTTTGTTTTTCATTTGAACCTGCCACCCTGGCCTCTATAGCCATAATTTTGATTCTCCGATTACCCTACATTACAAACATGCAGCACTAACCCAGCGCCAAAGGTAATGGGGGAAGGGGGTACCCTTTTTTAGGTCTGGCTTGAAAGCACAGCCTTCTGCAATGCCTATTGTTACCAAATCTATCATATATACATAGAGGAGGCTTTGGTTCCACCCACCGGAGTAGAACTCTCTCACTCCATGAAAGTGGCTGTTTGTGGCATCATTCAGTCTGCCATGTGATACACACATTGTAATGCATAAAGGACTATTTTATAGCTCAAAAGTACTCTAAATCATCACACTTTATCTCATAGATGCATTATATATAGAAGGCAATATTTTTTGTGTTGTCACTGGAGCAGGCTATATTAATGTTTTAGTCACATGTCAAACTGCAAGCCGGACCTATTGGGCTTGCCATTTCTCATTAAATTGGATACTATGCACTAACACCTTCCCTCTTACTGAGATATAATAAATGCATTTTGCAAGGAGCCCCACAGCATGAATGTGCTCAGCTCAAAGTTAAGAATAGAACCGTTTTTCATCCCCTCTCTCCCTTTGGCGATGCCTGAAGCAAAATGTGAGCCCTTCATCACAGCGGTGCTGGGAGGCAGCGGAACCATGAAACTGAAGGTAGAAATTCTATTTTGATGAACACATCCTCCGGAAAACATCACCCTCTATTGTTAACTTAATGCCCCGAAGGGCACGTCGTAAAGATATGTTTGTTGGGTGTGTTGTCAGCAACAGCTGAATCAACACACCCATACCTAAATCTTACATTTCACCAACAAGGGTAACTGAAGGAAGCCAAGAAAGGGGCTTACTAAGTTAGCAAAGTAAACTTGCGGCGATGTACTCGTCCCTAATGCATCAAAATGTAAAATGAAATGGCTCTATGTCACTCTCAGTTACTGATTGTCAAAGAAGATACTGTGGTCTGTCAGCACATATATTGTTTGTTCACTTGATCTGTTGCCAAACTATGTTCATGTGTTGCTCTGTGGTGTATAAACAGGAAGTGATGTAATGGCATAAGCCATAAGCTTCCGTGTATCATATTAACGCATTCTGAGAGGGTTGTTTTAAGCCCCGATTAATTAAAACTATTAGGCCTTGATTAAGAGTTCTCACCGATCCCTGCACACTCACCTTTGCGAGGCATCACAATATAAGTTGCGGGAAGTTTACTGCACTCAGTAATTACCAGTGTGATAAAGTCCGCTCCCTCATGGATACAGTTGAGCAGATCAAACTTGCTGAAATTTAGCGTGGAAAAGACCCAGGGAAATACAGGACATATGACTTTTGGTGGAGGAAAAAAACATTCTCCCTGTTGTGTCCCATGTTCAAGGCAAAACCTGCAGTAGGAGCTATTTACGCCAGCAGATGAACCCCGAAGCCCGCAGGGTAGGATTTTATCAGGTGGGACACATACAAGATGCGCCCTCCATGGCACTCATGGTCGAGACTTTAGAGTAATACACCAGATATAATTATTTGCATGCAAAAGCAAGTACCAGAGTACTGTAAATGTGGTTTCTCTGTGACCTGAAGCAATATCGACACCATACATCGACACCACACATATTTTACATCTCGGTCTGTTAACCTTTCTACTATATTCATTTTGTATTATTACGAGCTATGAATTACTTAAAAATAACACATTACAGACTTTGGCTCTACAGTTGCAGTGACATCAGTTAAATGGTTGGAGAAAACCTATCTGGCACCAACCTCAGAAATCCTTTCACTCTTCCTACCAGTAGCCATATCAAATCAAAGGCATGCACAATGGAAGCAGAAAAATCAATAGGCACACGAACGGACAGACAGTTTTTTTACTATGAAAGATTTACTGCATGGTCTAAAACATGAGCTCTTCTATAAAACAACAAATGTAATAACCCAAAATAATAATGTAATAACAACAAATATCACCCCTCTCGTTTATCTCATGATTAGACTGAATGAAAACAAAAAGCAGAATGTATGAAGGCCTACTCTGATGTTTTCTCGAAGATGTTAATTATTCATTGTAATTTCACTATATGCCTGTGAGATCAAGGTAGGGCCAATCAGGAGGTCGCGCAAGACACACCACAGAGTGCTCCCTGCACACCCAGGAGGCAGCAAAGTGATGCTCACATTACAAGAAATCAATTAGCCCATCCCCCAGCCGCCTCTCTTTCTGCACAGTGGTGGAGGTGGTGCTGCCCTAGCTGCAGATTAGAGGAGAGGTGACCTCTTCTAAACATCGCCCATATCAAGAAGAGCGGGGCTTCTTCCTGCTAGCTTCCATGAGCAGGCGTCCTTCTATTAGCACAGATATGGGGTAAAACTTAGAATAAGGGTATGGTGGGACGGGGGAAGGGGTGGTAGTCCTTCCAGCTGAGCTTTATAGGTAGAAATGTAGAAATCAGATGTGAAGAATGTCAGCAATGGGAATGTGTGCCACAGCTATGTTAATTTATGTTACTTGCATCTCTATACTACAACAAGCATTCCCAGTATATGTCCTACCTTTTGTTCATAGCCAGGAAGGCCATCAAAATTGTTCAATGAAGCTAGCCAGTTACCAAACTGTTTCTCCTTCAACAGTACATCCTTTCTAGTTATACATATGTTCTGTCAGAATTATACATATTGTCACTCCTGATAATTTAACTTAAACATACCATGCACACATATACGTGGAATAGCATCTAAGTAAAAGAAGGAAACATGCCTTGAAAAATGACTACCATCTGAAGCCGAGTAATGGACAACCTTCACCCCAGTAGAAACAAACAATGTACAATGGCCTTTGCAAGCTCCAATTGACATAATGCTCTACACAGAAAACAACAGGATCCAGCCAGCCCATTCCAATATAATACATCACCAAACAATTCATTAATCTATAGTAAAATTGCCGGCCACTATTCAACCAGCTAATTAGAAGCGATAAAAATATGATCTCATTTGCATCATTAGGCAGCTCTAATAAGACAGCTTTGTATGCGGACCACATTAACTTCTACACAGATGATCCAGCTTGTTGATTAACAAGAGTAGAGACACTTGCTTAAGAATATGGAAATATCTCAGGCTGCCAGATCAATAAAGAAAAATCTGATGTAATGATGTGGAAAATAAGGTATGATAACCAGAACATCAAAAAGGAGATAAGATATTTCGGGGTTGAAATCACTCAAAATATGATTGAACTACGGTCTAAAAATGTAAGCAAATTTGCCAGAGAAATAGAAGGTTTTTTGAGGAAATGGGAAAGTTTACCTTTGAAAATTTATGGTAGGGTGAATTTGATCAAAATGATGACCCTTCTTAAATTAACCCTTTTTATTTAAACCATCCCTCTCACCTTTGCGAAGGATAGCAATTTAAAATGTCAGAGTGAGATTAGCAACTTCATTTGGTCATCAAAAGGAGTAAGGCTACATGGAAAAAAGCTCAGATTGGAAACTAGGAAGATGAAGGCTCTGGCCTTACTGGCTCTTCGACTTTATTGTCATGCTTTTCAATTTAAAAATAGACAAATGGTAATGACTCACCCGGAAAATTCACTCAGAGGGAGTGTATATACTGCAATGTTATGGGCCTTAGGACAAGAGAAATGTTTATATAAGTTTGGAGACCTGAGGTTTTAAAAAAAAAAGTCTGATTGAAAGTTCTGAGACCTAGTGTAAAATTGTGGCTAAACCCAAAAAGAACATTAGGCATGCACTATTATACACATTTAGCCCAATATGGGATTCACCGGTTACACCAGCATGCTTAAATAGTAACCTCCGTTCTCCTTTGGGAAGGCAGGCATCAACATTTGAGGAGATTTATGAGATGGGACCAACCTTAGCAACTAGGACACAATCCTAGAAACAACAGAAGGAAATCTCTCCAATTCCATATACCTTCAGCTTGAATCATGGAATACTTCGTAAAATTGGTCTTAGAGTGATAATTGTGAATACGCAGAACTGATTCAGGATTATCTAATACCGAAAAAGAAGCTTCAATATGATATTGGGAACTTGACAAAGCAAAGACACCAATTTGATGGAGCCCTATCGTGTATAAGAGGGATATTTGCCGATGTGCAAGCTAGAAGACGTATGTCAAGCATCTTTAAATTTGCTTTTTGCCAGAGTCACGTCTGCTGCTTCAAGGAAACCATTTTTTTAAATCCTAAACAGGATCTTTTAGAGATCACAAGATTGGCTAGATTTTCAAAAGAAATTCCCCGATGCAAGATATGCGTCTTACCTGGGGTAAACAACGAACATATGTTTGTAAATTGCCCAATATTAACACAATTTTAAGAAGGAGCAAGCAAAATGTTATCTGCAATCTCTGTACAGGAGATCAAGGTAAACCATACTTAAATATTATTTGGGACGGATCCCTTATCAAACAGATGTTTTACATCCTTGCAGAAGAGACTCTTATTTTTTTCTAATCCTTTTAGCTAAAAGGGAAATATGAAAGAAATGGGAACTGTCAAATGCGCCACTGGTATCGGAATGGCTCTATTCCATTAATTATATTAGCAAAATTCAAATGGAGTGTGATTCGGAAAGCCTAGAATAGGTTTGGAAAGGATATATACGTTGGCACGATGTCTCTGAAGTCCTAAGATTAAACGAAGCAATTTGCTGAGACCAATCAATATCTTTCTTCGCCTGAGCCACATAAGCAAAAAATGTATGTCAGTTATCAAGAAATTCAATGTTGCGTAAGAAAAAACGCATTACTAGAACCGACAGCGATATGAAGACCAAATTTAAATGAAAGATTGTCATCCACTAACAAATAGGACTCACTCATAACAGTATGAAACACAACCAAACTCAACATCAACAGACCACTTTCACTCTGTCAATCAGACTCTCAGAACCAAACAGCCCACCTATATTGTAAAAGCACTTCCAGTTCATACTAATCGTGAGACTGTACTATATAAATGTACATAAGTTAACATAGAATACACACAATGCTGTTAATGATTTCTGAGCATCTCAGGTAATCAACAGATAGCTTGAAATCCATGCTGTATGTGCACTGCAATCAAACTTTAGCGCACTAGAGAATTGACTACCATCAAAGGTGGCGCACAGGGAGTGCAAAGGTTGGCGTGGATAGAGAAATAGTCTGTTATAGGCGTGGGTTTCCCCAGGTGGCATGCACATGACATTTGTATGTAGTCTTGGCACATGGCACCAAAAAGATGCCACATACTGTGGTAAGCCTGTGGAAATTTAGAGCACAATCCCAGGTGCGGCGGAATAAACTGTTTAGTACAGAAGAGGAGATGCATGTTAAAGGGTACACACATTCCTGAAAAGTTAAATCTTTGTTCCACCAGGTGGTAATTGTGTATAACATGTCCAAGGTGCGCTTCCCAAAGGCAAATGTTGTCATCAATTCAGTCCCAGACTTCATTTCTTCTTTACGGTCTATGTGGGTCCGGTGAACAATGATGGGCAGGAAAAGACACTAACTAGATGCACATAGGCACAAATGAAAAGACAGCAGCTATTGGAATGCATTCTGAAAATACAGGGAAGTAGAGTACATCTCTGGAGGATGCTATTCATTCCACCAAAGGACAGAACAAATAATTGATAAAGGTGAACATTTGGTGATAGTGTGAGAGAAATGTGGCATATTCATCGCAGACTATGTGCGCTAAAGGTTGGTGAAATATGAAAGAAGATCATGACAGCTCATCTACAATCATCTATAGAACATTAGTGATCAACTCGAGAAGCCGACTTGGATTAACATGGAGTTTAAAAAGTATGCAAAATAGAAAGGAAACTTTTCTTGACATTGCATATCCCTGTTCTGCTTGCCCATAGTAATGATACCTCAAGCACTTGTGAATATACTCTCAGCACTAGGAAAAACCTCAAACAGTTCAACTAGAAAGTATCATCGTAAGGCAGTGTTGTTTACGAGCACAGTTTAAACTACTGATGAAACATATTGTTCTATTTCTACTGACAGAGTTGATACAGTAAGGACATTTACACTTTCGCCATCCGTCTGTAACGTTATGTCGGTTGGCTTGTCTGTTAAAAGTACTTTCAACGCATAGCTGCCCAGGGTCTGGTCTTTGTCATCCCAGATTGGGGGGAAAGGTCAGACCTTTTTCGAGGAGCCACGGAGCAGACAGGGGCTACTGAGCCTCAACCACGGTGGTTGAGGTCGTTTGCAACTGGTGTCCTGGGGCCCATCCTGTCATGGCTCTGGAAACTGGGCTGAGTATAACACTATCTGCATTTGACTCTCAGAGTAGCAAGGGTGAGTAGTCACAAACTTCTCAGGAGGGAGGTAGTATGGGGACAAGAGTTCAGAGCTCAACAATCAACCATCGACCAACAGTCACAATAAGGTAATGTCCAGTGAAGTCCCAAACTTCATGAAAAAGAAAGCAAGTACTTCTCACAGCAAAACTAAGTAATGCACAATTCAAGGAATATGAGATATGTGTGTCGATTGCTACATTCTGTCAACAAGGCACTGAAATCCCTCTTCCCTTCCCAGTACTAATCTTTCCCACTAGGCACGACGTCTCCAGTATTGCGGTCCCTACCCTTTTAAGGCTTTAAGCCGCATGTGCAGTTATTCCACATTTTCTCACTGTTCCTAATATACAGCTCAGATCAACAGATTACCATCCCTTTAGCTTCAAGCTACAGTTTCTAGTGGGCTGGCAGATCTCCCTGCATGCCTTCAGGTCTCTCATCTCTTGGCATAGGCTAAGCTCAGTGGTTTACCTGCAACTTACTCTCAGCAGTCAGAGGCATGCTGGAGATGCAGTCCTACCCTTCCACCTTTGCAGTATACTCATTAGGGTTTACCTGCAAGTTGCTCTCAGCAGTCAGAGGCATGTTATCGATGCAGTCCTACCCTTCCACCTTTGCAGTATACTCTTCATTAGGGTTTACCTGCAAGTTATTCTCAGCAGTCAGAGGCATGTTATGGATGCAGTCCTACCCTTCCACCTTTGCAGTATACTCTTCATTATGAACAGCGATGGAAGAATACTTTGGGGAGGTTTTCTTCACTGCAGCACCTGGCTCAGCAGTGGTGGCCCTCTTGGTCAGCTGTGGTCAGGTGGAAGAGGTAGTTGTGGCCTCTAGGCTGAATCGTTTCATGGTGATATGTAGTGCCAGAGGCACTCCCATATACTGGGACCACGTGATGACTTTTGACTACCATTGTTTTAATTGACTTTAGGTGTTTTACTTTACTCTAGCCTGAATGTACAACATCATGTTTCCTGCATGTGCATTTTGCCTTGAAGATTCAATTTCATGTCTCCTTGTAGCTTCAGAGTGTGAGTGTTTCACAGAGTAGAAGAACCTTGCCAGGAACAGAATGTGTGGGATGTGCGTTTGAAAGCATGATAGAGAGAAATGTGTGGAATGTACTGCTCTGTCTCAGAGTGTAGTGTTATAGGCAGTGGTGCCAAAATGTGCATTATGTTGTACATTGGGAAATGAAGTGTGTGGTGCTAGAGGCAGTGCTGCACAAATGTGCATTATGTTGTACATTGGAATTTATGAAGTTTTTACTATTGGCTTTGACTTGCTCTCATCCCATCTTGATTTCTGACTCCGTCTAGCTTGAGCTTTGCACACACAAGCAGTCTCCCAGGTTACTCACGTTATTTAGGTTATTCACATTCAAGATTGTTTCTGTACTTTTAGAGATGTTTTCTACTTTTTCAAGCTTCACTAAGATAAGGAGCTGGAGTGCAGAAGAATACGTGAGAACTCCTTTGCCTTTGGAATGCTTATGGGATATTGGCCACCTCCAGGAAGTTTCCTTGGCGCAGAGGAGGTCTTCTTGGAAACTTCTAGTGCATTGAGATGATAAAACTGGGGTTACTTTACTTGGAAAGTGGGATTTTGGACCTGAAGGACGGACGCGTCTTATTCAGTGTCGCAGTTCCCGGCGTGCAGAGTCTCTTGACCCCAGGACTGTGAATCTCACAGTCTGGTGTGGGCTAAGATGAAGTTATTGCAGCTGGTGATGTATTTTCTGTGATTACTGGCATTGTGATGTGTGAGTGTGTCTGTGCGCACATTCAAGTCTCCAGTGGTCATAATCATCTGATGTATTTAACATTGCTTATTTCTTGCAGTGGACATCCAACATTATTATCATATTGTATTTTTTCCCATGCATTTAACAGTTGCATTTGACTTGTAAGTGTGTTATTATTGCTTGCACATATACATACATATATATACATATATACACATATATATATATATTATACATATATATATATATTATATATATATTATACATATATATTAATACATACATACATACATATATATATATATATATTTTACCACCAAAGCCACTTTATCCCTGCTGACCACCTTTCAGAACCGGTGCTACCTTACGTGCAAGTGGCTGCATGCCAATATTTTCACCACAATGATCCCGAAGGAATCAGGAGCACTCCGCGGGTTTACAGCAATCCAGTTTTAATCACCAACAGACGCGTTTCGACACCTCTGTCTTTCCCAATGTTAGTTTTTACATAGATTGACTTTGTTCCCGGTATTTATAAGTCTTTGCACACTTCTATTGGTTAGTTCGAATACGATCACCAATGGGGACCTTCGTCGTCCCTGTCTTTCCTTATGACCAGCACGCAGACGTTATGTGGTTTACAGCCTTATTGGTCACAGTGCGAGTGCTGATGGAATTACGTTATCTTTAGTAGAGATTCTAGCCCCATTGGGTACAAGTCCCATAATGCACTGTCCTTCCATTTTATGCATGCTGGCACAGATTCTTTCGTTCATGAACAGGAGCGGCACCATCTATGAAAGCTCTTCTGTATCCCTCATTCGGCCACAAATTCCATTTGGAAAAAGAGCATTCCGTTTAAGCATTCGTTAAATAACTTGTGCTTTCCATTATAGTAACGGCGGATCAATGTCCACGGCGTGCTTTCTCCTTTCAGGTAAGTGACGGTTCTCAGCAGGGAACAATTCCATTACCACCAAAGCCACTTTATCCCTGCTGAACACTTTTCAGAACGGGTGCTACCTTACGTGCAAGTGGCTGCACGCCAATATTTCCACCTCTGTCTTTCTCAATGTTACAAAGTTAATCTATGTAAATACCAACATTGAGTAAGACGGAGGTGTCGAAACGCGTCTGTTGGTGATTAAAACTGGATTGCTGTAAACCCGCTGAGTGCTCCTGATTCCTTTGGGATCATTGTGGTGGAGATATTATATATATATATATATATATATATATATATATATATATATATATATATACCCAAGGTGCCTTTGATCTCAAGGACGCGACTCCACACGAGAAAGGTTAACAAACCCTTTTATTTAGGCAGCTACGCATCAAGGCTGGTGTTAAAACAATTCCCAACGCGTTTCAAAGCAACATGCTTCTTCATCATGGGGCAGACAGCAAATGACGAAACGAACTGCAACCGTCACTTTCCATTTTATATGCTCTCTCCAGTGAGGCATACTGGTAGTTGTAGTTCAAATCAGGAGGGCTGTAGAAATTGGTAATAGCAGTATTGAAATAGTGGCATATGTACGGACCCCACCGATGGGGGTGATTTGAACTACAACTACCAGTATGCCTCACTGGAGAGAGCATATAAAATGGAAAGTGACGGTTGCAGTTCGTTTCGTCATTTGCTGTCTGCCCCATGATGAAGAAGCATGTTGCTTTGAAACGCGTTGGGAATTGTTTTAACACCAGCCTTGATGCGCAGCTGCCGAAATAAAAGGGTTTGTTAACCTTTCTCGTGTGGAGTCGCGTCCTTGAGATCAGAGGCACCTTGGGTATATATATATATATATATATATATATATATATATATATATATACACACATTTGCATATTGTTTCATTTGACATCTGGGAAAAGCTTTCTGTTAGAGAGTGTTGCACAAATAAAACCCCATGCTTTATTCTGAAAACTGTCTTTTGATGTGCCTCATTTTATGAGAGTGAAATCACTTTTCATGTGTTTCCTTGCTTCGCCGTGTGTGTTTGTGCCTCCATTTGGGAGTGCTGTATTTCTTTTATTTGGGAGTGTGAAGCAGGACTGGATATCCTTGGGCAGTCACTGTCCTTCTCAGGCCAGGCTCTCTGCATCGCAGTGACATGTTCTTTGCTCCTCGTCGTTAGTAGCAGCACTAGGTGATCAAATCCACAGCCGGCTACAGAGTGACATTTCTGGCACAAACTTGGTACTGCTCCCTTCAATAAATGTGCAATGAGGATGTGGAGGGGTGTCCTTATCATAGCATGGACGCCTGACCAACTCATTGGGGTTGACAGCTTTCTCTGTGGTATCTCTAGCTGGGAGTGCATGGGCCTATCCGCCTGCAGGGCAGGCACACTCCTTCCCTCTCTCAGCATGCAGACAGGCTTCTAGGCTGTTTAGACAGACACTCCACTCCTCCAGCGCAAAAAGTGTAGACTTCTAGTGATGTCCTCTCACCACTGGAAGACTGGCTGTGTGGCAGATACCAGCCCTGTTTACACAACAAACACATCTGTTCTTTTTTGCTTTTGTCGCTCTAAGTGGGACAGGTATGCTCAGACGTGGGTCCCATGCTCACTGTGCCACTGGATTTAAGCTAGACTGGCTGATTCGGGACGATACCCCAAAACTGGTCCCAGGATGCTCGTTTCCGATCCATGGAGGACCTGGCTTGGCAGTTGGGGCTGAACTGTTCCCATGAGGAGCAGGGTCAAGGCTGATTTGCATAGGGCTGGGTCCAAACTGGGGTGGCGTGGTGAGCAAAAAAACTGATGGATTAAACCCAGATCTGTTGACTGGGGGTGAATGTTTTCATTTATCAGAATTCTGTCCATCATCTGTTCTTTCTGCTTCTGCTTACACAGCAGCTCGCTTCAATCAATCAATCAATCAGGGAATTGTAAGTGCGCTACTCACCCGTGAGGGCCTCAAGGCGCTGGGGGGGTCAGCAGTGCCGTTCAGCCAAAGAGCCAGGTCTTGAGAGTCTTCCTGAAGGTGTTCAGGGAGGGGGCGCGTCTGATGTCTATCGGGAGCTTGTTCCAGGTCTTGGCCGCGATGTAAGAGAAGGATCTTCCTCCTGCTTTGGCTCTGTGGATGCGTGGGGTTTCGGCGAGGACGAAGTTGGCTGATCGGAGGTTTCTTTTGGGTACGTGGAGGGTGACTCTGTCGTTGAGGTATTGGGGTCTGGTGTTGTGTAGGCATTTGTAGGCGTGGGTGAGAATCTTGAAAGCGACTCTCTTCTCAACGGGGAGCCAGTGGAGCTTCCATAGGTGTTGGCTGATGTGCTTGTGTCGAGGGATGCCGAGGACGAGTCTGGCGGCGGTGTTCTGTATCGTCTGAAGTTTGCGGCATAGAGACTTGCTTATGCTGGCATAGAGGGCGTTTCCATAGTCCAGCCTGCTGGTGATGAGTGCGTGGGTGACTGTCTTCCTTGACTCGGGGGGGATCCACTTGAAAGTCTTACGGAGGATGCGGAGGGTGTTGAAGCAGCTGGAGGCGACGGCGTTGACCTCTCGGTTCAAGGAGAGGGATGAGTCGAGTATGATGCCGAGGTTTCTGGCATGGTCCATGGGGGTCGGTGGGCTGCCGAGGGCGGTGGGCCACCAGGTGTTGTCCCATGCTGATGGGGTGGTTCCGAGGAGGAGGACTTCTGTCTTCTCAGTGTTGAGCTTTAGGCAGCTGTTGGTCATCCAGGCTGCGACGTCCTGCATTCCTTCCTGGAAGTTGAGCCTGGTGGTGGCAGGGTCCTTGGTGAGGGAGAGGATGAGCTGGGTGTCGTCAGCATAGGATACAATGCTGAGGCGTGTTGTCGGACGATGGCGGCGAGGGGGGCCATGTAGATGTTGAAGAGGGTTGGGCTGAGTGATGACCCCTGAGGGACTCCGCAGTTGATTTCAGTGGGTTCGGAGAGGAAGGGTGGCAGTCTGATCCTTTGGCTTCTGCCGGTGAGGAATGATAGGATCCAGTCGAGGGCGGTTCCTTCTATGGCGGCGTCGTGTAGTCTGGCTACGAGTGTGCGATGGGAGACGGTGTTGAATGCTGCCGATAGGTCAGGTAGAATCAGGGCAGCGGTGTGGCCTTGGTCGAGGAGGGTGCGGATGTCGTCTGTGGCGGCGAGTAGGGCGGTCTCGGTGCTGTGGTTGCTTCGGAATCCGGATTGAGACGGGTCGAGGACGGCGTTGTCTTCGATGAACCTTGTCAGTTCTGAGTTTACTATTTTCTCCGCAACTTTCGCAGCAAACGGGAGAAGCGAAATGGGGCGGTAGTTTTTGAGGTCCGTGGGATCAGCTGAGGGCTTCTTGAGCAGGGGCCTGACTTCTGTGTGTTTCCAGTCATCTGGGAAGGTGCTGGTCTCGAAGGTGGTGTTAATGGTGCGTTTTAGTTCGGGTGCGATGGCGGCTCTGTGGTAGATGTGTGGTGGGCAGGGGTCGGTGGGGGCCCCTGAGTGGATGCCTTTCATGGTCGAGGTGGTCTCTTAGGCTGTGATCGGTGTCCAGGAGGAGATGGTGGGCTGGCTGGTGTAGCCGGAGGGCGGGCTGGCTGCTTGAGTACTCTGTGGAGCACGCTCCTCCTTTGTCAAGAAAAACTTGAGACTGAAACAAAGTGGAGTGGTCATGGAAACCACTTTGATACACAGGGGATGTGGATCCACCATCTCAAGCTTCAGAATCTGTTTAGGGTGGTTCTTTTTCAAGTGTTCTTCTCAAGCGAAACTCCAGACACAGCCTTTCTGTAAAATTATGCTTCCCATGGCAGTTAGGACCGAGGCTGGCTCCAAAGCTTGGGCACCATGAAGTCTGAGTTTTTCTGCACCTGGGTTATCAGTCTTTCTGAAGCAGTAATCAGGGACAGACGACATAGCAGACCAGGCCTACAAACCTCCTCACTTTGAGCAACAGAAACAGCAATCCCACCCCTTACCGACACCATTTACCAAATGACAATGCTCAGGAAGAACCGATCAGCAGATCCAGAACAAAATCTTTATGGAATTTCTAAAGTTATTTCTGCCTTCATAATCCTCACACTGTCTGGTTCTCCACCCTCCAGCCACAGGAATGCAGGCAATACCCTTTCTCCATCTTGTGCTTTGATGCCAGCAGATATTCCGTGCAATGTCCTTTGTTTCACATAACAGTGGGCCTTTACAACAGTGAGACCAGTAGGTCACATTCCCACAGACACAGGTAAAAGTCTGGTCCCACTAAAGAATCACAACAGACAGTATGGTGCCAACACTGGTTTATGGGCAACACCCAGGAAAGGGACTGTAGTCCAGGGTCATCTATGAGGCCATGTTTAGTGTGCCCCTCTATGGTCCTGGGTATCTCACCGTCTGCCAGGATACCAGTTTCACATGCAGTCAGGCAGGGTTGCACACCCATTTACCATGCAGAGGATATTCCTATCCCAGCATCTACGGAGTGGGAGAATGTATGCAACCTGTTGTGTCTTAAAGCTCCCTCCTCCAAACCTTAAGTCTCTGATCCAAACAGGAAGAGAGTCTCTATCCACTCCAGGAATGCAGGTGTCAGGCCTTATATGTTTGACAGCAAGGTACCAAGATCAGAGGGCAGTTCCCAGAAACCCTCTCAAAAGCCATATTGGCTTAAGTCAAAAGGGACATGAAAATTGGTGGGCAGTAAGGTTTGGCTAGTGATGTCAATGCAAGAAGACTGCGCATGTAGAGATGTTTTCCACAAGGCAGTTATAGGGCTGGAGATTAAACCTATTAAGAGTGGACCACCAATGTCACCCTCTTCACAGTATACTAACCAGTTTCTTTGCAAAGAGTGATTTTGGAAACTATGAAGGTTGCAAACCACAGTACAGCATGCCTGCTGTATGAAAGAAACTGCATCTATCCCTTTCGAACAGGAAGCAGACAACATTTGTACAGTGCTGTGGCAAGGTGAGAGGCAGTGCAGAAAAACAACACCTGGGTGCAGAGCACTGAATGTCATTTGGCTTTTCCAAGATGCATTTCCGTAGGGAGTCACCAGATGTTATCATTCCCATTAAAATTGAAAATAAAAAAGATAGGTGATGAAGGGGACTTTAGTAGACTGCATGCACACCGAATGCGGACATTTCTTTCACTGTAGACACTGAACTTACACGATTTATCTTTAAGTAGCAAATAGGGAGCTGAATTTAACAGAAGTTGATGCTGTCGAATCAGGATTGCAATCACAAATAGGCATTCTGAGGCAACCGCAGGACTACATGCCAGACTCCACAAAACTCTTGAATACATAAATAGACCCCACTTTTCTTGTGGGCAAAGAAGAGAAGGCACAACTTAGGTAAGTCGGGAACTAGCTTGGTTAAAATGCTTATTCTGGGTTTTCTCAGAGCTTTGCCCTTCTTTGGGTATAGTATTATCACATTTTCTGAGTTTGCCCTCAAAATGTGGTAGTTGAGGGACCACAAAAAAAAAAAAATAGTGCAGCCCTGCAAACCTAGAAAAAAAGCCCTGCCCTCTTCAAATCTTGGAGGGGAGCAATGGGTTTACCTGGAATAATTTCTGTCCTTGGCTACTGAAATGCCAGCCAGGCTATGCAATCTGAGACCTATTTGTATGTGACAAAAATAGCATGTGTCCCTGAGCAACGACGATTAAGATTAGAAGGAAGCTTGCAAATTGCTCACTTAAAGCAGGTGGTTAAAAATTAAGCTGTAGGATTCCCTGCATTCATTAAACATTACAGAAATCCTGTATCCGTGTGTACACAGCAGCTGCACAGCTGATAGGGACTCTGTTAAAGACACCTTGACAGGACAACACCCTCTCTCACAACATTACTCGATGGAAGGGCAAAAGCAAAGCATTCATGCTGGAGGCGGAGGCATCATATGCAAAGCCACAGGTCACCATCTGCATTTCATGGTTCCCATGCCTTACGAAGCATTGTGACCGCAGCTGCCAGGTCTGCCACGTTGCTTAGTCTTGAGTGAGTGCTTTCTCTTGCACCGCCAATATAAAACTGAGAAGTTTGGGATAAGAATCTATGCTCTACATCTATAGACTTATAGTTGAACTGTCAATAACAGTGTTGTTATCCACCGAGGGGTCCCAAGTGATGTAGACAACGAGAGCAAAGATGGAGCTGACTATGACGTCACATGGGGGTGGATAGCTCCACATTATTGGCAGCTGCCCGTGTGCAGTCTTATTCTGAGTAATGATCGTCTGCACTTGGGTGCAGGAGACATGATGGAGCCAGTGCAACACGCCTCATCCCTTATCCTGTACATTACAAATTGTATATACACCTGGTGTCTTGTCATCCCCTCCTACTACCTGATGGGCAATCTACCACCGTTTAATACCCAATTGCAAAACATAACTGCAACCCTGCTCCCCTCTTACATTATGCTTAGCAGCACTCTCTACTTGTTCACATTTTTAAAATAAATTCTGGTGGTCTGCCAGCTTTGGTGTACCCATTGCCCCCCCCCCACCTAAATATAAAAAAGATAATACATGGCAATTTGCCACCCTCTTTCACCACCCTCGGGGGATTAGCTCCCCTCCCGACATGATTGGTGTGCATTCTGCTCTTAGAGACCTGAGTCCTGGTGCTAACAGTGTCTCTGGTTGAGTCAGTGCTGGCACAGAGAGTAATTCCCTCTCAGCAAGGCGTCTACGAAGACCCGTGGGTGACGGGGACCCGGATGGTTGGTGGTACCAGAGCACCACACATTCCCCATGTCCCTCGGATTTGAAGAGACAAGATTGGTGCGGGAGAAGGAGAACGAGGTGGACAGTCACTCTCTGTCCCAACTCTTCATCCAGGTCTCCCGAGACCCAGGCAAGATGGTTAAAGACTGGGAAAGTGATTGCTTCACAAACTACAGCCCCAGCAGTATAAACATTTGTGATATCAGAAAATAACCAGAATATACATCTATTGCTGTCTTTCTGCTGGAAGTGACACACAACGGCTTCTATCTAGCTCGGAACCCCATTATTCCCAGAGAATCCAGATTCACCTAGACATAAATTTGCTCAAGACAAAGTTGCTCAATCTTGAGCACCAACCTATAGAAACCTAAAGCATTTGTGCTCCTCATTTGAGCTGAGCATCATACACACATCATGACTTCTGTTCCTCGATTGCGCTTCAGTTACAGTTTGTTTCTGAGTGTGCTGGGTTATATGATGAGCCATTTTCAGCCTGTGCAGAATTCTGCGGCTCAACTGCTGGCCCAATGGTGGGTAAATACAACAACTATTCTGTGCATAATTTGTCTTGTTCTAACCTGGGTCCTTGTGCCCATCAGTGGAACTTAACTCTATGCCAATGGCTACTTGAGAGACTGGAAATCACAGAGCACTGGAGCCGGAAGTGATTCTTCAATGTGTAAGCTTGCTAAACCACTAGAAAAAGTCACAGCTTACAACAGCTGTACAGTTTATCCCAGAATCAGAGCATAAATGGGTTTAAGAACTGTACATCGCACACAGCCCGCGGGCTACCAGGACCTGGCAAGTCGCTTTTAGCTTGTGCTTTGGTAAATCAAGGGTTGTTAATGAAGTACTGCTGGGAGATTTTCTATCTATTGGTGGCCTACTTCAAGATATTCTATGTGTCACTGAAACTTGGATGCAAAGATACCTATCACTAGGGTGTTGCTTATGCTAGCCTAGAGGCCTTAAGAACCCCTATCATAATGGGGATGCTTTGAAAAGGTTTGCATAGTCATGGTATTTAAATATCACATTCCCTGTAAACTTGTGCCTCGCTTGGACAATTGTTGCACCGACTCTTTGGCATGTCTGTGCCAGCAAGCGTCAGAATGGACACATACATTCAATATCAAGTAAAGGCATCACTGAGCCTTTTTTAGAAATCCGTGGCCAAGCCTCACTAAGTTTTAGTGCCGCTGGGTGACTTCAAGATGCATAGCGACAATACTCCTGATAACGGAGCTCACGAATGTCAGTGACTAAAGCTGTACTGGTGGACTTACACTCAACATTGCTCTGGTGAGGGATAACCTAGTTAGAAAAGGAAGAATTCCAGCTGTGCTGAACTGATCACCACCTTATCAAAACTAGTAAAAAGGGCTTCATTCGCCAAACCAGTCGGGGCACTAATACCCACACCTCCCCTCCATTTAAGGGATGCACTTGGATAGAGATGGAATATTGTTGTCAGAATATCTAGTCCTCAAAGTCGTTTACAAAAATATTGCCTATTGGAGTTAATGAAATAAAATCTACTCCCAATAATTTTGTGAATGATGCTTAGGACAAGATATTTATGTCTGACAATAATTTTGTATACAATATTCTACCCTATAAACTCATGGAGGACATCTCAAAGAACTTTTGAAGAGATGGTTGAAAAGCACCAACTAAGTGGTCCTGCAGATGTGCTAGAGAAGCCCAATGACACCTTGAATAATACAGTAAAGAAACAACAAAAAAACACTCCCTGCAAAATTGTCTGATTTGCGCCTGAAAACTAAAAGGCTAAACAGGCCTGGAGAGAAACCACCTAAGAATCAGGAACAATAGTTTATAAAACCCAACTAAATAGCTGTAGGAAAACTCTCAGGAAGGTAATATCTATTTAGAAAAAAGATTAAGACTGAAAATTCCTTCCCACACCCTGTTCACTTTAATAAAGACATTTATTAATCCACCATGTCTGTCAGGTATTCTGACGGACTCTTATTTTTATTTCTTTTTGCAATGAACTAGCTCCTATTTCACATCCAAGGTGAAAATGACCAACAATGAAATGAGGGTTATGGTGGTTTCCCAGGAAACTCACCGAAATCCTTTTTCAGAGGCTTCATCAGGGCCATTGTGGTAAAGCTTTAACTTCAACTCAGATGATGTTCTCGGAGCCTCATTTGCGAGTTCCATCACCAGGAAGTATTTCTGAATGTGCCGATCAAATCTTTGGCAGGCACATATTTCCATGGCCGGAGTGGCTAATAGGGCAATCTGGCAGTGCCAATGTCTACACTCTCCAGTTGCTGAGAAAGAGGTTTGCCATTTCTCCACAGAGACAGATATGCTCAAGTTGTTGCTATCCATGTAGTGTCCAAACCTGATCACTGCTATAGCCTCCATTTGGATATCTTTTAGTAATACTTTAACTTGCTCTAAATGTTGCACTCATAACAGTGCAGAGATTATCAAAGTGCAATCATGTGTCTGTGGGCCAGGGGGATCTGAAACAGCGGGCTGTAGGGCAGGGGGTGCAGTTTAAATGCCTCAGTATGAATCATAGGTTTTTATGGGCGGCGAAAGTTCAAGGCTAGCAAAACTCCTATGATCCAGTCTGATCTTTGTGCTCGGGAAATCTGCACCAACTATTAATCATACACATTAAGAACAACAACAAATTCTCGTACTAGCGCTCATTCTAATATCTAGCCTCTAAATTTGGGAATAATCTGCTCCTCCAACTAAGAGAGACTGAAAAAGACCTGCCATGAAGACCTTTAGGCAGCTATATGCTTCACAAATAAAATAGTAAAAATAAGGGTGGAAATGCATTATTCAGTCCTCAGTCAACTACAGAGTGTAGTTTTCATCTACATTTTGAACAGTAATTGGGGTGCCATCTAGGGGCATACTGCCCAAATCACCATGTAGCAAATGTTTACAAGCCAGCGGATGGATACTGAGTAGTAGACTCTTTTGGGGGAGTACCAAATACGTGGTAGATTGGCCCAAACCATGCACACAGAGGATTTCGTATTACTGTGAGTTGAGATTGATGGATAAACACTTAATGGAGGACTTGATCATTTCACTGAATGTGCCCTGAAGAAGTCCATTTCTATGTACAAAACGCGTTGGCTGTCTTCGCTGTAACGTTTGATGCGTTTAAGAAAGAAAAAATGTGAAGAATTGACAACACACAAGAGTTTAAAAGGGACTTTTTTCTCTTTGGTGATGTTGATTGTGGCACACCTCTACTTTGGATTATTACATTTTAAACACGGATCGTTCCCATGGAGCAACAGAAGAGTGGTGAGGTGACAAACACAACTTTCAGTCCGAACTTAATGGTGATTCACAACTGTATGGACTGACATTTTCCACACTTCTTTCACATTTAAGTTATAACAACAACATTCCAGTGTAAGTACTGAAACTGTTGGAATGTGCACTAGTTACCTTAGTTTTCAAGGAGGGGAGGTTAGGAAGGGGAGACCTGCTAGGAAAATTAATTTAAAGTGGAAAATAAAATTTCAAAAAAACGAAAGTTAGTTAATATGAGCAGTTAATGCATATGTAAATTAGTAAGTCCTGAGATGTTCAATAATCGGATATACATTTGGACAACCAGTAAGGATATCTTACATTCACCATACTGTATACTTTTTTTGCAAATCGTGCCTATACTTTTAGGGGTCAATTGAAACCCTGTTTGCGTCACAGATTAGATCGCGTTAACTATCATCTTTCAGATACTGTACAATATGACATGACAGGCAATCACATTCTCTACAAATAAAAACTAAAACGTCCATATGCGAATACTCTGGGAACGGGAGCAGTTTTGCTGAGCAATTATTTACAACAATGTACTACTCCAATAACCGTAGACATTTGCAAAACTACACACACTGTGTTTTGCTAAGATGAGAACTCTCAGTGCGTGTTGTGTGAACAATAACCAAAATGTTTTATTTACACTGTCTACACCACACATAAAATGTGACTTGAGCATTTATTTCTCAAGATCAGTTAATTTGAGATGGAAGTTTCATGACAAAACATAAGATTTTCACAAAGTGTGACAAGTATTTCTAGTTGTAGCTGCAAAGGGTGTATACAACCTTGAAGCATGATGCCTGCTCTTGACTTGACCTCCATCAATAAAATAGCATAACATGAGCCAGATAAACTTTATGTCCGCTTCAAGCTTTCAATGTATCACTTTAAAGTGGATGAACCAGAAGACTGGCATCTGGCCATAGAAGACATAAACAAACATTGGTACTGCCAACAGGTCTGGCTTTAAAGGAATGTGGTATGGTAATGTAAGGCATTACAAGTAAATAGCATGGGGATAGATATGCATTTATGTGGAAGCAAAGAACTGTAGAATAATACTGGTGTAGGTTAAAAGGTCGCACTGTCAAGCCAGATCTAAACATACATGTAGGTTAATGACTGCCCTCCTCCCATCTGCGCTGCTACCAGATAAAAACAACATAAATCATCTAGGGCCAAATATAGGGTGCTTGTTTTTGGTCGCAAATGGCCCGATTCACAGAATCGGGCCGTTTGCAACCGGAAAAAAAGCATTTTTCTATGTACCAAACCCTATTTTGCGATTCAGTAAGCTATCGAATCGCAAAATGGATTTGCAATTTGGGATTAGAAAGGGGCGTGTTGAGGGCGTCCCTTCCTAATAGCGACTTGCAGTGGTATGTGTGAATGTTTTGCGACTGAAATGCAGTCGCAAATCATTCGCCTACTTCCAGTATGTGGTAACCCATTTCGCAAAAGCCCCTTCCCCTTTGTGAACGGTTGTAAAAATATTTTTTTAACAGGCAGTGGTCACACAAACCACTGCCTACTCTTAAAAAATGAAAACAAAACTTTTCATTTTTGTTTTTGAAACACATCCTGTTTTCCTTTAAGGAAAAACGGACTGCATTTTAAAAAAAAAATGCTTTATTTAAAAGCAATCACAGACATGGTGGTCTGCTGACCCCAGCAGGCCACCATCCCTGTGATTTTAGCGATTCCCTATGGGGCGTAAATTTCAACCTATCTCATAAGTATCAATAAGGTAGGTATATTTGCAGGCCACTGGGAATTGCAAACAGTGTAAAACACACTCTTCCAGGCAAGGGCAGGCACAATGTTGAGGGCCTCCTGAATTACTGAACTTGTAACTGATAAGGATCCCTGAAACACAGGCCAACATGTTTTTTGTGTTCCATCAGTGGCGACTGGAGCAAGTGGCAAAGAGGGTGAGCCGATCAGCTTTCATCAGGTGGGTGGCAGATCACTGAGCTGATCCACCTACATGCTATCCAGGAAAAAAGTAATGCTCTGTCCAGACCAATTAGGGTTACATACGGAAAAGGTGATAGGCCAACAATGAGCGAAAAGGAGAAAATGCACTTCAGCAATACTAATGTACTGGTTGAAAGGAACTAGGGGTGGACAACCTCCCAACAACTTTGTAATGGCCTGCGAATCAGCATCATCCTTCAGTGAAGAAGGATGAAGACATGGAGAGGCACTTGTTTCCACACATCCCACTCCAGGCACTTGGTCACTTCTGGGTCTGGGAGCCATTGGAGCTGCACGTGAAAAATCACTGTGTGTGTGTATATTCATCCAATTATCTGCCATAGAGTCAGGGGGAAGGAAAGTATTGCTTACTCTTACCACAGACTCTGACACCAGCGGAACTGAAATGGGGTCCATTTCAAATTGACATTTGTGCCCCCGGGGCACATCAGTGCAATGGCAGAGCACCACTTAGAAAACACAATACCTACACACCTACACTGTATTATAGCATGACATTAAACATGTAAAGATCGCTAAAGACATGATTACAAACTTTGAGCACCTGGGGGAATAATTAAGACTGATCATTCCTTCCCACACCCTGTTCACTTTGTTATGTTATGTAGATTTATACAGCGCAGTATTTACCAGAGGGTGTCTTGGCGCTAATAGAAGGCAAAGTAACAGAACCGGCTGAGAGATTACTGGTTGAAAAGCCAGATCTTGAGGATCTTTCTAAAAGCCAGCAAAGACAGTGCAGATCTAATGCAGAGAGGAAGGGCATTTCAGAGCTTAGATGCTCCTACTTGGAAGCTACTACCTCTCCATCTAGCTTTCTTAAACCTGGATGGAGTAATGGAGTATGAACCCAGAGATCTGAGGTTCCTCCTAGGAATATAACATGAAATTGAGTTTCTCAAAAATTCTGGACCGATGCCATGTAGGGCCTTATAAGTGAGACAGAGTGTTTTAATAAAGACATTTATTGATCCACCATGTCTGTCAGGTATTCTGTCTGACTCTAAGGTTGTTTTCTTTTTTTTCAATGACCTGGCTGCCTATTTTACATCCAAGGTGAAAATGACCAACAGTGAAATGAGGGCACTGGTGTTTTCTGAGAAAATTCACCTAAATCCTTTTCCAGAAGCTTCATCATGACCATTGTGGTAAAGCTTTAACCTCAACTCGTATGATGATGTAGGACCCTCCTTTGCCAGTTTCATCACCAGGACCTATTTCTGAATGTGCCGATCAAATCTTTGGCAGTCACATATTTGCCATGGCCGGAGTGGCTAATAGGGCAATCTGGCAGTGCCAATGTCTACACTCTTCAATTGCTGAGAAAAAGGTTTGCCATTTCTCCACAGAGACAGATATGCTCAAGTTGTTGCTATCCATGTAGTGTCCAAACCCGATCACCGCTATAACCTCAATTTGCATATCTTTTAGTAATACTTTAACTAGCTCTACATTTTGCACTCATAACAGTGCAGAGATTATCGAAGTGCAATCATGTGTCTGTGGGCCAGGGGGATCTGAAACTTCTAGCTGTAGAGCAGGGGGTGCAGTTTAAATGCCTCATTATGAACCATAGCTTTTTATGGCCGTGAAAATTCAAAGCTAGCAAAACTCCTATGATCCAGTCTGATCTTTGTGCTCGGGAAATCTGCACCAACTATTAATCATACACATTAAGAACAACAACAAATTCTCATACTGGCGCTCCTTTTAATATCTAGCCCCTAAGCTTGGGAATAATCTGCTCCTCCAACTAAGAGAGACTGAAAAAGACCTGCCATGAAGATCCTTTAGGCAGCTATATGCTTCACAAATAAAATAGCAAAAATAAGGGTGGAAATGCATTATTCAGTCCTCAGTCAACTTCAGACTGTAGTTTTCAATTACATTTTTAACAGCAATTGGGGTGCCATCCTGGGACATACTGCCCAAACCACCATGTAGCAAATTTTTACAAGCCATCGGATGGATACTGAGTGGTAGACTCATTTGGGGGGGATTGGATAATACAATATACTTTGGTACCAAATACGGAGCAGATTGGCCCAAACTATGCACATAGAGAATTTCGCATTACTGTGAGCTGAGATTGATGGACATACACTTACTGGAGGACTTGATCATTTGACTGAATGTGCCCTGAAGAAGTCAATTTCTATGGACGAAATGTGTTGGCTGTCTTCGCTGTAACGTTTGATGCGTTTAAGAAAGAAAATATAGTGAAGAATTGACAACACACTGGAGTTTAAATGGGACTTTTTACTCATTGATGACGTTGATTGTGGTGCACTCCTACTTTGGATTATTACATTTTTAACGGTGATCGTTCCATGGAGCACTAGAAGAGTGGTGAGGTGACAAACACAATGCTCAGTCCGAACTTAATGTTGATTCACAACTGTTTGGATTGGCATTTTCCACACTTCTTTCCCATTTGAGTTATAACAACAACATTCCAGTTTAACCCCTTCCATGCGTCAGACGGCCCCCGGCCGTCCGACGTCACGGTGTGCGTGTGCGGAGGACGGCCGGGGGCCGTCCGAATTCGCGCACGCATGGAATTCTTCTGCACAGCGGGAGAATTCCAGCCGCGTCGAATCGGTTAAGTACTGAAAGTGTTGGAATGCCCACTAGTTACCTTAGTTTTCAAGGAGGAAGGGTTAGGAAGGGGAGACCTGCTAGGGAAAAGAATTTTACGTGGAAAATAAAAATATAAAAAAACGAAAGTTAGTTGAATTTGTTTTCTAATTACCTAAACCGGGGTATGAGTGACAAATTATGTACAGTGAGTACTTGAAGGGTGTGGTAAATAGCCCTATTGAAGCTTTTATTTTTTAATACTATTTCTTGCACTTCTTTCTTTTAACATGAGCAGTTCATGCATATGCAAGTCAGTATGTCCTGAGATGTTCAATAATCGGATATATATTTGGACAACCAGTAAGGATGTCTTACATTCACCATACTGTATACTTTTTTGCAAAATACTTTTTTGCGAATCGTGCCTATACAGGCAATCACATTCTCTACAAATAAAAACTAAAATGTCCATATGCAAAGTCTCTGTGAGAAACGAGAGCAGTTTTTTCAGCAATTATTTACAACACTTTACTTCTCCAATAACCGTAGACATTTGCATAACTACACACACGGTGTTTTGCTAAGAAGAGAACTCTCAGTGCGTATTGTGTGAACAATAACCAAAATGTTTTATTTACACAGTCTACACCACACATAAAATGAGACTATAACATTTATTTCTCAAGAACAGTTAATTTGAAATGGAAATTTCAGAATAAAACATAAGATTTTCACAGTGTGACAAGTATTCTTAGTTGTAGCTGCAAAGGGTGGAGACAACCTTGAAGCATGATGCCTGCTCTTGAATTGACCTCCATCAATAAAATAGCATAACATGAGCCAGATAAACTTTATGTCCTCTTCAAGCTTTCAATGTATCACTTTAAAGTGGATGAACCAGAAGACTGGCATCTGGCCATAGAAGACATAAACAAACATTGGTACTGCCAACAGGTCTGGCTTTAAAGGAATGTTGTATGGTAATGTGAAGCATTACAAGTAAATAGCATGGGGATATATATGCATTTATGTGGAAGCAAAGAACTGTAGAATACAACTGGTCTGGGTTAAAATGTCCCACTGCCAAGCCAGATATAAAAATCCAAATAGGTTAATCACTGCCCTCCTCCCATCTGTGCTGCTACCAGCAAAAACAACATAAATCATCTAGGGCCAAATATAGTACACATTTTTAGATCGCAAATGGCCCGATTTGCAGAATCGGGCCATTTGCGACCGGAAAAAAAGCATTTTTCCATGTACGAAGACCTATTTTACGATTTGGTTAGCTATTACCGAATCGCAAAATGGGTTTGTGATTCAGTATTAGAAAGGGGCGTGTTAAGGGCGTCCCTTCCTAATAGCAACTTGCAGTGGACTGAAATGTGGTCGCAAAACATTCACATTTTACTGCCTATTTCAAGTAGGTGGTAACCCATTCGCAAACGCCCCTTCCCCTTTGTGAATGGTTGTAAAAACATTTTTTTAAGAACAAGCAGTGGTCACACAAACCACTGCCTACTCTTAAAAAAATGAAAAGAACATTTTTCATTTTTCTTTTTGGAACACATCCTGTTTTCCTATAACGGGCTGCATTTAAATCAAACATAAAAAAACATTGCTTTATTTAAAAGCAATCACAGACATGGTGGTCTGCTGACCCCAGCAGGCCACCATCCCTGTGATTTTAGCGATTCCCAATGGGCCGCAAATTTAAACCTACTTCATGAATATCAATAAGGTAGGTCTATTTGTGGCCTACTGGGAACTGCAAACAATGTAAAACACACTGTAGTACATCGCTGTTTGCGATTACCTAATAGCGAATCACAATAATTCGCTATTAGGTCATTGCAAACAGTAAAGTTAATACATCTGGCCCTGACTTATCTAAGACACTTTAATAGAATTTGAACATTCAAGATTAGGCAGCTGAATAAATAAACAAACTGATGGGCAAGCACTTTTTTTGTGGAAGCACACAACTTCTGTCCAATCTTAACATGTACTCCTGGGTCCCAACATGTGTGCAGAGCCAAAGCCCCCTTTTAGTGATGCTCACATAATTGTCTGGTGATAGCTGCATTGTCAAGCCAGACCATAAAAACTCTTAGCAAAACATTCTGCGAATTATAAACCATAGCTATGGGACTGCTGTCCAGGCTAGGGGAATAACCAAAGCAGCGGGATAACGAAGCTTACACCAGAAAGGTACATGCAACAGACCTACTGCTATCATCATCTCCTATGAACTTCTGTTTTATGTTCTATTTTTTCTGATGAACTCCTCACATTACAGTGATTTCAGTCTTGGTCCGTTCAAGCAGGTAAAGCACGACCATGGTTAAAGTACCTTGGAAACGGCTTCTGGAAGGGTGAGGCACTACAGCACGCCAAAATAACATACCAGAACCTGCACTTTGCCTGTAATGGGAGTAAGTTTTGGGAGGAGCACTAGCTTTCCAGTTCTGTTTGTCTGTTGGCCTTTTTGGTAAGGTTGTTTTTTCTACAGTCTTTCCTTGCCAAATCCTTCTTCTAGAAACTGTTGAATATATTGTGCTTGGAGAAGAAGTGATGATTCTGGTGAACAGAAAGTTTGCTTATTGATTTGACACACAGAGATTTGATTGATCTGAACCATATATATTTGTCGACGTTTCGACCCTGACAGAGCGTTATTGGAATGTCATGGCGGGTCTTCTTCAGGACAAGTGGGAGTGTTGACAGCCCAAAAAGTGGATTACTCGCTGAGGCGTCCCTTGTTGGGTGGAAGCAGTCAGAGGATCTGCACGTATCAGGTAAGCGCAGGGAGTCCTGGATTAAGGCGCTCGAGTTCACAGTGCAAGCCTTGCACTGTGAACTCGAGTGCCTTAATCCAGGACTGTTGCCTGGCCCCCCTGATGGACCTCATTTACTCTGTGTCCTCCACGCTCTGGAATTAAATACCACAACGTGTTAGGGTTTTCACTGTATGAAGCAATCTTCACTCCCTGCGCTTACCTGATATGTGCAGATCCTCTGACGGCTTTCACCCAACAAGGGATGCCTCAGCGACGAATATATATGGTTCAGATCAATCAAATCTCTGTGTGTCAAATCAATAAGCAAACTTGCTGTTCACCAGAGTTTTTGCCTACCTTCGTTCTGACCGCATTCTAGTTCCCTGTGTAAATAAATTGTACATAATATCACCTTGTATATATGCACTGCACCACCATCACTGAGCACTTAATGTCACTGTACCACGTCACTTTGGTCAGTATTTTTTGTATTGACAGCCTTCTAATTACTTGTAAATATTGATTTAAACTTTAATTGATATAAAAGAAAAGTCTGTTGCAAAGCATATACTGGTAGTTGTTTTGCTTTAATCTGTGTTCCAATGTCATTTGATATGCGTTCCAACGTTATTTGATATGCGTTTCATGATTTAACCAATGTAAATGCTATACTTGTCATACTTATTTAATAGGTATCAAGCAATTCTTTCTTTTTCTTTTGAATATCATTTTCCTCAAAGCAATTGGGTTCTCCCCGACAGAACCATTGTAGTTACTCTAACCCAAGCAGGTCATTAGGGCTCCTACCAGTGGGCTCTATGGTCGACTTGGAATAATGGGAGTATTTTATAGAGTAGAGAGAGCTCAAGAGTGATCGTTTTGGCCACTGCATTCACTTGTGGATTGAATGACAGCGCTGAATCAAAGGCATATTCAAGTTTCTAGCTTGTGGGGTGGTGGAAAGTGGGGGTCGTAAGACCTGGGCGCCAAGTGCAAGATCATGTTAGCAGTGTTATTTCCGTAATCGTCTAGCCAATAATGATGTGAGTGCCATTTGCATACATTTTACTTGACAAACTTTGACTTTGGTGTACACAAATGCAAGGGTACCAGAATTGTGGAAGACTCCGCTATTTCTATCATGATTTGTTTGACTGTGGTTGCAGAGAAAACATTGGACTCAGGACAGATCACTGCCTACTATTCCGAGCCATTTTTGTAGCCGGTCCAGCAAAGCTGTGCGGTCAGCAGTATCATATGACATGGGTATGTTTTGGAGTCTTATGGTTGTTTTCTTATCTTCAGTCTTTGTGATGTGAGCTTATCGCTTATATCAATTATGGGTGTTGAGGTATCACTCATGGGTGTAAACCCTGACTCGTGGTTATAGAGAAGATGATTCATTTTCATGCAGTAGTGGAGACATCATCACACTCTTTTCCAGGTTCCTGCTAAGGATTGAAGGGGGGTTAAAAGAGGGCTTGTAATTACAGAATGATGGGGGTCAAATCTTTTTTTTTCAGAAGCAGGGTGATGAAAGCATACTTTAAGGGTCATTAATGACTCCTGATCGAAGGAAGGTATTTATCATATTTGCAGCATCCAGTGCAAGAGAAGGAGGAGTTGTGGCTGAAAAGGGGTCGGTGCAGTAATTGAATGCTTTGATTTTGGCAGCCGCGCCCCACATCCCGTCAATCACGAGGGGTCTGAAGGAGGTGAATGCAGATAAGAAGCACCGACAGCAGAGTTGCCATGCACAAGCATTGCTTTTCAGGCCATCAGACTGACACCGCTCATGGTAGATGTTAAATATTTCCTTCAATTTGTTGGGTGTCTCATTAACACATTTAGGGAGGTATCCTTTTAGCTTTTTTTAATGTTCTGTTTTCTGTTTTTATGTGCATCGTGTAGAGGATGTTATCCTCTTCAGACATGTATTTGCATTCTAGGTTACATTTGATGCGTTTCAGTTCAGCCAGTTCTTCATTGGACCACTTGATGAGTGCTTTAAATTTTCCTTTGGGTTTGGTGAATTGATCGGAACAAAAATATCGAGGGCAGCAGATATATTGAGGCAAACGTTGCTCTGCAGGGATGCAGGTTTGAAGTGGGTGGTTATTGTTAGTATAAGTAAGCTTGGTCTGGTTAGTGGAGAAGAAGAAGTGGTCTCAGCTGTGCTGCAGGATTTAAGGGGGGTAGGGGGCTAGCATATTCTCAGGGAGGTCTGTAGCAGTTTTCAAATGAGCCCACTCAACTAATAAATTAAAGTCACAAAGAATCACAATTTGGTTGGAGTGTCGGTTCCAGGAATTCCTTCGTGAAATACGGTTCGTGGCCATGGCGGTAGTGGTAGAGCACTGCTAAAATAAAAGAGCATTTCGGGTTAGGAGGTGAGGTGTGTGTTTGAATGAAGAGTAGTTTAGCATGCACAGAAGAAGGAAAGGTGACAAACTTGTGCTTAATTCATTTCCAGAATGCTTCCCTCTGCTGAGGTGGAATCTGACGACTGGTTGATGCAGACACGCTGCCTGCAGCTTAGTAAAGACACCTCTAAAGTAATCTAAAATGGTTATCTAAGGACAGCGCTTTAGCATTCGTGGGTTTCGTATCTGCCTACTTACCATGCACCGTCCACTTGCCAAGAAGTAAATCAGTTACGTAAATAAACCGAGAGAAGGCCTGTAAGCCGATTACCCTCTCACTCTCCAGTATCCCTGCGGCTGAGTCACTGAGGCAGGAACCACCCCCACGCCTGGCAGTCAGATACATCCCTCGGAGGGAAAAATGGAGAGGGTAGCTAGGACAGTGGAGGCAATGCCCAGTGTCTCACCCTCGTGCCACAAGAACAGCCAACACCACCCGTATGGAAAAAAAGACAAACCGGCCGGTCTGACATGGCATCTATAGGCAATCTGCAAACCGAGCAGGAGTGGCCTCTAAATCAACCATTTCCCAAATGCAGAGGCCTCTTAAAGGCTGGTAGAGATAGGGTAAAGTCAGTCATGCATTGCATAAGCAAAATGAGTCACGTGTGTGACAGACTCTGACCCAACCCTACCAGTGTTCCCGAGGGACACTCCTGTGGCATATTGGGCGTTCTGCTCTAGTTTTCGGCCTGTACCCCCGTGTATCTAGACCCGTCACTTGAGCAACAGAGCTTTCTTTATTGGCCATTATGCCCATTTGAGCACACGCGGATGAGGCCTACCTCCTGATAACTCCACATAAGGAGGAAGGGAGTCAGTTGAAATAATCCACATTACTGGCGTAACAAGTGTTGGTACACATCATTATAGCTCAGCAGCTTCCATGGCTCTTAGGCCGTGGAGTAACTGCTATTGAAATGTGAATGTGAGGGAGATGGGTCTGATAATGCAAGATCATCTGTAAGGTTGTTTTTCTCCTTTAACAAAGGAATACAAAAAAAAAAAAGAATAAAAAAGGGAAGCGACGGGGGTCAGAGGAGAACGGAATAGAAGCAGGAGCGCCCAGTAGTGAAGCACGTCAGAAGGTGGTCCAGCGCCTGCGGAAAGACAGAACTGCCCAGAAGGCTCGGCTTTATGTTTCTTCTGGTCATGGTCGAGTACAGAGTCTCTTCCGGCGTCAGAATCCATCTAAAGGATGCCAGAATGTATCTATAGCATATAGGGGGAAACTTGCTAGTGTGGGATCAATGGGTATTATCTCGACTTTCTTCTGACATGCCTTGTGATCTTCAGCAAAATAGAATGCTTTACATATTTTTATGGGTACAGTCAGTGAATTGAAGCAATATTTTCAGATTTGATCAGGATTATTACATCAAAATAAAAGAACAGAGATGAATTTTCAGACCAGAGATTCCCAAATCCCAGCACTTTAATCAGGGGTTTAAGTGGGATGAAAAAACTGTGGGGGGGTCTCTCAAAGGGGCGTGGTCAATGTAATTAAGGGCGTGGCTTAAAAACACTTTAGCTAAAAATCTGTGCTTAGCATAGTGTGCCGCCTGACTGGTATTTTGCTGCTTCTGTCATTGCATCCACATGTATAATAGAACACGTAACATTACACCTACAACAAGCCAGGACTATTGGCTTTGTCAATGGTTGTTAGTTGCAAATGATAAATAAGCAACAACTATGGCTTCGTTTTATATAATATTGAAATTGCTTCAGTTCTAAAATAATGAGACTGTTCAAGAACTATAACGAGTCCCTGAATTTACATCAAAGGCAGTGAAGGGTGGTACTGCTGCAGAGCAAAGTTTTTTTTCTTCAAATAGGGTGAGGGCAAAAATGGAGAGCCCGATAGAGGACCGTCTCAGCACCTGCTTTTTAGAACTGCCGGTGCTGAGCACCGGCAGGACCCGGCCCACTTCAATTCAAGATTTGGAACTCCTAGGAGGTCCACATAAAATCACGTGCATAGTATTATAGATAACAAAACATAACAAGGCTCTCTCCACATGCCATCATAGAATTTACCGCAGCAACACGTAAACAATTCGACTATGAATGGTGTTTAGAGTTTGCAGCATAAAGGATGAGATAAACAATATCCTGAAAAGTGCATAAACATCAGATAGCTACCCATTCTTATGTTATATAAAACCCAAAAATTCTATTTCGAATAAAAAACGATTAAAATTAATTACCAGGCGAGAAAGGAAACAAAGCATCTCCTAAATATGCAAATGTACAAAAGGGAGTAAATATCAACCTATTCAAGTACAATTTAGGGAATAGCAACATGGTAACAAAGTAACTAAGCGTAGCCCGATCTATGCAAAAAGCCATTCAGTAGCAGCTAAGTTATGTGCAAAATGCATGCAAAATTCCACTTCAATTAATTTTGAGGAATAACCGAAAGGTCAGAGTGGGACATATACTCAACATATCCCTAATGTGCAAAATAGCAATAAATAGCAGTTAGTAATGTGCAAAATACAATTTAAGAGAGCAAGATACTAGTACTTCGTAAGATTTTCTTAAACGAGGAAGTTAATTACCCAATTAAAATAAGTATGTATATATATGACCCGGCCCACTTAAAGCCCTGGCTATAAGACATACTCTGCTAGATCTTGGGCTGGTCACGACCACTTACTGACCGTAATGTATAAGAGCTCATAGCCCCTCTGCATCAAAGCAATGAGCAATCGAGCAAGTTGAAAGTATTTGCGGGGCCCAGGTAAAAAGATTCACGTGGGATCCCACAAAGCAGGAGCACCTTTTTCTAAGTTTAAAAACGATCCTTCAAGTTAGGAGAAAGCACTGTAGCTCCAGCAACTGGTGGCACCTAGTTTGATTGTCTGGTCATTGATAAAGAGGGTAGCATTGCTTCTAAATCTTTACATTTTGCAGCATAAGAATGGGGCTCTAAAAATGCCTGGGCCTAGGGAATACCACTCTGGCCCCCACCCACTTGGGAAAGCAATAACATGAATGGCATGAAACGTTTATACATGGTTCACATTTAATTCACAACTTTCAACAAAAATCACATTTGAATGTGATGCAGTTAAACGAAATCTAAGTCGACTACACATCATATCAAGTCCAGTGTAAGGATAATGAGAGCGTACTATATTACGTTTGGCACAGTGGTGCACAGGGTCAGATTGGTAAAGGGGGCACCCGGGCAATGTGCCCAGGTCAGGAATGGCCGTAGCAGGCATCAGGTGTTTCCTCGGGAGGCTGGAAGGGTGGCGGCCGGTTTTGTAGCAGTGGGGGTGGTTTTGCAGCAGTGCTGCAATATTGGTCGCCAGTAACAAAAGCAGTAAGCAAGCTCTCCAGCCTCCTGGGGCCAGGTAGTGCTTCCCCAGGGGTTGGTCCGAGAAAAATGCCAGGGCTGCTGTGCGTTTCCAGTCCGGCTCTGGATGTGCAGCTGTGGGCCGCTTTTTTGGGAAGCATGATGACCGATTTGGGCTGTGTCTGCTATTCAGATGCCGCCAGGGGTCCAGTGGGGGCCTGAGCGGCCTTTCCGAAAGCAGATGGGCCTCTATTACCCCCCTTTTACCAACAGGGCGGAGCTGCCAGTCTCTCGCTGTGCTGGCCCTTTAATGTCTGCAGACTGAGCAGGGGGGGGGGAGTTTGGGGTGGGGGCCCTGAGCAGAGGTGGCCTCACTTATATTCAGGTGTGGTTCACAATTGTGAACTAATCCGTAAACACAGAGTCCTGGCAACATTTGCATTTTTTTTTTTTTTTATCTCAGTGAAGGTAAAAAAACATCCCTCTTCTAGAAAAACCCCCTCCATCTTTTCATAATACTTAAAACACTGAAGCAGTTGTTTTGTAAAAAGGCGCAATTCGCAAATGTGGGCCACTTTTTTAGGATGACCGGGCTGATTTTTTTTATCCCAATCCAACCTTGGTGGTGCACAAGTACTGCTAGGGCAGAGCATTGGAGTGTAATTTTGGCAAACGAACCTCTTTGCAAGAAGCATCACATAACCATGCATCATGGATACAGTGCTCCGCGTTACCCATTTGACCTCAGAGGGGCAGATCCATCCTTCAATATGCAAATTCAGACTTCACCGGAAGTAACCTGAAAGAGTTTAAGTCAAAAAGAAGTATTATGTCTTAGTATAAGAGTAAATACCTCCCACCTTCAGTCAGTGGACAAGCACCACAAACTGGACAGCTGACGACATCTTGAGGTTGTATTTAGACTTCACGTTTCTGCTGACTCTGCTCTTCCCAAGGCTGATGGTGGGCTCAGTACTAAAGGCCTCCAAACACTTTCTGCAGCACTTCTCCACCGTGAACTACTGGCAAAGGTCACTCAGAAGAACCGTCCCTCCCACTGACGAAGCACCGCAGCTCCATGACCACCTCCTGGAGTGTGCGAGTGGCACCCCCCACAGACCATGCATGCACCTACAAAGCCCTACCTCAGACCTGCTCAGCCTTCCAGAGCCAATGCCGGTGCCACCACCTGAGCCTGCACCTCTGCCCAGAGCTGCAGCCAGTGCTTCCACCACCTTCAGCCTGCACTGCCAGCATCCACCACACATGACTTCAGGTTCCAACAGCAACCCACCTTGGCTCTTTGCCAACAACCAAGAGTGTACCTCAGCCATCATCTGGGGCTGGAACAGGTAACAGCACCACTAACTAGGGTTGGACCACTGCTGGGGTCTCTGCCAGTGCACTCACCCTGGGTCTGGGCAGCTAACAGGGTGGCTCATCTCTGTGACCAGAAGATGCATTGCTGAAACCTTTGCTCCAATTTGTTATAGGAACCTTACACTACTACTCACAGACTATGCTCAATCTGTGTGAGGGAAGCTGGCGGTGCTCCGGCGGGAGTTTTGAACAGCTGTTGTCTATGCTGTTCCTGTTTTGTGTGAGGGAAGCTCCCATTTCTCTTGAATGAGTTGTACCTGTTCTGTGTTCTGCTCCCAGCATTTTACCACTTCTCTCACTCCGTTTGCTCATTTTGCACTGCTGCTGTCCATGCTAAGACTGGCGGAGCTGTCACTGCTGCTGTCCATGCTAAGAGTGGCAGAGCTGTCACTGCTGCTGTCCATGCTGAGTGGCGGAGCTGTCACTGCTGCTGTCCATGCTAAGAGTGGCGGAGCTGTCACTGCTGCTGTCCATGCTAAGAGTGGCGGAGCTGTCACTGCTGCTGTCCATGCTAAGAGTGGCAGAGCTGTCACTGCTGCTGTCCATGCTAAGAGTGGCAGAGCTGTCACTGCTGCTGTCCATGCTAAGAGTGGCAGAGCTGTCACTGCTGCTGTCCATGCTAAGAGTGGCGGAGCTGTCACTGCTGCTGTCCATGCTAAGAGTGGCAGATCTATCACTGCTGCTGTCCATTCTAAGAGTGGCGGAGCTGTCACTGCTGCTGTCCATGCTAGGAGTGGCGGAGCTTGCACTGCTGCTGTCCATGCTAAGAGTGGGAGAGCTTTCACTGCTGCTGTCCATGCTAAGAGTGGTGGAGCTATCACTGCTGCTGTCCATGCTAGGAGTGGCAGAGCTTGCACTGCTGCTGTCCATGCTAAGAGTGGCAGAGCTTGCACTGCTGCTGTCCATGCTAAGAGTGGCGGAGCTTGCACTGCTGCTGTCCACGCTAAGAGTGGCAGAGCTTACACTGCTGCTGTCCATGCTAAGAGTGGCAGAACTTGCACTGCTGCTGTCCATGCTAAGAGTGGCAGATCTATCACTGCTGCTGTCCATGCTAGGAGTGGCAGAGCTTGCACTGCTGCTGTCCATGCTAAGAGTGGCAAATCTATCACTGCTGCTGTCCATGCTAGGAGTGGCAGAGCTTGCACTGCTGCTGTCCATGCTAGGAGTGGCAGAGCAGACGCTGGTGCTGTTCATGCTAAGAGTGGTGGAGCTTGCACTGCTGCTGTCCATGCTAAGAGTGGCGGAGCTGTCACTGCTGCTGTCCATGCTAGGACTGGCGGAGCTTGCACTGCTGCTGTCCATGCTAAGAGTGGCAGAGCTTGCACTGCTGCTGTCCATGCTAGGAGTGGCAGAGCTTGCACTGCTGCTGTCCATGCTAAGAGTGGCAGAGCTTGCACTGCTGCTGTCCATGCTAAGAGTGGCAGAGCTTGCACTGCTGCTGTCCATGCTAAGAGTGGCGGAGCTTGCACTGCTGCTGTCCATGCTAAGAGTGGCAGAGCTTGAACTGCTGCTGTCCATGCTAAGAGTGGCAGAACTTGCACTGCTGCTGTCCATGCTAAGAGTGGCAGATCTATCACTGCTGCTGTCCATGCTAGGAGTGGCAGAGCTTGCACTGCTGCTGTCCATGCTAGGAGTGGCAGAGCTTCCACTGCTGCTGTTCATGCTAAGACTGGTGGAGCTTGCACTGCTGCTGTCCATGCGAAGAGTGGCAGAGCTGTCACTGCTGCTGTTCATGCTAAGAGTGGCGGAGCTTGCACTGCTGCTGTCCGTGCTAAGAGTGGTGGAGCTTGCACTGCTGCTGTCCGTGCTAAGAGTGGCGGAGCTTGCACTGCTGCTGTCCGTGCTAAGAGTGGCGGATCTTGCACTGCTGCTGTCCGTGCTAAGAGTGGCGGAGCTTGCACTGCTGCTGTCCATGCTAAGAGTGGTGGAGCTTCCACTGCTGCTGTCCATGCTAAGAGTGGCAGAGCTTGCACTGCTGCTGTCTGTGCTAAGAGTGGCAGAGCTTGCACTGCTGCTGTCCGTGCTAAGAGTGGCAGAGCTTCCACTGCTGCTGTCCATGCTAAGAGTGGCAGAGCTTGCAATGCTGCTGTCCGTGCTAAGAGTGGCGGAGCTTGCACTGCTGCTGTCCATGCTAAGAGTGGCGGAGCTTGCACTGCTACTGTCAGTGCTAAGAGTGGCGGAGCTTGCACTGCTGCTGTCCATGCTAAGAGTGGTGGAGCTATCGCTGCTGCTGTCCATGCTACGAGTGGCGGAGCTTGCACTGCTGCTGTCCGTGCTAAGAGTGGCGGAGCTTGCACTGCTGCTGTCCGTGCTAAGAGTGGCGGAGCTTGCACTGCTGCTGTCCATGCTAAGAGTGGTGGAGCTATCACTGCTGCTGTCCATGCTATGAGTGGCGGGGCGGTCACTGCTGCTGTCTATGCTAAGAGTGGCAGAGCTTGCACTGCTGCTGTCCATTTTTTTTGTAAACAAATTTTATTAGGCATTTATAATACAACAATCTCTATGGCATATTCTCTTGATCTAGGCATGTAGGGCAATATCTAGTCATTTGTAGCAGTCATGTAAATGGGCCCTGCTGCGCAGTTTGTTATATCCGGGCATCAGGTTCCCATTAGGTTCAATTATAATCAAATTCAAAGCCCTCATTGATATGTCATACAATTACAAACAAATAATCCCCCCCTCTCCCCAACTTTGGGAACAATCCCACCCACCCTACCACCCCTTCCTTTAGCCATAACGTACCCTTCCCTTCCCCTCCCCCCTATACCACTCCCCCCACCCTCCAGGCATGTCGCTCGGTCATCAATAGCTCTGCGAAGAATCGTACTCAGTCATACAAGACAACAGATACAGTAATTCCAATAGAGTGGCAACTGACAAGGGGATGCCGCTACGTATTATATGGTTTCATTCCCCCATAGGTCACAACCCAATAGGACAACACTGCAGCTCTCCCTCACAGATCCATTCACTCAGGGGGGGGTTCGGGATCGTCCGCCGGGTGCCTGAGCAACTCAACTAGTGCCTTCCATGCCCTCGCCGCATCTAGCATTTGTCCATTATCCATTCTCCGGGCCATTTGCAGCCTAAGAATCCCCTCGCAATCTGCCCATTTTATAAATTCCCTCCGCCACCTCGAGCCACTAGGAGCACTGGTCGCCTTCCAGTGGCTGGTGATTTCTCGTTTAGCCAGGACTAACCCCAGGTCTATAAATTTGCTGGTAACCTTATTCCGGGCAGTGTGGGGAAACCAATGCAGCAGGCAATATCCCGGGGTCAGTGTAGTGTCTCTTTCCGTTATGTCGCCCAGTATAGTCAGTATCTCCCTCCAGAACCCCTCTAGTAGTGGGCATTCCCAAAACATATGTAAAAATGCGGCGTTGTCTAATTTACATCGCGGACAAACTGATCGGGCCCCAAAATACTCATTAATCTTGTGCGGGGTGAGGTATGCTCTGTGGAGGACAAAGAACTGGATTAGCTGGAATCGTGCATTTCTAGAACTTTTCCATGCCCTCTCTACTAATGCCTCCCACGGCTTCTCAGCTATGGGCATCCCAAGGTCTGTTTCCCATTTGAGCCGCAGGCTCTCCAAGGGCCGCCGCATCTCCTGGGTGAGCCGCCCATAGAGGCAAGTGACTGCCTTGATCGTCCCAGCCGCTGATACTACATATTGGCATGGTGTCGAGATCGGCGGTTCCACCATTCCCTTCTTCCAATGTTTACGGATAGCCATCGTCAGGGAGGCATGTAACAAGAAGTCTCTCCTGGGAAGTCCGTGTCGCTCCATCAGGTCATTAAAGGGTAACAGGGTATCGTTTTCGTAGAGGTCTCCAATAGTGGAGACTCCCGCCCCTCCCAGGTCCGCAATCCCTGCCAGTCTCCCCCATGGGGTAGTGCCTCGCACAGCAGCAGCGGGATCTCAGGGGCATATGGGGGTATCTGCCGGGTTCTCCTACTAACCCGGTTCCAGCATTGACGCATCGCCCACAGGTCTCTCATAACGTCCCTTTCTCTCAATGGGAGCCCTAGTAACACTTGAGAGAGCTGTCTCAGATCCGGATCAGAGCCCCCCGTTCTTCCCCAGTACGAAGTCTTCCCGCCATCCATTTCGTGAACCACTGCAGCTGTGCTGCATGGTAGTAGGCCTCAAAATCCGGCACTGCAAAGCCCCCATCTCGTCTAGGCCTCATCATGGTGGCGAGCGCTACTCTGCGTCTCCCGGAACCCCATAAAAAGCCTGTGATCATGGTATTAAGCTGGGTAAAGAATCTTCGCGGAATCCATAGTGGTAGCGTCCCAAAATAATAGAGTAATCGCGGTAGCGTGACCATTTTTAGAAGCGCCACCCGTCCCGCCATCGAAAGCGGGAGAGTCCCCCAAAATTCAAAATTATTCTTGGTGGCCCGTATCGTCCGTCCGACATTACCCTCCAATAAATCGGCAGCCGTATGATAAATACGTACTCCCAGATAAGTCAAACAGCTGCTTTCCCATGCAACATCTAGCCCATCCGGCGGATCACTCCTTCCACTTAAAACAGGGAACAGGCACGTCTTGCTCCAATTGACCTTAAGGCCCGCCACCCTTCCCAGTCTGGTCAATAGGTTTTTGGCACCTTGTAGTTCTTCCGTAGTGTTGGCGAGGAACATTAGAAGATCATCAGCATATAATGCAATAAATTGGGACTGACCCACCCCGTCCAGCCCCCGGTAATACCGCCCCGAACGCGCATGTACAGCTAGAGGTTCCATCGCCAGCGCGAACAAGAGGGGAGACAACGGGCACCCTTGTCTCGTTCCCCTGCCCACTACGCAGGCCTCTGATATCACGCTTCCCGTGCGCACCCTGGCAGTGGAGCTCTTATATAATATTGCCGTCCAGGCCACAAACCCCTCCCCGAGGCCAAAGGCCCTCAAGACTCTGAAAAGATATGGCCATTCAAGGCTGTCAAATGCTTTTTCAATATCAATCGATAGGATGCACGCCTCTCTGTTTTCTTGGATGGGGCGTCCAGCACTCGCAGTAACCGCCTGATATTCATGGCCGTATTCCGGGAGGGAATGAAACCCGCCTGGTCTGCGTGCACAAGCGCCGTCATGTGTGTCATCAAACGGCTGGCTAAAATTCGGCTCAAGATCTTATAATCAAGGTTGAGCATGGCGAGTGGCCGGTACGCAGTGCGATCCCAGGGCGGCTTACCTGGTTTCAAGAGCGGTATAATTACCGCTTCCCTCGTTGACGCAGGCAGACATCCGTCCCGCCTCGACCTATTGTACAGGGCCACCAAGCGAGGAGCCAATGCATCGACGTATGTGGCATAGAACTCGACCGGGAGCCCGTCCGTGCCAGGTGTTTTATTTCTGGCCATGCATTTAATGGCCCCTCTGACCTCACCCAACTCTATGTCATGACCCAGGGCCTCCGCATGCACTGCTGCTGTCCATGCTAAGAGTGGCAGAGCTATCACTGCTGCTGTCCATGCTAAGAGTGGCAGAGCTTGCACTGCTGCTGTCCATGCTAAGAGTGGCGGAGCTATCACTGCTGCTGTCCATGCTAAGAGTGGCGGAGCTTGCACTGCTGCCGTCCATGCCAACAGTGGAAGAGCAGGCACATGTGTTGTCCATGCTATGAGAGAACGAGCAGGCACTGCTGCTGTCCATGCTAAGAGTGGCAGAGCTTGCACTGCTGCTGTTCATGCTAAGAGTGGCGGAGCTTCCACTGCTGTCCATGCTAAGGGTGGCAAAGCTTCCACTGCTGCTGTCCATGCTAAGAGTGGCAGAGCTTGCACTGCTGCTGTCCATGCTAAGAGTGGCAGAGCTTGCACTGCTTCTGTCCATGCTAAGAGTGGCAGAGCTTGCACTGCTGCTGTCCATGCTAAGAGTGGCAGAGCTTGCACTGCTGCTGTCCATGCTAAGGGTGGCGGAGCTTGTACTGCTGCTTTCCATGCTAAGAGTGGCAGAGCTTACACTGCTGCTGTCCATGCTAAGAGTGGCGGAGCTGTCACTGCTGCTGTCCATGCTAAGAGTGGCAGAGCTTGGACTGCTGCTGTCCATGCTAAGAGTAGCGGAGCTTCCACTGCTGCTGACCATGCTAAGAGTGGCGGAGCTTGCACTGCTGCTGTCCATGCTAAGAGTGGCGTAGCTATCACTGCTGCTGTCCATGCTAAGAGCGGCGGACGCTTGCACTGCTGCTGTCCATGCTAAGAGTGGCAGAACTTGCACTGCTGCTGTTCATGCTAAGAGTGGCAGAACTTGCACTGCTGCTGTTCATGCTAAGAGTGGCGGAGCTTGCACTGCTGCTGTCCATGCTAAGAGTGGCGGAGCTATCACTGCTGCTGTCCATGCTAAGAGTGGCGGAGTTATCACTGCTGCTGTCCATGCTAAGAGTGGCGGAGCTTCCACTGCTACTGTCCATGCTAAGAGTGGCGGAACTTGCACTGCTGCCGTCCATGCTAAGAGTGGCGGAGCTATCGCTGCTGCTGTCCATGCTAAGAGTGGCAGACCTTGCACTGCTGCTGTCCATGCTAAGAGTGGCAGAGCTTGCACTGTTGCTGTCCATGCTAAAAGTGGCAGATCTATCACTGCTGCCATCCATGCCAACAGTGGAAGAGCAGGCTCATGTGTTGTCCATGCTATGAGTGAACGAGCAGGCACGGCTGCTGTGCATTCTAAGAGTGGCAGATCTATCACTGCTGCTATCCATGCTACGAGCAGCAGATCTATGACTGCTGCTGTCCATGCTAAGAGTGGCAGAGCTTGCACTGCTGCTGTCCATGCTTAGAGTGGCAGAGCTTCCACAGCTGCTGTCCATGCTAAGAGTGGCAGAGCTTGCACTGCTGCTGTCCGTGCTAGAAGTGGCAGAGCTTGCACTGCTGCTTTCCATGCTAAGAGTGGCAGAGCTTGCACTGCTGCTGTCCATGCCAAGAGTGGCAGATCCATCACTGCTGCCGTCCATGCCAACAGTGGAAGAGAAGGCACATGTGTTGTCCATGCTAAGAGTGGCAGAGCTTGCACTGCTGCTGTCCATGCGAAGAGTGGCAGAGCTTGCACTGCTGCTGTCCATGCTAAGAGTGGCAGAGCTGTCACTGCTGCTGTCCATGCTAAGAGTGACAGAGCTTGCACTGCTGCTATCCGTGCTAAGAGTGGCGGAGCTATCACTGTTGCTGTCCATGCTAAGAGTATAGTAAAAGGGGGGTTGGACCCGTAAATAGCACCCAGACTGGGCCTCCTATATAAGTAGAACAACAATACAGTGTATGGGTGCTTCAGTTAAATAATCCCATTTAGCAATGAGACCACACTTTTGAGTATAGTGGTCCCAGTGATTTATTTCACATTCATTTTTTCATTTTATAAGAAGCAGTTCTCAACATTTATAACATGTCTTTCAGATGAAGGACCACCTTCTATTCAGTTATTTACATATATACATTTCACAATCTCAGCAAGACAAACAAAAATGATAACATGTGAATACAAAAACACAACAATTGTGAAATAGCCCAGTCCTTTACTCTCTAAATAAGACACCAGGCGGAATTATGTTTTTTGGCATCAATCTAAATGTACATCCTGCCAGTGAGAGCTGGTTGGGAATCTGTAGTACAACAACAGGCCAATTGCCGTGTTTGCTAACTATTAATAGCTTTTTCACAATGAAATCTTTTGCCACCAGCTTGGTGGTCAACGTGTTTCGAACCCTTCGTAAGCTTTGGGGTTCTCCTCAGGACCGGGACTTGGCCAAACACTAAAAAAATAACATGAAGACAGGATTTTAGATTTATGTTCCCTTCCACCCCAAATATCTCTACTCAACAGAGTTAAATTAAAAAGGATCACCTTTGTGTTTGTGATTATCTACTGGGGCACCAGCAAGTTCCACTTGTGTCTGAAGTGCAGCCCTTCCATGTGTATGAAGGTAGACTCTGAAGAAAAAAATGACATAGTGGATTTAGGCAACCTAATTAATACTAGGCTTTTGAGCATCTGATGATTCTGTGTCAGCGCGTGTCAACAGTTGGTTCCAATCAGATTGCAGAGGCTTTCATATTGTGTGATTTACTAAGCAGCCATATTCCAGTGCGGTTATACGCGCGATAAACTGCGCAATATTAGCGATTGTTTCCACATAAATAGCAGGAGATTCATTACATAGCCCTCACATTTTGTGGCTCGATAAGCAGATTGTTCTAAGAAAATTCGAGAGCGACAGACGCAGAGTTAAAGCCTTAAGAGATTTTTCACTTGCCTCATGTGCTATAAACTTCTGTTTCCTCCCGTAATGTTAATTCTTTTTCAGACCATGTGGCAAATCTGAAACAAAAGCGCAACTTTGTTTCATTACAAACTGTACGGGTTGACATTTAAATGCAGCGCATTAGCGCAACTTTGTTTCATTATAAACTGTACGGGTTGGCATTTAAACGTAGCGCATATGAGCTCTCATCAACGTAAACTTGCCTTCGGCAGCGAAGCACGATGAGTGGAATATTTCCGTTGTTGACCGCGGCGTGTTCAAACTACACGGAAGTCAGTCAAGGCAAGAGTAATCATGCAGGCATTACTTGTAGACTGTCTGAGCCCAGACAGTTGCCCTAGTGTGAAGTGCATGCTGGGATCCGTGCTTTAATGGTTGCGCAACGTTGTGGACGTGCAGTTAAACAGACAATACTCTTGTTTCAACAGTGATTCTGAACTTTTAGCAGTAGAAAATCGCGTGGGATTTGTAGTCAGTAGAACCAGAATTGAGGCTGTTCTATACAGTTATATCTTGCGTATGCAGTCTTTTAAATCTCTTGGCATGAGAAAACCTCATGAGGTTTAAAGTCGGTTGGTTTCCGTCATTTCATTAAGTCCGCGGGCGGCTGTGTTGAACTTCATTATGAGATACGCTTCTCTCCTTGTTAAAGCTATTTCTGGATCACCACCTCTTGGATTGGGCTTGATCACGCTTAATACTGTCCAATGGAACTCTTTTTCATTGTATTGAAATTTTTGAAAATGATGGACCAGAGGGGCATTCTGTACTTTATTCTTCAATCTGGAGCGGTGTTGCGCAATTCTCTGTCGGACCTCCTGAGTGGTTTTTCCATTGCACATTTGTGCACAGGGACAGATGATTACATAATCAACATTTTTCATTTTACAGTTGGAGAACTCCTTATGCATCCACTGTTCATGACCATCTCTGTATATCACTCCTTCAATGGTAGAGCTGCAAGCCTGATGGCTCCCACATTTGTGGTGACCTTGAATGGGTTGTAGGCTCAAAAAGGAACGTAAAGTGTCCGGTTTTCTTTGTTTGTTGTCCGATGCCCTGATTATGCGCTGACCAATACTGGTGTTCTTCTTTAGTGCGAAGAGCGGTATCTCTAGATCCTGATCCATTCCTTTGATGAGGTGCCAATTTTGGCGAATGATCTTTTTAAATGCATTTGTGTATGGGCCAAACGTGGACACTCAAACCAATCTGGTCATTGCGGCTTTGGGTTTCTTTTGCAATAGTACCTCCCTGGGTGTGAACCAGGCTCTCTTCCTCGAGTGTTTGAGTAATTTTTTGGGGTATCCTTTTTCTCTCAGTTTTTGCATCAGCGTTAATGAGTGGAGATCATAGTCTTCTCTTCTTGTACAATTTCGTCTTACCCGCAAAAACTGGCCATATGGTAAATTGTCTCTCAGACTTTTAGGGTGAAAACTCGTGAAGTGTAAAGCTGTGTTCTTATCCGTAGGTTTGGTGTGCAGAGTAGTGATTAATCCAGTTTCTGAAATGTCTTACCTCAACATTGAGAAATGTGAGACTTGTTTGACTGTGCACAAGACTGAATTTTATATCAGGGTTTCTGTCGATCAGCCAGTTGTGAAAATTGACAAGGTCTGATTCGCTGCCTGCCCAGATGCACCAGATGTCATCGATATATCGATACCATTGTACTATATGGTTGACAAACGGATTGTTGTTGTACACATTCTTTTCCTCGTATTTGGACATGTACAGAACTGCCATTTCTGGGGCGAAGTGACATCCCATCGCAGTCCCTTTTATTTGAACGAAGAAATCATTCTCAAACTTGAAATAGTTTCTTTTGAGTGCCAATGATGCTAGACTTAAGATGAAATATGTCGGTATTTGATGGGGGCGTTCCCTGCTGTCCAAGTAAGATTCCAATGCTTCCAATGCGTCTTCCTGGGGAATTTGAGTATATAACGAAACGACGTATAGTGTTACCAGTCTCTGGTCTGCAGGATCAAACTCAAATCCTTCCACCTTGTTAATGAAGTCCATCGTGTCTCTCAAATAAGAGCTGACGTCTTTCAGGAATTGTTTCAGGAATATATCAACATATTGGGACACGGGCTCCAGCACTGAGTCACACCCAGAAACGATAGGACGGCCAGGGGGATTTTTTGCGTCCATATGTACTTTAGGTAAAAAGTAAATCACAGGTGTTCATGGATACTTCTTCGTAGGGTATTCATGTTCTTTGGGACCCAAAATGCCAGCTTGTAGTCCTTCGTCTGCAATTTTTTTAATCTCATTCTGGATTTCTTTTACCGGATCAGTAGTAATCCGTCGGTACCAAGTTTGGTTAAACACGTGCTTTCTTCCTTCCGTCAGGTAAGCCTCTCTAGACCAGATAACTGTTGCTCCGCCTTTATCGCCCGGCTTAATTATGATGTCTTTATCTTCCTTCAGTGCTGTAATAGCCAGTCTTTGTTCTCGAGGCAAGTTGTTTTTAGTGTTCATCTTCCTTGTATTCAATTGATTGAGAGATGAGAGTACGACTTCTTCAAATGTTGCTATTTCTTTAGGGAGGCTGTAGCTGGGGGGGCAAAATGTGGACTTATTCCGTAAGCCTGAGACCTCGGCCTTGTTGGTATATTCTTTGTTCTTAAAGAATACATTTAGTCGTATCTTGCGGAACAATTCCATTGCTTCCATTTTCAATTGTGCCAGGTCTTGTTGAGCTTCCTCTGCTGCTGTCCATGCTAAGAGTGGCGGACGCTTGCACTGCTGCTGTCCATGTTAAGAGTGGCAGAACTTGCACTGCTGCTGTTCATGCTAAGAGTGGCGGAGCTTGCACTGCTGCTGTCCATGCTAAAAGTGGCGGAGTTATCACTGCTGCTGTCCATGCTAAGAGTGGTGGTGCTTCCACTGCTGCTGTCCATGCTACGAGTGGCAGAGCTTGCACTGCTGCTGTCCATACTAAGTGTGGCGGACCTATCACTGCTGCTGTCCATGCTAAGGGTGGCAGACCTTGCACTGCTGCTGTCCATGCCAAGAGTGGCAGATCCAACACTGCTGCCGTCCATGCCAACAGTGGAAGAGAAGGCACATGTGTTGTCCATGCTATGAGTGAATGAGCAGGCACTGCTGCTGTCCATGCTAAGAGTGGCAGAGCTTGCACTGCTGCTGTCCATGGTAAGAGTGGCAGAGCTTCCACTGCTGCTGTCCATGCTAAGAGTGGCGGAGCGGTCACTGCTGCTGTCCATGCTAAGAGTGGCGGAGCTTGCACTGCTGCTGTCCATGCTAAGAGTGGCGGAGCTATCACTGCTGCTGTCCATGCTAAGAGTGGCAGAGCTTGCACTGCTGCTGTCCATGCTAAGAGTGGCAGAGCTTGCACTGCTGCTGTCCGTGCTAAGAGTGGCGGAGCTATCACTGCTGCTGTCCATGCTAAGAGTGGCAGTGTTTGTACTGCTGCTGTCCATGCTAAGAGTGGCAGAGCTTGCACTGCTGCTGTCCATGCTAAGAGTGGCGGAGCTATCACTGCTGCTGTCCATGCTAAGAGTGGCGGAGCTATCACTGCTGCTGTCCATGCTAAGAGTGGCGGAGCTTGCACTGCTGCTGTCCATGCTAAGAGTGGCGGAGCTATCACTGCTGCTGTCCATGCTAAGAGTGGCGGAGCTATCACTGCTGCTGTCCATGCTAAGAGTGGCGGAGCTTGTACTGCTGCTGTCCATGCTAAGAGTGGCGGAGCCATCACTGCTGCTGTCCATGCTAAGAGTGGCGGAGCTATCACTGCTGCTGTCCATGCTAAGAGTGGCAGAGCTTGCACTGCTGCTGTCCATGCTAAGAGTGGCGGAGCTATCACTGCTGCTGTCCATGCTAAGAGTGGCGGAGCTATCACTGCTGCTGTCCATGCTAAGAGTGGCGGAGCTTGCACTGCTGCTGTCCATGCTAAGAGTGGCGGAGCTATCACTGCTGCTGTCCATGCTAAGAGTGGCGGAGCTATCACTGCTGCTGTCCATGCTAAGAGTGACAGAGCTTGCACTGCTGCTGTCCATGCTAAGAGTGACAGAGCTTGCACTGCTGCTGTCCATGCTAAGAGTGGCAGAGCTATCACTGCTGCTGTGCATGCTAAGAGTGGCAGTGCTTGTACTGCTGCTGGCCATGCTATGAGTGGCAGAACTTGCACTGATGCGGTCCATGCTAAGACCTTGGAGAGAGGATGTGGTCTAACAGCTAGAGCGGTCGACTTCGAAGCTAGTGTACCGGGTTCAAGTCTCGGCAGGGACGCTCAACATCCTGTGATTCTGGGCAAATCACTTAATATCCCTGTGACTATCAAATGAATGTGTCAGTCTGAAACGCAACTGGTGCTCATGTAAAGCGCTCTGATACCTGAGTTCGTGCAATGTAAAGCTCCTCATACTAAGAGTAAACGAGCAGGGACTGGTCCTGTCCATGCTAAGAGTGGACAAGCAGGCACTAGCGCTGCCCATGCTAAGAGTGGTAGATCTATCACTGCGTCTGTCTATGCTAGAACAGTCAGAGCTTCCACTGGGCTGTGTAGGCTAGGAGCGGAGGAGCTTGCACTGCTGCTCTCCATGACAAGAAAGGTAGAGCTTGCAACAGGTTGTCCATGCTAAGACAGTCATATCTGGGTCTGGTGGCTTAGTGAACTAATGTATCCAATGTAGGGGCCTGTGTTCGACCTCATGTCACAGGCTCAGATCCTGGTGGGTCCACTCAGCCTTTCATCCTTCTGAGGTCAATAAAATCAGTACCATTGTGTTGCGTAACAATAAAAATCTGTTATTCAGCGCTAAGATACCCTTGGGTGAACGTGCGCTTTACAAATACACATGTTATGTTATAGCTTGCACTTGGCTCTACATGTAAAGAGTGCGGAGTATTCACTGGCGCTGTCCATGCTAGGAGTGGCAGAGGTTGCATTGGTGCTGTCCGTGCTAAGAGTGCCATGGTGGGAGCCGGTGCTGTCCATGCTAGGAGTGGACAAGCAGGCACTGGTGCTGCCAATGCTAGGAGTGGCACAGTGGGCGCTGGTGCTGTCCATGCTAGGAGTGGACAAGCAGGCACTGGTGCTGTCCATGTTAAGAGTGGCACAGTGGGCGCTGGTGCTGTCCATGCTGAGAGTGGTAGAGCAGGCGCTGGTGCTGTCCATGCTAGGAGTGGACAAGCAGGCACGGGTGCTGTCCATGCTAAGAGTGGCACAGTGGGCGCTGGTGCTGTCCATGCTGAGAGTGGCAGAGCAGGCGCTGGTGCTGTCCATGCTAAGAGTGGCAGAGTGGGCACTAGTGCTGTACGTGCTAAGAGTGGACAAGCAGCCGCTGTCCATGCTGAGAGAGGCAAAGCAGGCGCTGGTGCTGTCCATGCTAAGAGTGGCATGGTGGGCGCTGGTGCTGTCCATGCCAGTAGTGGACAAGCAGGCACTGGTGCTGTCCATGCTGTGAGTGGCAGAGTGGGCACTGGTGCTGTCCATGCGGAGAGTGGCAGAGTGGGCGCTGGTGCTGTCCGTGCTAAGAGTGGACAAGCAGCCGCTGTCCATGCTGAGAGTGGCAGAGCAAGTGCTGGTGCTGTCCATGCTAAGAGTGGCAGAGTGGGCGCTGGTGCTGTCCATGCTAAGAGTGGCAGAGTGGGCACTGGTGCCGTCCACGCTAAGAGTGGCAGAGTGGGCGCTGGTGCTGTCCATGCTAAGAGTGGCAGAGTGGGCACTGGTGCCGTCGACGCTAAGAGAGTGGCAGAGTGGGCGCTGGTGTTGTCCGTGCTAAGAGTGGACAAGCAGCCGCTGTCCCTGCTGAGAGAGGCAGAGCAGGCGCTGGTGCTGTCCATGCTATGAGTGGCAGAGTGGGCACTGGTGCAGAATATGCTCTGCCTGTTCTCTGCATTGAGTGCAGCTTGTCCTGTTACTGCCTACACTATACCTGTGTGTGTCTGCGAGGGAAGTTTACATCGCTGAAGCCAGTTTGGTCTTTTGTGTGTGAGAAAAGCTTGCACACCTCTCACCCATGTACAACGTGTGCATGTATGTCACTGAAGCTGAAGAAGACCTATTTATTGTTACAAAAAAAGCCAAAACAACTGGCATTGCCAAAGTGTGAGTTAGTAAATTGGCACTGATCCGGCTGTTACGCTCCCACACTAATGTCACAACATTGCAGCAGCAATAACTTTCCTAATAACAGGGTGGCAGAAAGCTGCTTCAAGCCCTGCATTACTGGGGCCGCTGCTAGACACCAACTCAGGCTCTACAAACCCAGCACAAGGCGCTCCACACCCAACAGCAACCGATCGTGCCCTGGGAAAGGTGTACGTACTCAAGACTAGCCAAACAAAGAACACAGACAAATAGCAGCAGCAACGCCTCACAAAATCACAAGGCAGGGTCACAGAGCAGGGGTGGAAAGGGAGTTCAATGCAGCCCTCGAATAGGTTTCACCCTTTCCACTGCTGGGGCCTTTGCACACCCCTCCATCCTCCGTCAAAGCTGTTTGCAAAGTGTTGCTGGTAGCTTGCCTTGCATCAGCTTTATCGTGCAGACAAAGTTTACACTTTTTACTGGCACATTCAAGGCTATTTATTGGTGCAGCCTTAGAATCAATACAGCATATTAATGCGCTCTGAAGAGAAAATAAATATATGAAGACGTACATTTCCTTTTTCACATAATTATTCAATAATTTATTGCACTTTTCAAAAAACAAAAACATAGCTTCTGGACCACTATCCAAAGAAATGTCTTCAATGTCCAAAGTTTGCCAAATATGCGTAGGTTTTCACAAAGATGTATCACTACTCCAGCAATGATGTAATGTGTTCATGTATCGTTGAACTGTGGAAGAATCAAGGCCTACAGAGCACTGAACCTTCGAGAACATGTACACTTTATAGATTGTCCTTTTCTGTACATCCTTAATAATCGTTGCTGTTAGGCACGCCTCCCATGCCCCGACAGACCAGACAACAGAACGTGTGGAAAATGCATTTTCCATTTTCCCCTTTTTGAAAGAGGTTTAAAATGAGCCTGGAGCTGCACTGTTGGGCTATGTCACACAGCTAAGAACACAAACATGAGCATCTTTCCTCATCAAATATCATTGGCTCACCTGAGGTAATGTGATGATGACCTCAATTTACCCAACAGTACAATCATAGATATAAAGGTTTAAAATGCAAATCCCAAGATTATATAAGAGGATAAATCTATAATGACGCTTGCAGAGCAGAAATGTCACAAATTGATTGGTGGTCAAGGGTTGCTAAAAATAAAAAACTGCCCAAAAAAGAAAATAAAGGTTTATTTTTATTTACGCAGGAGAAAGGTAACTGGATAACCAGAATAGTCACCATGAATGGTCAACAAAGCTGCTTTTTCCAAAGCATTTTTACATGTTTTGAGGCCCATGTCCGCGCCCACTGACCACACTGTGAAATTGCAGGACTCTCCCCACTGCATCCAGCCTGCTAGGCTCTCTCCAACGCCTACACGTCACCCATGCAGGTAGCAGTGGGGAAACACAAACCCCTGCAGCCTGATGTCCAGTCCTTGTTGGGCGGGACCATTAGCTCCAGGGGTGGGCGGATTTAAATCACAGACAAATTCAGCAAACTTCATACTTTTTTGTTAACTGCATACGTTTGCGAATTAGCCTGACTATGTGAACGAAATTAATAATCCACCCTCCCCTAGATGTAGTACTCATCTCTCAGGTGAAACATTCTAATTTGTACACTGCGCAGATGGTCAGGGTTTGGAGGGTCACAGTTGTTTTTGCTAATAGTGCAAAACAACGCAGATAGAATTTTATTGCCGTGAAGGGGAAAAAGGAAAAATAAACATCTCAGTGCACTTCTTAGGCTTGCCCTGGTCGTTTCTGATGGTCACTTCAAAATCAGAGACTCTGTATTCATTGTATCAAGAGAAGAAGAAGCTGGAATAAAGGATGTAGAAGGGAGTTGTAGGCAAACAACCATGAGTGTCACGAGTGCAGAAGAGAAGAGTCATGGAAGAAATGAGAAAAAGCAATAAGAAATAAAAATAAAGCAAGAAAGAGAGTGTTAGACCCGATACTCTTCAGGAAACTCTTTGCTTTTTCCTCCTGGGCTTTGCTGATTCTCTTGTAGTGGCCTTAGGGCTCTGGGCACTTTCCCCAGTAAATGCAGCGCTCACCCTTCCTACACCTGTTAGGAAGTTGCGCTTAACAGATGTTTTGAAACATGTGTCAAGCCTGCCATTGAAGGCTGGTGTCTGCGCACTGGCACCAATTGTGGTTTTAAACAGGAGTCCAGCCTGCCAATGCAGGCAGCTGTGTGCGCAATTGCACTTATGCTCAGGGTGACTTTGCTAAATCACTAGCCCATCTTCAGGAGACCTTTCATTACCACTAGAGCACCCCTAGTGTAAGTCCTGAGTGGTGAAGCAAGTGGAAGGTGAAAGGCAGGGCAGGTACACGCATGTACCCTGTCCAGGTAGTGAAGATTGCCCATGTGTGTTTTCACTACCAATGAGGTTTGTTCTTCCCATAGGTTAACACGGGAGAATGGTGGAAATGACTTCAGGCTGCAATAGTGGATTGCAGTGGAGCAGTCTTATAATGTTTCCTATCATTAGATTAACAATGACAAACCCTTTCCAGTGAAAACTGTGGTTTTGTCATTATTTGCTTAGAAATGCCACTTCTAGAAAGTGGGCATTTCTCTGTTCTCTTTTAGTTTGACTCCAACCCACACTGGAGGATGGTGGAGCACATCTCGGCATCCCCAGTGAGAGCTATAAACATTGGGCATGCAAATGGAATGACAGACCTCTGCCATTTGAGAGCCTAGCTGGATAGATTGGAGGTAGAGGTCTTGACACTTGGCCTCTGGATCCAGATCACGGCCCCACAAAAGAATAAGATCTGCAAGACTGAAATTTAGGGGAGACATCTGTGGTTCGAGGAAAACCCTCTGAACCACCCCCAACTTCAAAGGCACACTACAGTATAACTACTGGTGCTATACTTCAGCAGAGGGCAGAGATACACTTGTGGGGACGTGGGACAGGAGAACCTGGAACTACGTGGTGCACACTGCCAGAGGAATCTGTTGTGGACAAGGAGGATTACTGCCATTGGAAGGGACCATGCACCCTTCCTGAATAGTGGCTGGCCTGGGCTGACTACCTGTTGCTGTGTGGCACCCTGACGTGTGCTCTCCAAGGGCTTGTTAGCTTGCCCCCTGTTCTCTTGTGGAGGTCTCAAGGACATCAAGGACCCCCCCGCGAAGGACCCACACTGTCTACTTGTAACACCTGGAGAGCGGTGTCCTCTTAAGTGCCCACATTGTCTGCTGGATCCCAACTGGAAGCGCGGCATGAGCGGGTAACTAAGAATTGTGCCTCGAGTCAGGATTGCCTTGTGCGGAGCCCCAAAAGCATTGTCCGCATCTAAGGAGTGGGACTCCTGCATCATGGGGACCTCAACATGCATAAGTGTCTTGTTGGGGGTGAGCTGATTTACCAGTTGTGGGATCCAGCGTGGTTTGCTTCGTCGACCATGCTGCATCTCTCTCGTGCGACACGCCGACTGCATGCTCATTGCGTGCAGTGTCAGATTAACAGGGTGTGACCCTCGGAGGTGAGGGCGTACCTGTAGTGGTGCCTCATTTCATCTCGTGTGGCACTGCTGAACTTGTGCTTCTGTGTATGACTGGAATTGCCTGGTGCGACCAGTATCAATATGCACCAGACGTCGTGCCTCATTTCCAGGGAGGTACTAAGCCTGCAACTCTTCATTGTGTGAGATAGGAATTGTCTTGTGCGGCTCGTATCACCGCACACCAGATGCTGTGCCCGGATTGCCTTAAAGCTTGGTGACCATATTGGATATTTTAGTGTCACAACTTCTTAAATTTTTTAGATTTTTTTTTACCCATCTTGGGTTCATGTGGAAGGGGCCCACAAAACAATTAGCAAAATTGTGTATTTTTTTCCTAAGGTATGACAATGTAATTTCTAAATCTTTTGGATTTATACGAATAAGAGACTTGGATGCGATATTTGGAATTTAGGACTTATTACTGGCATAGCAAACTCAACACCGAAACTCTACTCTTCAGAAATGGTTTTTACCTGATGCACCAAGCTAGAATGGCCTCTGCCAATTTTATTGGTGGAAGTATTAAAAATAAAGTCGATTTTATGGTCAGACATTTACAGTACTAATTCAATGCACAGGATGACTGTGACAAGTCACCAACCTCGAAGCAGTTTATCAGTTCTTACTTATTTTTCTCGAAGTTCTATTTGAAGAATTTATTTCCTGGAGCCCTTTGTAGCTGCACGGAAATGTTAATAGCGGGCAATATAAATGAGCCAGCATTGAAAACAAGCAATGGCAAACCCAATAAGTCTTGCCTTTGCAAGAACTATTGGCTTTGCCAATATGTTTTAGCAATGTTGTACATCAGAGTGGCTGCTGTTTAGCATGGCTAAAAGTTAGTAGGGTACAGGAGAGTGGTGTGGAGTGTCCTAAAGTGGAGTAGAGTGGAGTGCTATGGAGTGGCGTACAGTGGACCTGAGTGGTGTGGAGAGGAGTGAAGTGGGGTGTCAGAGTAGCGTACAGTGCTGTAAGGGTCAGAGTGGAAGGGAGTAGAGTTGAGTGGTGTAGAGTAGAGCATAGTGTCAGAGTTGAGTAGGGTGCCATAGAGTGTCGTGGAGTGGTGTAAAGCAGAGTGGAGTGGCGTAGAGGGTGTTGCGTAGAGTGGAGTAGAGCGTTGCAGAGTAGAGGTGCGTACAGCAGAGTAGATTGTCAGAGTGTAGAGAAGTAGAGTGGAGTAATGTGTCATAGAACACAGTTGAGTAAAGTGGCATAGAGTGGAAAGAGGGAGTTGTGTAGAGCGTTGTAGAGTGGAGTAGAGTTGTAGAATGGCATAGAGTGGACTAGAGTGCTATAGAGTGGAGTGGCATAGAGTGGAGTAGAGTGTCAGTGGAGCAGAGTTTAATGGAAAGGAGCATCATAGAGAGTGAAGTATCGTGGAGTGTCGTAGAATGGAGTGGCCTAGAGTGAAGTGGTGTATACTACAGAGTACACTGATTGTGAGTAAGGTGGTGTAGAGTGCATTGGCGTAGAGTGCAGTGGCATAAAGTAGAGCGGTGCAGAGTAGACTGCAGTGGCGTAGAGTGCAATGGAGTAGAATGGAGTGGCACCGAGTGGAGTGGAGTGGCACAGAGTGGAGTGGCATAGAGTGGAGTGCTGCAGGGTAGAGTGCAGCGGTAGAGAGTAGAGTGCAATGGGTAGAGTGTAGTGGTGAAGAGTGCAGTGGTGCATAGTGCAGGAGAGTTGAGTGTTGCAGATTAGAGTGCAGTGGCATAGAGTGCAGTCATGCAGAGTAGAGTGTCAGAGTGCAGGGTCGTAGAGTGCAGGGTCATAGAGTGTTGCAGAGTAGAGTGGTACAGAGAGCAGTGACAGAGTAGAGTGGTGCAGAGTATAAAAAAAGAGTGGTGTAGAGTGCAATGACGTAAAGAGCAATGGTGTAGAGAGACGTAGCTTCCACTGGCATACAGTGCAGTGGCACACAGTAGAATGTTGTAGAGGATAGTGGTGTAAAGTGCGGTGGTGCAAAGTAGTTGGCATAGGTACAGGTGTGCAAAGTGCATTGGTTCTGAGTAAACTGGTGTAGAGTGAATTGGCGTAGAGTGCATGTTAAGAGTGGACGAGAAGGCATTGCTACTGTCTGTGCTAAGAGTGGACAAGTAGGCGCTGGTGCTGTCCATGCTAAGAGAGGCAGAGCAGATGCTGGTGCTATCTGTGCTAAGAGTGGAAAAGCAGGCACTGGTGATGTCCACGCTGAGAGTGGCAGAGTGGGCGCTGGTGCTGTCTATGCTAAGAGTGGACAAGCAGGCACTGTCCAAGCTAGGAGTGCCAGAGGTTGCACTGGTGCTGTCTATGCTAAGAGTGGCAGAGTGGGCGCTGGTGCTGTCTATGATAAGAGTGGACAAGCAGGCACTGGTGCTGTCCATGCTGAGAGTGGCAGAGTGGGCGCTGGTGCTGTCTATGCCAAGACTGGACAAGCAGGCACTGGTGCTGTCCATGCTGAGAGTGGCAGAGTGGGCGCTGGTGCTGTCTATGCTAAGAGTGGACAAGCAGGCACTGGTGCTGTCCATGCTGAGAGTGGCAGAGCAGGTGCTGGTGCTGTCCGTGCTAAGAGTGGACAAGCAGGCACTGGTGCTGCCCATGCTAGGAGCGGCAGAGGTTGCACTGGTGCTGTCCATGCTAAGAGTGGCAGAGCAGGTGCTGGTGCTGTCCGTGCTAAGAGTGGACAAGCAGGCACTGGTGCTGTCCATGCTGAGAGTGGCAGAGTGGGCGCTGGTGCTGTCTATGCTAAGAGTGGACAAGCAGGCACTGGTGCTGTCCATGCTGAGAGTGGCAGAGCAGGTGCTGGTGCTGTCCGTGCTAAGAGTGGACAAGCAGGCACTGGTGCTGTCCATGCTAGGAGTGGCAGAGGTTGCACTGGTGCTGTCCATGCTAAGAGTGGCAGAGTGGGCGCTGGTGCTGTCTATGCTAAGAGTGGACAAGCAGGCACTGGTGCTGTCCATGCTGAGAGTGGCAGAGTGGGCGCTGGTGCGGTCTATGCCAAGACTGGACAAGCAGGCACTGGTGCTGTCCATGCTGAGAGTGGCAGAGTGGGCGCTGGTGCTGTCTATGCTAAGAGTGGACAAGCAGGCACTGATGCTGTCCATGCTGAGAGTGGCAGAGCAGGTGCTGGTGCTGTCCGTGCTAAGAGTGGACAAGCAGGCACTGGTGCTGCCCATGCTAGGAGCGGCAGAGGTTGCACTGGTGCTGTCCATGCTAAGAGTGGCAGAGCAGGTGCTGGTGCTGTCCGTGCTAAGAGTGGACAAGCAGGCACTGGTGCTGTCCATGCTGAGAGTGGCAGAGTGGGCGCTGGTGCTGTCTATGCTAAGAGTGGACAAGCAGGCACTGGTGCTGTCCATGCTGAGAGTGGCAGAGCAGGTGCTGGTGCTGTCCGTGCTAAGAGTGGACAAGCAGGCACTGGTGCTGTCCATGCTAGGAGTGGCAGAGGTTGCACTGGTGCTGTCCATGCTAAGAGTGGCAGAGTGGGCGCTTGTGCTGTCTATGCTAAGAGTGGACAAGCAGGCACTGGTGCTGTCCATGCTGAGAGTGGCAGAGTGGGCGCTGGTGCTGTCTATGCCAAGACTGGACAAGCAGGCACTGGTGCTGTCCATGCTGAGAGTGGCAGAGTGGGCGCTGGTGCTGTCTATGCTAAGAGTGGACAAGCAGGCACTGGTGCTGTCCATGCTGAGAGTGGCAGAGCAGGTGCTGGTGCTGTCCGTGCTAAGAGTGGACAAGCAGGCACTGGTGCTGCCCATGCTAGGAGCGGCAGAGGTTGCACTGGTGCTGTCCATGCTAAGAGTGGCAGAGCAGGTGCTGGTGCTGTCCGTGCTAAGAGTGGACAAGCAGGCACTGGTGCTGGTCATGCTGAGAGTGGCAGAGTGGGCGCTGGTGCGGTCTATGCTAAGAGTGGACAAGCAGGCACTGGTGCTGTCCATGCTGAAAGTGGCAGAGCAGGTGCTGGTGCTGTCCGTGCTAAGAGTGGACAAGCAGGCACTGGTGCTGTCCATGCTAGGAGTGGCAGAGGTTGCACTGGTGCTGTCCATGCTAAGAGTGGCAGAGTGGGCGCTTGTGCTGTCTATGCTAAGAGTGGACAAGCAGGCACTGGTGCTGCCAATGCTAGGAGTGGCAGAGGTTGCACTGGTGCTGTCCGTGCTAAGAGTGGCAGAGGTTGCACTGGCGCTGTCCATGCTCAGAGTGGCAGAGTGGGCACTGGCGCTGTCCATGCTAAGAGTGGCGGAGGTTGCACCGGTGCAGAATATGCTCTGCCTGTTCTCTGCATTGAGTGCAGCTTGTCCTGTTACTGCCTACACTATACCTGTGTGTGTCTGCGAGGAAAGTTAACATCACTGAAGCTAGTTTGGTCTTTTGTGTGTGAGAAAAGCCTGCACACCTCTCACCCATGTACAACGTGTGCATGTATGTCACTGAAGCTGGAGAAAACCAATTTTTTGTTACAAAAAAAGCCAAAACAACTGGCATTGCCAAAGTTTGAGTTAGTAAATTGCCACTGATCTGGCTGTTACGCTCCCACACTAATGTCACAACATTGCAGCAGCAATAACTTTCCTAATAACAGGGTGGCAGAAAGATGCCTCAAGCACTGCATTACTGGGGCCGCTGCTAGACACCAACTCAGGCTCTACACACCCAGCACAAGGCGCTCCACACCCAACAGCAACCGATCGTGCCCTGGGAAAGGTGTACGTACTCAAGACTAGCCAAACAAAGGACACAGACAAATAGCAGCAGCAACGCCTCACAAAATCACAAGGCAGGGTCACAGAGCAGGGGTGGAAAGGGAGTTCAATGCAGCCCTCGAATAGGCTTCACCCTTTCCACTGCTGGGGCCTTTGCACACCCCTCCATCCTCCGTCAAAGCTGTTTGCAAAGTGTTGCTGGTAGCTTGCCTTGCATCAGCTTTATCGTGCAGACAAAGTTTACACTTTTTACTGGCACATTCAAGGCTATTTATTGGTGCAGCCTTAGAGTCAATACAGCATATGAATGCGCTCTGAAGAGAAAATAAATATATGAAGACGTTTATTTCCTTTTTCACATACTTATTGAATAATTTTGCTGAACTTTTCAAAAACAAAAACATAGCTTCTGGACCACCATCCAAAGAAATGTCTTCAATGTCAAAAGTCTGGCAAATATGCGTAGGCTTTCACAAAGCTGTATCTCTACTCCAGCAATGATGTAATATGTTCATGTATCGTTGAACTGTGGAAGAATCAAGGCCTACAGAGCACTGAGCCTTCGATGTACATCCTTAGTAATCATTGCTGTTAGGCACGCCTCCCATGCCCTGACAGACCAGACAACAGAACGTGTGGAAAATGCATTTTCCCTTTTTTGAAAGAAGTTTACAATGTGCCTAGAGCTGCACTGTTGGGCTTTGTCACACAGTTAAGAACACAAACAAGAGCATCTTTCCTCATCAAATATCATTGGCTCATCTGGGGTAATTTACCCAACAGTAAAATCATAGATATAAAGATTTAAAATGCAAATCCCAGGTTTATATAAGAGGATAAACATTTGATGAAGCTTGCAGAGAAGAAATATCACAAATGGATTGGTGGTCAAAGGTTGCTAATGATCAACAACTTCCCAAAAAAAGAAAATAAAGGTTTCTTTTTATTTAAGCAGGAGAAAGGTAACTGGACAACCAGAAAAGTCACCACGAATGGTCAAAGAAGCTGTATTTTCGAAAAGCGTTTTTAGATGTTTTGAGGCCCATCTCCGCGCCCACTGACCACACTGTGAATGTGCAGGACTCTCCTCACTGCACCCGGCCTGACAGGCTCTCTCCAATGCCTACACATCACCCATGCAGGTAGCAGTGGGGAAACACAAACCCCTGCAGCCTGATGTCCAGTCCTTGTTGAGCGAGACCATTAGCTTCAGGGGTGGGCGGATTTAAACCCACTGGCCACAGACAAATTCAGGAAACTTCATACTCTTTCGTTAAGAGCATTATTTCCCGAATTAGCCTAACTATGTGAGTGAAATCAATAATTCACCCTCCCCTAGATGTAGCCTTCTCCCAGGTGAAACATTCTAATTTGTACACTGCGCAGATGGTCAGGGTTTGGAGGGTCACAGTTGTTTTTGCTAATAGTGCAGAACACCACAGATAGAATTTTAATGTCGTGAAGGGAAAAAGGAAAACCAAACATCTCAGTGCACATCTTAGGCTTGCCCTTGTCGTTTCTGATGGTCACTTCCAATTCAGAGACTCCGAATGCAGTGTCAAGAGGAGAGGGAACTGTATCACAGGATGTAGAAGGGAGGTGTAAACAGAAAACCTTGAGTATCACGAGGGCAGAAGTGAGGAGTCATGGAAGAAATGAGAAAGAGCAATAAGAAAGAAAAAGAAAGCAAAAAAGAGAGGTAGAAGAAGAGACGAGAAGAGAGAAACTTCGTAACAACCTGCATCATCACAGGTCAGCTGTACATCTCCAAACACCCGCAGGAAGAGAAGAAATCACCACTCTACAGATGTTGAGCAGCACATCACCTCTCTACAGCAAACAAATCAGTCCTGAGATAGATTCTTGCCTGTGCCACTAGTGCGATGTTTGAAAAGAAACTAGCCTGATCACATATTTTGTCAACACATCTGACCATAGCAGACAAAAACAAACAAAAACAAATAAATACTTGGAACCAAAACTCACCTTCACCACACTTTTACAGCAGCTGAAGAATCATCAAAGACTGGTGCTATGCGGATGGTCTACGTGGGCAACGACTCTCACAGACATAGAAAAGGTAATCATTTTTTAATGGCGTTTGCTGCTGCTGGTTTTCTGTTTTGTAGCACTGAGTATGACGTGCCGCGGCCACCTAGTTTAGTAGTACACTGTTTTGTTAATCACAGAGGAGTGACAGTCTGTGTCACACATCCCAGGATTGATGAGCACCTTACCAGCATAGTGGATATTTGTGTCTTGTTGGATCTTTGTAGTTTCATAACGTTTGTGGGTATTATCACAGCTGGATGATGGTAACACCTGCTCCAGGTCCTCCCATACTCGACACTCGCCCCCTTTAAGAGCATCCAACAAGCCAAAGAATGTCACATCCAGGCCCTAAAGAAATATTATCACATCACCCTTCCTGATGGAACTCCATTGGCTCCCCTTGCCAGCCGGCACATCTTCAAAACCAGCTGCATCATTTACAAAGCTATCATGACTAGCACCACTGCTTATCTTGCAGACAACCTCACCTTCTCAGTGGTGCACGGCACACCTTCAGTCAGGACACTATAAGACTACAGATTAAGAAGTGTAAAAAAGAAAAAACAAGGTCGCAGGCCTTTTCCATCTATATACCCAGGATTTGTTACAAACATCCCCATATCCATCAGGACCGCCCAACCCTGCTCCAATTTAGGAAAGAGTTAAAGACGTGCCTCTTTAAAGAACTCTACATCACAATGCAGTAACAATCCATAACCCAGCTGCCTCAAACAACAATGATTTTTAGATAAGCATGTGCTGTCTGTGTGCAGTGTGGGAACTGAAGTGCGGAGAAACAAGGGAGACAATTTCTAAAAAGTCAGTTCTGTCTTGAACTATATGTATTTGGTTTTGTTCACTTATTGGATATAAGTTAATTTTTTTAAACTATCAGTATCGCTTTTAATAAACATCTCTCAATGCTGTGATATAAAGTGATGTACAAAGGTGAAACGCTTCGATGTGTTAAAGAAGTCAACTTTTGATAATGATTTGAAGAGACGTTATCATTTTAACATGATCTCTGTTGCTTGAGTTACATGCTAAATATTTTCAAGCCTCGGCTTGTGCCCAGGTTCTTAGTGCCAAGCTAAACCCTTGGCTCGGCTCTCCTTATTAATTTGTTGGCTTGCTCACCTCTACTCATAAGATGTACCACTAATGGCTCACCATTTGCACTACTAACTTTCTTACAGTAAACAAAGCTCTCACTATACGTAAATCAGATTACTGTCTCACTAGTAACAACATACCTCATAAAATGTACAAGTAATGGGCCATATAGAAATGTGTATATATACCATGTAATGGCCATAATGTGACGTAGAAGTTGCCAGTGAAAACACCATAGATAAATATCACAAATAAATATAGGCTCCCGTAGAAAAGTATTCTTCCACACTCCCTCTCGGCCTATGCACGCTTCATCCTTGAGTAGGCTCACATCCCTATCTCACTTCTTATATATATTTTTTTATTTTGACTTTTATGTGTGGATGTACGTGTCATTTGTACAATAGGACCACTGAGGCCTAAATGGAATAATAACAAGTAAATATGGAAATGTAAAATCAAGTATGCAGAGTGTCCTAATCAAATTGATATTAAAGTTGTTACATGCGTTATTGTTAACTATTACATTTCACTTTATATGCATATGCTTAATGAAGGAGGCCCTTAAAGCTTGGTGACCATTTTGGATATTTTAGTGTCACAACTTTTTAATTTTTTAGATTTTCTTTACCCAACTTGGGTTTATCTGGAAGGGGCTAGCAAAACAATTTAGCAAATTTGAGTCTTTTTCTTCTAATGTAGGACTTAAAATAATTTCTAAATCTTTTGTATCTATACGAATAAGAGACTTGGATGCTATATATGGGATTTAGGACTTGTTACTGGCTCAGCCAGCGCAACACCGAAACTCCACTCTTCAGAAATGGTTTTTACCTGATGCGCCAAGCTAGAATGGCATCTGCCAATTTCATTGGTGAAAGTATTAAAAACAAAGTCCATTTCATGGTCAGACATTTACAGTAATGCACATCCCGTGTCACCAACCTCAAAGTGGTTTATCAGTTCTTTCTCATTTTTCTCGAAGTTCTGGTTGAAGAATTTATTTCAAGGAGCCCTTTCTAGCTTCACGGAAATCTAAATAATTCACAATATAAATGAGCCAGCATTGAAAAAATAGTTTATATGGCAGCAACCTAGCTGTCTTTCGTTTTGCTGCTGCAGAAGAGCAACAGGAGGCACAATGAATTACTTTACAATGGCAGAAATGCAAATGGGGAAATTATCATAGTCACGGACACCAAATATCATCTTTATCTTGCAAATGATTTCTTGTAAAGGTACAGTGCAAAGATTGAAGCGTAATTAGAGCTAATATTTATTATTGAATGTACAGTATTGGCTTACTTCAATTGAACTACTTGGCTTTCAGGAGTGTTACCCTATGCTTTGTGAAAGGAAATCCCAGATCTGCATATATGGTGTAGAGTATAAATGGAGTCATCTAGCAATTACAGGGTTGCAGGTACTGAACTGCAATGCTACATATGTACGATGATATCAAGGAGGGCAGGAAAGGAATGGCCATGCACAATGTACGGTGTTGTAACCTACAGGTGTCCATTACAATTAGTGAAAAGAGCGGATGAGTATGAAGACTATTCTATTCCCCAATAGAGAGGATTTACCATGGAGAGGCTATGGAATGATACCAGCGTTAACACACACCTTTTCCCACTTCAAATGTGAATTCCTTCAGACATGGTCGAAAGATTAAGTGGACATGAAGACTGCCTCACCCCAGTACTAACTCTAAATACATACATGCGACTGAGGTTCGTCTCATCAGTTTGAAAACCTGTCTATCAATGTGTGCCTTCAATTGTACACTCTGTGACTGTATGCTTGTCTGACTGTGTGCCGTCTCTTCGCGCCAGCATGCAAGAATAAGCCTTTTTCGATTGTGTGCATGGGCAGCTGCCTATATATGTGCATAGGTGAATGCATGGTCCTTGAGAACAGGTTTCTATGGGTGTGTTAGTCTGTGTTTGTTTGAGGGTTTCTTGTCTACCAGCCCATGTGTGTAACCATCTGTCCACTGTCTGTCCCTCCTTCAATCTGCCCCTATGGCTTCCTGTAGGCGTGTTCTGTGTGACTGCCAGTGTATCTGTATTTGTGTTTTGGTAAAAGTGTGTACCTATGCTTGTTGGTCTGTGAGTAGGTGTACCAGTATATCTGGTGGTCTGTGCGCATGGGGTCTGTGTATGCGGGAACCTGTGTATGTCTAGAAGTCTATAGATCGGTTACCCCGTTCTTGCTCATGTGGATACTTGTGTATCCAATATTTAAATGCAAGCCTGTATGTTTTATGTGTCTGTGTGGGTACAAAAATCTATTTTATTGGTTTTGTCAATGCATGTTTTTCGTGGGTAGCGAGAGCGGAAGACACAGTCTTTAGATGTTCTTCGATAAAGTTTATTGCAATAGAATGTTGGGACTTCGTGCCTCCTGTGTGCTATGGTTTGGCCTCTCCTTTCATTGAGGCTGCTAGATGGAAGGCTTTCACACTTGCAAGTATGCTCTTCATTAATGTGCTCCCAATTCACCCGCCAGTCATGTGGAAGTGATAACATATGCAACTCAGATTTGGAAAGATTATCACCTTGAGCACTCGCTAAGTAGCTGGTTTAGCACCAAATAAAAATGTTCAAGATGAACTCTGTTATTTTATTTCACTGCAGTAATTTGATTTTAGAGTGGGTCTTGCATTTTCCACCATCGTATAAATTGCAAGAAATTAATTTCTATTGCATGCATGATGTCTCCATAATTGGTTCCTAGGAAAATTTTGCTGACACATGGGCATCAGTCTGACTGGACTAGGTGCTCACTTTTGACTATATTCTATCAACAACAGATTTGTTTTTAACAAAATGAATTTTTTTATATTTTTTTCACAGGAAAGTACAATATTCTCTTTACTAATATCCCTCAGCTTAATCATGGTGTACCTAGACTGGTGGCTAAATATCTTAGCATGCCTTTTATTTGAGTATAGCAAATGCACATTATTTTTACTGCTTATGGTGAAAATGCAGCTACTCACGGATAGAATTTTAGTTTATGGATCTTTTGATGTAGTCACACACATCGATACCCTCCATTAAGGCATTGACAATTTTTTTTAAAAATCTAATTTTTTTCTCTCGGCGAGAAAGGCAATTGCAGTCCTACTCTATTGAATCACTGAGGGTTTTCCTTTGAAACCTAAACTTCAGCCTTCAAATAAAGGGAGCTGATGCAACACACCTTCAAGAGCAAGAGGCTATCTTTTGGGCAATGCGAATTTCAGCTGGTGATTAAGGTTTCAGAAATTCAGAAAAGGGTCAGGACTGACTTTTCCTCCCTCTATCTGAGGCACTGAGCAAGCTTCAAGGAGCCCCTTCGGATATAATCAAACAGCAAAACAGAGCAATCTAAGAACTAGGACATAGGTGGGGTGCCTTTAATGGAAACACGGGTGTCACTGATGTGGTTACGATCCACATACATACATGCAAGTAAAGCCAAAGAGAAGTGAAAACTCGGGTGGAGTAGCAAGCAGTGGGGTAACCCCTCAGAGCAGCAAAATGGACTGGCGTGGAATATGGTGGATACGTCTGAATGTTGCAAGAACTGTGAAATGGCAGCTGAAAAACGAGAAGTGTGTCCCCAATATCCTATTACTGAAGTTCTTTCATCCATCAACATTCAACAAAGCAACATCATATATGCAAACCTTATTGAAAACAAAAACCTAATACAACTTTTCTGAGGCCTGGACAACTTGTAATGGTGAGGAGGACAGTGTGCAGCACCCTGACTCTGTTAACATTTAGATTGCGAAAGAGAAGGTTACGAACTGAAGGCCACATTGAAATACAGGTATGAACCCTATATTGTGAATCTCTCAACGCATTCTTTGAAAGACTCCATTACCCTTGTTGCCTTCCTGAATATTTAGTAATAATTGAGCTATCAACATGAGAACGTATACGACATGGATGAGAGATCGAGTTCCGGGTTACTTGCTGAAAATTCTCAATAACAACCTCTTCAACAATGTCTCTTCGATTAACAAGGTTTCCTCTTGCCATTCTACCATGACGTTTTTAAGTGAGGGGCTTGGCCAAATGGAGCTCCTGGCAGACACCTTCACCTGTTTAAAAGTAGCAATTACATGTTAAGGCTGTAACTATGATTTGACAAACAAATATTAAATATTGGAAGCCAAAGACTAAGGGGTCGATTCCGATTCGGGCCGGAAATTTCTCCGACCGAGCCGGACCCGGAGAGATTTCCGACCGAATCGGACCCGTGCAGTCCGACCGAACGAGTACGATGCGTCCGTATGTTATCGGACTCGAGTCGGTCGGACTCCCATTGAAGTCAATGGGAGCCGGTCGTACAACGCGTACGCGGGCTCCCATTGACTCAATGGGTGCGAGTCGGACAAGTGCGCCCCTACAGCGGGTACGCGGCGAAGCGATTCGCGCCGTACACGCACAGGTAGGGGACCCATGGGTCCCCCTGTGTGCGACTCCGCGCGGCTACGCGTACAGGGGGGTCCGACACGGACCCCCAAAGTACGGCTCCGACAGCTCTTTCGAGCCGGAGTGCGCGGCTCGGTCGGACTGCTCGCGGCGCGCATCGTACTTACCCGGCCGGGAAACGTCTCCATTGCGCGGTGCGAGTCGAGTCCGAGCGAGTCGGTCGGAGCGGTTCGAGCCGGGAGCGAGTCGGTCGGAGCGGTCGGGACGCCCGGACGAGTCGGTCGGCGAATTCGCATCGTACTCGCTCGGCCGGACCCGCGTACGGTTCGGTCGGGAAACAGGGCTCCGAATCGGATCCGGTAAAGCCGAATCCGATTCGGAGCCCTACCGGCCGAGATCGGAATCGGCCCCTAAAATGTGGGAAGATCCTCCCCCAGGAGACCCATGCAATATATAGATTTGGAAAGTATGCAACATACGTGTATTCTTGGTGTATCTGCCCACTGCAGACCAGGAAAAAGAAGGGCAGATCATTTTCATCAACACACTTCTGAATTAATACAATTGGAGACAATGCTCCAAGTGATTTATGGACTGATGGCGGAGCACTTGGAATTCTAAGTATTCTAGGTAAGACTATCCTCTGAGATCGTGCATTTCGGTTGCACACCTATAATAATCGACAGAGACTTTAATTTGATCACAGATTCACTCTTCAATGGGCAGTGGTCCTGATTCCACTACAACCCATCCAAAAGCCAACAGGCATTAAAAGACTTAATCGACACAACCACACTGACTCCTACTAAGAAGGAACTTCATTTCTCCTCTAATACCTGTAAATCCTAATTCAGAATTGATTTCCTTTTCATCTCCGGAAACATGGGTGACCAGGCCTTCTTGGGCACCACTGAGCTGATTGTTCTCTTGGAACATGGCCTAACCTCCATGCAACTAATCACACCACATACCAAAGTCTCACAGGTTTACATGGAGAACAAATGCAAATATCTTGCCCTCATAAGAACAAAAAGTCTTCTCACTGAGAGCAGTAACAAATCTATGTAATGAAAAAAACTACTCCACCAAACAGGATGCTTTTAAAGCCACTCCAATTGGAATGGTAATATGAATGTGACTTTTCACAACGATTAAAATGATCCCAGAATTACCAATTTTGAAACAAAGTTAAGAAAGACAGACACACTGTACATATTTTCCAAAAAGGATGTCCATCTCCCTACCCTGCAAAAAAAAAAAGGAAATGGCTACAATACAACAATGTTATTCCCCAGTTAGAGAAAATGTCACCAACATTGTGGGCTCTAACAAAGACAGGGAATAGTGGGCCTGAGTCACAAAACAAAATGTAAAATTACGGGCAAAGATTTACTTCTCCTCTGGATTGCACATTTGTTTTTTTATTCTCTAATGTACATACACTTATTAGGCCTTATCCATAATGCCGCTTTAAATTAGGTCTTTCTGGATGCAGAAAGCAACAGTTGTGGAATCTTCAAGTACAGTGATTTAATTGTGCTCAATATAACACCACAGCGTTTAGCCATATATGTAACAAGCATTGGCATAGCCAATAGGTCTCGCCTTTGGGATCTTATAAGTGTTTAGCCATGCAACAGTTAATGTTGTTGCACCAAGGATATTGTGCTGCATAACTAAATACTTATAAGGTCCCAAAAGCGAGACCTATTGGCTATGCCAATGCTTGTTCTGGTGGTGGTTGCCCACAAGTTTGCAGGCCTTTACTTAAGGTAATTTTGGTTAACATAGGCTAAATCAGGCTGATAAGGGAGGGGGTCAACCAGCCACACATGAAGTCCTGGAGTTTAAAGGTTATGTCATAGGATTATCAAGTTCAGCACATGTTAATTTGTTCACTGTTAAGTGGGAAGAGAAGTTTAAAGTGAGACAATCAGCGAAGTGCTAAGGTTATGATATAAAGTTGTTGAGGGGTATGTATGCGGGGCAGGATTTAAGGGCAATGTGTTAAGGAGTGTAGGTTCATAAATGTATAGTGAAATTTTAGTTCTGTAAGGCGTTAGGCCAAGGTTGTTTACGTGATATGCACCCGTTTCAATAAAGCGGCAACACATATTATGGCTTAATCAGACTTTCTTTGAGAAGTAGACTATCTACAGCCCAAATATGGCGTAGGCAATTCACACATAACACCTTCATTAGATATGCATCACAGTTACTCTGCCCTTACTGCTGAAAACCTGTTCAGGCTACAATAAAAAATGGATTTAGTCAATTGCACTGCGAGCACCAAATAAAAGAGGCAAATGCACACTGGGAAACAGTCCTTCCTTACATGCGAAGGAAGTACTTCAAATCAGCAAGTAGTACAAACCTATTCCTAAAAGGATACAAACGGAGGATTGGAGCATACAGATTGCAAAATGGTTGTAAGGATCTTACAAGATTCAGTACTAGGTTTTGGCGCCAAGGTTCACCATACAATTTTATTGTGATTCCAGGATTGTTATGAATACATAGATGGTACTATGAACAGCCAAGTATAAATGACATCCAGGGAAGCTGACACATGTTTCATCCTTTTGGACTTTATCAAGGCTGGTAGACCTAGTACTTCGCAGACCAGGCAACCAGAAGACCCAATTCATTTACCAACTGTAAGGGTTAGATGGCTATTATTAAGTATTGAGAATGTAAAATACTGGGAAGTAGTGGTTTATGAACATGAACGGCAGATACGTGGAAGGTGGGCTCTATCTCACCACGTTAAAACTATGTGCAAGAAGGGGGCGAATGTTGTGGTGCCATAAGACCAGCTTGGTTGCCAATTATTATCCCCCTCCCCCCCCACTTACGTTTTTGTGTGGCAACTGAAATTGTGAAGATATACCATGTGTGAGGAGAGGTGTGGTTGGAAATAATGGAATACTGTGTAGGAGACTTCGGTAAACGTATCCGTGAGCCTGCCTCTGCCACACCGAGAACTCTGAAACTGCTGAAGTTGCGCTTTCGAAATATTCACAGAGAATACAATCACACCCAAAAAGTCTGAAGGGAGGAGGCTTCTCAAGAGTATTAGTAGGGTTGGGTACATAATGGGTATGAGACTGTCTCTTGTGCAGCATGAAGTGGTATTTTCTACACATTGACAAATTAGTCATTATGTCTCGCCCTTTGATGTTTATATTTTTACTCCGCTTTCATTTTGACAGTAGAAAGCACCTGTAAAAGTTGGTTTTAAAAGAGGGGACACCTTTAATGGCTAAGAAAAACGTGGAGCAGGCAAGGAGAGAACACTTAGTTTCGCGGTAAACAGTAACAAGCATTGGCCGCGCGGCCGTAAAAGTAACGCCGCGCGGCCGCGAAATGAAATTTTTAAAAAAAACGCAAGTGGTGACGCGAGTTGTGCGTGCGCGCGCGACGAGAAAAAGTGCTGGGCACGTCGCGCGCGCTTGTGCGCGTAACCGCACGCTGGTGACCGCTTTCGGAGCACTTTCAAAAGCCCCTTACTAAAGTCTCGCAGAGCAGCGCATGCGCGCTGGCTCAGCGAGACCTAAAAAACAATAACCATCTCCGAGTACATTAAACATAGCTATATCAAGTGATCGTTACATGCAGTTCAGCCATATCAGTGGTACATCAATATCACAAAAAGATATTATTCAATCACAATAATATTATATAATAACATAATATTCACTCACATAAACCCTCAGTGATTCTTCCATGGGCCCTATATTTTTTCAAATTTGCGCAGGTAGCCACACCTTCATATACAAACCTCTCTACACCCATGCACCAATCCATGCTGTTGCCCCATTTCTCCGGCAGGGGTCTGATATTCAAATGTTAATACCAAGGATTAGCTTCACATCTGAATTACAATTACCAGAGGTTGCTGTAATTCTGGGGATGGGGAAATTCTAAGCATACATTTTTTTTGAGGACTAACATGTGGGCAGTGAATGTATTGCCACAAATAACTTAAATCAGAAAGGAGTGCCCAAAAATTGGTGGGGCCTATCGACCTAGTGCAACCCACCCTGGCAAACCTATTGGTTTATTATTAGAACTCTCGTCCACATGTTCTCACTCCAGTAGCATGCTCCATCATTGAGTCCTCGCCACAGATATTAAACTTATATCTGGGCGGACTCAACCTTGAGAGTACAAGGGAGATCTTTGTGTGGAATCTTATCTTTTCAGGGGAGGGCAGGATCTACATGTTAAATTAGCCTCAGGTCTCCCTTAACTACATGTAGTGAAGGATAGTAGTTAGGAATAGTAGTGTGATATTTTATCAAATACTTTTTACTAGATCCTAAAGCCGAGACAACAACAGTTTTAAATTTAGAAGTAGTTCATTTTTTAAATAACGTATAGGCCTTGACATTTGGAAAAGTCAATGTTCCACATTTGGACAATACCAGTGTTTATCTGACAACCAGACGTCCATCTTTACTGTTAACCGCTGACAATGACTGGAGATGAAGGATGGGGAGAACCAAAAGGCAGAGCTGGAGAGGTGGGATGAGAGAAGATGGTGGTTGGTGTACGTCATTACGAAATGTTCTAAATGTACTTCATCTGCTTAGTACCAGAAGGAAACATTTTTGTGGAGGTGTTATCAAGAAGCTGCCAATGGCGGTGTTAGTATTGCATAACACCCCAACCGCCTTCTACAGCGAGCTTTCTAGCAGGCGGATAACCCAGCCCTCCCTGCTTAGAGAGAACATCTCACTGAACGATCAGCTGTTTTACTCTTTGGTGTACTTACACAACCCAGACCCACTACAACTGAAACATTATTTCGGCAGGTGCAACTTTGTCATACCAAATTTTGACTTGATCGAGCTCAAAAAGCAAATAAGATGGTGTACATAGAAATGCTATATCAATTCTGCCGGTATCTACGTTCTGTGGGAATTGGAGCCATACATTTGTTTTGTTTACAGACACAAAGAATGTTGCCAAGTTGTTTGCAGCCTGTGATGAATCCAAAACAAGAACTAAAGAGTGGTTTCAAAGGCAATCAAATTGTGTTTAGTGAGTCATTGAGCTGAACAAATACAGGTAAATAGAGACAGTTCTAGGGAGTCACCTCCGGCCCACACACCACAAGAAGGGAGTGGTTCTCTGAGGAGCAAAGAGCCCTCTCACCGTAGGCAGAGAGGGTTTCTGTACACTGAATCCCACAAACCCCAAACAGGGAGGTGCACAGTGCTCAATGTGTATTGAATAAAGCAATAATAATGATAAAGCTAAATATTGGGGCCCCAATACGTTTCTTAGGAACACGCCATTGTGACTGCTGAATGTCGGCATTGCCAGCAAGTCTGCATAATCTTGAGTCCACCACGTGCCTCTTTCGTCCATCACCCTACCCAATGGTGCTGGAACAATTTTCATAATGCAGGTGCTACCATCAGTTTTACATCACTGAAGTAATAGGGATTGTGAAAAATCCAAGCATCTCGAAAATAAAACGAGTGTAGTAAAGGAGGTAAGATTGTCACGTAGTACACTTTACAAAATCCTCTCACTTTGCAGTCGGAGAAACTAAATACCAATCCCAGTGTTAAAAGAATAAGCAGCAAGTTGTCAGCAGACACAGCCTGACATTGGACCTCTGCCTTTGGACTCACAGGAGAAGAGACACGATAAAAACAAAACTGAAGTCATCTTTTTTCTCATTCACCTTGTAAACTCTAGCATGGTAATTTTGGAGGTGCTGCAGCACCCCTTGTACCCCTGCTTCCAGTGCCTAATCTTACCCTCCATATCTCGTTATCTCACTCTAGCCTGTTCTTCGTTATTCCAGATTTTTCCAGATGAGACGGTTTTTGCATCATTCTCTTGCTTTACCGTGTCTCCCTTGTGCTTCTCAATCTCTTACTCCGAGTCAAAGTCTGATTTTACAAAATGAGTTCTGGTCCCAAAAAATGAGTGCCAGGGCCCACCACCACCAACCACAGGCACAAATTAGGCACTGACTGGTGCCCTAAGTGTACCAACTACGGCACAGACTCCTACACACAACAGGCAGTGAGGGAGGGGTACTTACAGGAGTGAGTGTCAAGCAGGAATGGATCGCAGAGGGCCCTTTGTGGCACGTGGTCTCACACGCTAAGCAGGAAGGAGCCTGCACACGGATGATAATACACATCTCTGGGAGGGAAACGCCCTATGCAATAAATAGCTTTAATGTGAGGAAAGGTGCAGAAACTCACACACTCTGTTAAAGTGTCATCGAGTGGTCAATGAGACACAAGATCTCACATATCATGCTAAAGGGGAGTCCTGTACTCTGAATTTTATGCATTCCCTAAACATAGATCTGTTACACAACTCCACAGTGTGCAGTGTCAAAAATACCCAGGCAAGAGGGGATTTTGTAAATTAAAGCTCACTTAATCCCTGGTAGGAAGTACCAAAGTGGCCCTTAATCTCACACACGTGACGCTTAAAAGATACAGGCTGCCTCACAAACGCACACGGGTGAGTGCACTGAGGTGTACACGCAGGACAGCAGCTTGTGTGCACTTTTATACAGACGCGTAAGGCCGCAGAGCCTCCCACACTGAGGAAATAGGCCTTCATCCCTTAGAAAGTTGCACGCTTCCAGCTTGTTGCAATCGTTGCCACCTAGGAGGGTCATGTGTGTATCGACCAATGGGACCTGGCTACGTACCTCCGTCATACTCCAGCCCAGAGGACAGCGACACGTCACAAAAACAAACGAAGCAAAAACGCCTTGAAAATACCCCACTGTGTGGGCAAGAAAGTACAGAACGCAGGAAAGTGCGCTCTGCCCACAGTATGTACACAGTTCACTCACCTGCTTTAAAGCATGTATGTGAAAAGAATGCGGAAAAGGGGATCCCTTCGAACTGCCATGGGAAATGCGGTCTAACAGACCGGACTGGTTTTGTTTGGGAAGTTCTGTACACATGCCAGGACGCACAAAACCAACAAGCTGTCTTAAAACACCGAGGCCTGCTCTGCCTAAGAATAAACTGCGCGAGCTGGCTGGCTGCGCTTCCTTTCCACCCCCTTTCACATTGTTCTTAACTTCGGAATCCAATCCTCAAAGCTCCCATTTTCCTCTGCAGAGGAAGGAAGCCGCCAGCCCAAACTCAATCAGCGACCTTACATGGAACACGGAAAAAACCCTTTAACAAGAGCCCTGCAACTGGAATCAGGGGCGTAGCCTGGTCAGTAAGATTGGGGTCTGTGAGCATCAGATTTCCCGATCATCACGCTGGCATATAATGTTAAAATACATTATATGACAAGCAGGGCGCATGAGTGAGGCTTAAGAGGCAGTGGAAAGGGAGAGGAATACGGATTAATAGGAGTACTAAATGAGAGAAACACAATAATGTAGGGCTTTCAAAACAGAGATGAGAGAGTGTGTGTGTGTTTTTGTAAGTGTATGTACAGTAGCGGCTCGAATAGGTACACGCAAAAACAAAGCTGTAACCACGACCACAGCTTTGTTTATATTTTTTCCCCCAGTTTTATAATGTGCGCACTTGACCCAACGGCGTTAGAGTGCTCTACCTGAGCACCAGATTAGATGAGACAATTTGTGAGGCATATGGATGTGATGTGCTAGATAGCACTCACAGGATACTGAGCCGAGGCCGTGACTTGAGCCTGGTTCCCCAGTTCAAGGGCAGGCAGCTCTGGACCATTGGACACATCTCCCCAAAATATCCTCAACTAAAACAGTGGATGGCACCCTGCTCACTCCGTACTGCAAGAATTCCAAAATAGCCTCCACCAAGCCCTTTGTGACAAATCTGCTTCACCAATAAATAAACCCAAGAAACAACAAGACAGCGTAATTGATAATCTTTATCATGCTTCAGCTATGTAGTCCCTGAATGGTACGGCCTTACCAGATGAAGAGATCGTAGAAATAGTTGCCTTTGAAACTACAAATGCTAATTCTTGTAAGTATTCTCAGGCCCCCAAACAGGAAGATCGTAAAAAAAAAGGATTGTCAAAGCCAAAAGGTCTGGCTTTCAAACTGAGGTGAAGATTACATTTTTTTCAATACAAATATATGTCAGAAAATAAAAAGGAATAAAAAAATATATACTATGGCTGCCTGGATGTGGTTGCCATATGCTTGCAATACAAAATGTAAATAAAAAAAAAAAGCCATAATAAAATAAACAGGTGCCCCGTAGCAGGCAGGTATACTTAGAAAAAATATATAAACACTTTTTAGCTTTAATACACACCATAGCAAAATATGATTCTTATTGGTGCAAAGAAAAGGTACTACTGGTTTATAATTACTGTGGCCTGAAGACATAGTTTAAACAAACAAAGATGACTGAAAAAATAATAAAAGGATAAAGAATGGAAAAAAAAAAACACTGGTAATAGGCTGGCCCACCAGTCATGACACTGAAGTGCCCTTCTCTTTAGGGGGATGCGTACATGAGGTAAAGCAAAATGCCGTCACTCAGTGTGCAGGAGAGTCGATAGCAGAAACGGGCTAACCCCTTATCCCTTCCTGTACTGTGTCATGGGCGGAGCAAAGTGTGAATGACAGTTGAATAGACCCTAGGACGAAGAGGACTAACTCAAAGATTCTCTGTGCATATACATATGTATTTTTGCTTCTAATTTTTTTTTTACTACATTAAGCAGGAGAGACGAGGGCGTGGTCTCGCCGGCGGCAAGATGGCTGCTCTCCGAGTGAGCTCTGCCGGCCGAGCACTAAATCCGTCAAACTCCGGGAGGCGCTAAGCCCATCCAGGCTTACCCCATATAAGCCTGTGCTGTTGAGAGCTCTGGGAGGCGGATGAACAGATTTGCTGCGGCCGAGGTGCTGGGGATGCCGCGGCGGCCATAGATGTGCCGCCTACGCGGAGGGCAACTGAGGCCGTGTGGAGGCCTGACGCCCCTGGAGACGCTGCTTGCTGGGTGCTAGTGACCGGGATCCTGTCTGCTGGGCCAGAGGATTTCGCTGCTGCCCAGAAACTATCCTGCGGCCCTGGGAGACGCCCATCGGTGCGTGTCGCCGTGGCACCTGGGCCAGCCTGGGCGCTTCTTGTCTGGGCGGCCCGGAGTACACCCTGCTGGCTGCACTGGATGTCGCCCACTCCATCGGAGACATGACCGCAAGTAAGGAGGTGACCCTGGGGGGTGTGTGCCAAGCCCCGCTGAAAGCAGGTCCCGCTCCCTCCTGCAGCCAGACCCCTGCTGCCGGCGCGCCCACGCTTCTGCTGGGCGCGGACAAGGAAACGCTAAACTCCAGCACAATTCACAAAGGGGCCAGGTCGAGCATGCTAGTCCATCCTGACAGCTTCACCCGCGGCGCACGCTGACCACTGAAGCCTGCCTGGTCAGCCCCCTGTGCTCCGGCAGCAGCAATTAACCGGCGTTGGGGAGTACGGCGGTGCTTGGCCGAGTTGGGCCTGCTGGGCTTGTGTCGCCCTTGCCCCCAGGATTGGGGGTGCTCCAAGAGAAACGCCGTCCTCCCAACATGCCGGCGCGGGCTGCATTGCGCGCCATTTGGCTTGCCTGAAGCGGGAAACAACGGCGCATGCTGGGCGCACCAGAGGCAGTGGGCTGCACCGCCGGGCGATACGTGGTGCACCATATATTGTGTTGGATGCAGATAGCGTGCAGCTACACTCTGGGGAGCTGCTGACTGCAACGCCTGTTTGACTGTGCCTGGATTGCCTACACCTGGGGTCTGGGCCCCCACCTGTGAACTGCTGGCACCTCTGGCTTGCTCCGGGGGGCACTGTCTGTGGTTGAATCCCTTGAGGCTGAACACCGGGTCTAGGCTGCTGGAGGTGCGGGATTGACCCCAAAGGGGTTACCTGGGGTCCCATGGCTCCACTCCGGCACCAGTCTAACGATGTCATCTTTACTCTCTTCATCCCTCTGAAGTGGAAATAGGGAAACCTGACGCCAAACAGCCTAAGATAACATTTGAGGGCCGCCGTACCGGCAAATGCAGTGACCCACCCCCGGTTGCAGAGGAATAGGCCACACAAACTGACACAGCAGGGGTCCAGGACAAGGATATACGCTCCCTGCTCCTTGAGGTCAAATCCAGCTTAAAAACTATAGACTCAAAAATAGATAACCTGGATCAAGTTAAACAACATGTGGATTCCCATGACAGCCGGATTACCCAACTGGAAACTAGAGTATCGGACGCAGATGATACCTGTGGCGAAAACCGCCGAGTGCTCAAATTGGATAAAGTACTAGAGCTTATCCGGGCCAAAAATGAAGATCTTGAATCCCGCTTCCGCAGGAACAACCTCCGTATTACTGGAGTCCCCGAATCTACAGCCAAATCCAAAATGGAGGACGATGTAGAATCGCTGTTGCGAGAGCTGTGTGGCATGGCCCAATCAAATGTCTTCATAGTTGAGAGGGCACATTGATCTCTTGGCCCCCCTGGTACCCCCTACGGCCAATAATAGCTCGCATCCTGAACTACCGAGATCGCGATGCAATTCTGCGGAGGAACAGAGAGATGGGAGAAGTTCGACATCAGGGCAACACTCTCTCTTTTTACCCTGACTTCACCCTAGCGGTCCAGGCGGCTAGAAGGGACTTTCTACCAGTCAAACGACTGCTTCAACAACTGAATATCAAATACGCTCTCATGTAGCCTGCCAAATTGCGCATTGACACCGACGATAAACCGCGCCATTTCACAGATCCCAATTTGGCCACGGCATATGTTAAACAGTTGCAAAAAACTCGCTCACGCAGCCCTCCCATGCCTGCTGCTGGCGGCTACACTAGCAACAATGATTAGTACACTTTGATCCGCGCTGCTTGTCTAGCTGGGCCTCCCTGCGACTCGGAACTGCATTCAAGAGGGCCGGCTCCTCAGTGCATCAGCACACAATATCTACCCTAGACTTTCTGAGACGGCCAACTAACTTTTCAAGCAGCGCCTCCGTAGGCACCACCACACTTGGCCACCCTGCCCTATGGCCGGGAATAGTCCAGCAGGGCCCACGTGCCCCAACGGGATGAGTCCCATGAACTTCTACTATTCTCAAAGTTGGGGTTTTTTGGGTAGGCAGGGAACAGTGTCTCAACCTGATTGGGGGGAGGAGGGTGGTCACGGGCAGGTAGGTTGGGGTATTGGGAGCCGGGACCATTATTCCCGGAGTTGACACCTCCTTGTTCACTTACCACTTTGAATCTGTTACCTTTTATGCTAAGCGACCGAACTACTGCATGCCAAGCTACGAGTCTTCTGCCTCTGAACGGCAACACGATAGCACAAGACAGCGAACACATCCAAGAGCTCCTACATGACTGAAGTGACATTCCTAACATGAAATATAAGAGGCATTAACGACCATTGTAAATCCCGACTCATGCACGCCTATCTCGCCCGACACAGAGTGGACATATGATTTTTGCAAGAGACGCACCTCTCCACCTCTAATACCACAATACCACACGCTTACGGGCCCGCTGGTGGGGCCATTCTCACTCCTCGGTATATTCTAACTATGCGAGGGGTGTCGCCATTTTACTTAAAAAAGACCTTCCCTGGAGCACCACGCACTCACACATAGACACCGCAGGTAGATACGTTATATTGAGGCATTTAAAACACTCTGTGCGAGTAAGTTGGTATACCTGAGAATGTCGATGGTGATCTCTATCCAAAGGTGCTGGGTGCACTTATAGGCCCCAGGGTGAAATGGTCCGCCCTTCCTACACCCTCAGCTAAAGAAATCCTCCTATAAGACAGACAAATAATCCCCTTAAGAGGATCTTTCATTAGATTGTCTAAAAAGTAACTCTGAGTTCAGCATAGATCTTCTGGTTTGACATGACCCAAAAAATGTCGGAGCTGTAGATACTGAATGAATTCAGCACAGGGAAGAGAGAACCTCTGTTGTAAGATCTCATAGGAGAGTAAACTTTCTCTCTCAAATAATTGCCCTAATGTAAGAAGTTGAGAGCCTTCCCAACATGTTGTCAGAAATCTATCATGCCTTGCCAAGGCCAATTGGGATTATAGCTCAAGTATGAATATGCGTTATACAGAGTAATATCCAGCAGTATTTCTTTAAGATAGAACCAGCTAGAGTTATAAGCTCGCAGGGTCTTAAACCTAGTCCTTTTGAAGTAGATTGTATCAATGATGCCACTGCCGGCAAAATAGTCTTACCACAAGGTAGATACTCTGGGAACATACGCCCCTAAAGCCACAGCTCCCTACCAAGTACTTTTATTAATCGAGACCTGAATGCAGTGAGATAATAGACCTGCAAACCTGGTAAGGAGAGACCCCCTTCTCACAGGGTAGTTGAAGAAACTGTATATTAGATTTAGGTTTCCCATAACACCATATGAATTTCTGCCAGAACACCTAAATCTTCGAAAAAAAGGTTTTAGGGAGCTAAAGAGGTATACATCTAAACAGATAAAAATAGCGGGATAAAATTATCATTTTAATGAGGTTACACCTCCCGATTATCCCCAGGTGGAGTCTATTTCATTTATCAAATGTCTCCCCCGTCCTTGTAAACAATTGGCTGTAATTGAGTTGAATTATCTCTTCCACTTATAATGACAACTCGATATCCAGATATGTTGCAGAGTGTAAGCAGTGTTGGTCTTGTCCCAGGGCAACAATGTTAGACAAGAACTGGGTCTTGTTGACGTTAAGTTTGTATCCTGAGAAGGAGCCAAATTTACTAGCGATTGTGTCTATTGCTGGCAGAGCGATGTCTGGGGCAGAAGTTAAGATGGCTACCTCATCCGCAATGGCTAGAACCTTAAGTGCTAACCGATGGATTTGCAGTGGGCAGATATCCTTGGCCAGTCTCAAGGCTTGGATATAGGGCTCTAGGTATATCACAATTGACTGGGGTGAGAGAAGACACCCCTGTCGGATGCCCCTGGTAATATTAACCAGGGGTGGGCGGAGTTTGCGGAGTTGCACTAGGCGGAATTCCGCAGAGTTGCATAAAAACTCTGTGGAATTCCGGTCCGCCCTAGAAAAGAAAGTGTCAGGGGGTGGGTGTTTAAAATGAGTAGAATCTCTTCCAATGGCGTGGTGAATGTGGTGGCTCAAGGTGCAGTATGACCCCCCTCCGTCCTCACCTTATTCAGACACCCCCCTGCCCTCCTATGGTAGGGTTGCCACTCCATACATTGAGCCCAGTTCTCTGCTGAGCTCGGCCGCCACGCTGTTCTCTTCTTCAGCACCGGTAATCCGGGAGCTGGGGGCAGAAGGGCTGCTGGGGAACGGAAGTGACGATGCGCGAAACCGCCACGTCTGTGAGGCGCGAGCATGCCCCGCTAGTCTGTCTTCGATGCTGATGGCATCCTGGGTGGAGGAAGCAGGTACCGTTCGTTAACTATTATCAGGAAAAGGTAGGTGTCATGGCCTGCAGAGGACTACTACTTCTGTTTCCAATCCTATCAGAGAGCAGTGATAAATAATGTTAGCTTTGCTTTTGTCTGTCATTGGTATGAGAATGCCAGTTTTTTGGACTAGTATTTGGGGTCATGGGCTATAGCAGATAGAGTCTCTGTCTCCTAAGGAAAGAGAATCGTTTCACATCCGTACGCGTTTGGTCCTTCTCCACCATTCGTTGCCCCCCTTATCCCAGTCTGGTTGACAGCAGCTGGAAGTCCGATAGTACTGCATGATGAAAGCACAGTATACTGGAGAGCTCAAAATAGGAATAATGTGTAATTTCAGAGCTGGACGAGTTATGGGAATTAGTGATAAAGTACAGAATCCCCTACTCTTTATTTTTATATTCTATCTACACCATCCTCTCCGTGCTCAAGAGCAAAAAAAATAAAAATAAAAAAATAAAGAGATTGAAATTGAAAAGCACAATAAAATGAAACATTATTGTTGATGACACGATTCAGGGCAGTTAACGTATATTTAATTCTCAGTGAGAGCTTGGATGTCAGCTGCTTCCTGGTTTTATCAATGACGCTCTTTCACGTGGGCTCGGATAGGCTTCTATTACCCGCAGCTAAACATATGTGCACAATGCACATGCCGGCAGCCACCGGTTGCTGGGGGTGCACGGCTGGGTCAAACTGAAAACTCCGCTACATGGCGGAGTCAGAGTTTTATGCCAAACTCTGCTCTCTCAGCGGAACGCAGAGTTGGCAAAACTCTGCTGGCGGAGTGGAGTTCACCGCCCGCCCTTAATATTAATAGGGTCCGACGAGCTACCTCAACACAAAACCCTAGCCTTTAAACCTTTATATAGTTGCTGGACCCGATTGATAACCCAAGGAACAAATACAGCGGCACCCATCATTGCCTACAGGCTCAAGCCACCTGAGACAAGACTTATCAAGGTCAAACTTGCGTACTTTTCCCTGATTCTAAAAGAATAAACAGGACTTGGGACTGTTTATGAGTACTGTCCATGACTGGGACTTTTTGGAAAAACTCACCTTACTTCTAAAAATACATCTGATGCAACAGAATCTGTGAGGAAACTTGGAAACTCACAGGTGTTTTATGCTTTTTAGCCATGAGAAAGTCCAGGAGGACGAAACACGTGTCGGCTGCGGTGTTTTGGATTTCTCTATTTGTGGCTCTGATTTTGAAGTAAAAGAAGAAGTAAACTTCAGTGGATTGGATTTTTTCATTTTCATCGGACTATTACTCAACACGAGTTGGACATTCAATAATTATACTGTTGTGTCCTTGAGTGCTTGATCTCTTTTTTTTGGATATTGCCCACAGAAATGACCAGTAAAACTGGTCCAATGCCTTTTCAGCATCAAGCATTATGATTCCGACCGGGTTCCAATCAGCCGACCCAGCTTCTAGGACGGTGAAGGCCATATTTAACAAGGGCGGTGGTATCTCGCCTTGGTATAAACCCATGATGGTTCTCATCGACCAGATTCACAATCACAGAAGATAGTCTCTTAGCAAAGATCAGAGTATATATTTTGGAATCAGCATTGAGCTATGAGATCAGCAGATATGATCCACACAACATGGAGTCTTTTCCCTTCTTGGGAAAAATGACAATGTTAGTTTCTGACTAAGTTTGAGGGACCTGCCCAGATAATTCAAAGGAGTTGAAAAGATCACAAAGAAGAGGCGCAAGAACCTCTAGAAAGGTTGTGCAACATTCAAGAGGGATTTTGTCAGGACCGGATGCTTTACCTCTGGCTAGTTGTCTTACTGCATTCGCTACTTTAAGCAGGGTAATTGGGTCCTCCAGACTAGACCGCTGTAGCCCTGTCAGTGCCCGATGGTAGTCCTCCCAGTAAAGCTTTTGATAGTACCTACAGAATTATTCATAAACAAGTGTTTGATCGTTGCCTGCTCACCCCTTTCAATAATGATTATCTGGATACTATTCATGTTTGCTCTATCCTTAACCCAAAAAGAGAGTATACGTTCCATCTTATAATTATTTTCAAAAGTATTTATTTACTTTACTTGGATCTTCTTTATCGATCTATCCCAAAGTCTCCCCTGAGTGTGGCCTGAGCACTTGTGAGTTGATCCAAAGTAGAGGTGAAGGTCCCCCAATCCTGATTTATTACACTTTGCACTAGAAGGCATTCCATAGCGCTAAGAGAGGACCTCATACAAACCTCCTCCTTAATCTGCTCCTTTCTTTGATAATCTGAATATTTCAATGTATACTCTCAACAACAGGCCTTAAGCACATCCCATACCACTGGGAAAGAAGCAGAGCCAACATTAAGTTGCACATATTCCCTCAGTTCTTTATTCATATAGGTGAGATACCCCTCTTCAAATAACAGCTGTCTATCAAAGGCCCACATACAAGACCGGCCACACTGGACAGACTGTTCCATTGAAGGAAATAAAGATAAAGAGTTGTGATCAGAGATGAGGGAATATTCTACTGTTATTTTTTGGTCCTGATGAAATGCAGACTGACCCTTTGGGCGACTAAGGCATGAAACATGTCGACCTCACTTTATTGATAGCTGTCTAGGTACATTGTGACTAAAGGATAGCACCACTGTTTTTATTTAGTCCTGGTACCCCTACCCCATAAAGAATTGTTTTGGGATCCGGAGTCTATTTTAGACACACTTCACTTTTCACCTGAAACACATCTGCACTGTACCCTCTCACACATTCACCTAAACGGCGTATTTGGATCAAAAGATCTACAAAGAGCCCCAAGGCCCGTCAGGCATTGCAGCGCCGGCCAGATGCGGAGCACCCAATGATAAAGCATGACACCCAAACAGGTGTGTGAGGGCATTAAGATCTGACCTTCTGGTCCCCTTGCGATGGTATTGGCCAGTCTTGTGGCTTCTCCACCTTGTGATCCCTTTGCTTACGAGGAACTACTCTTACTTTGATGGTTAGTCAGTTTACATCTTGGAAGAGCATAGGCGCAGGACCTCTTTAAATACAGAGCTCTTCATCCCTCTACTTGAAATAATAAATCGTTGTTATCACTCATTCAGAATGGGATCTCTATTTTGAGCGTTAATCTGGCAGCACTCTGTTTTAGTGCAACTGGATGGGTCATTTGACCAATATAACAATAAGTTAGCTAGCCAGCAGAGAATGAATCCAGGATGTTTTGCAGCTGGTTGCTTTTGAATTTGGCCAAAACTTAAGTCATGTTCTTTTGACGCAAAAAATAAATGCCCCAAGAAATTTTATTTACAAAAAGCTATCTTCTAGCACTCATTTTTGGCGACTGGCAGTCATTTTTCCTCAACACATTTTGAGCCAGAGCAAAAGAGAGGAAAACACAAAACAGGGAAAGGAGGGAGAGGAGAGGAGAAAGATGGAAAACAGCGACAAATGGAGAAAACAGCATTAACAAGAACCTGCAAGAGTGAGATAAAGAAGCAGGGACTGTCTAGTGGTGGATGCAAGGTCATGATTTCAATACTACTCATTCTTGGTATTCGGCACCCGGACATTCAATAGCACCGGCCTCGGGCTTCTGAGCAAACAGTTGGGCCCCAGCATTTTTTTGTTTCTATAAATTACGCACTGTGCATAAATTTAGTAACATATGGATCTTTTTAAACCAGCAATTAGCTATAGAGCCAGAGATGGCTTACATCTTGAAAAATATCAATCTGCACCTTTTTCAGCTACACAAAATAGTTTGCTTTATTTCAGATATGAGATAGTTCAATAATCAACTTCCAATTAGAATATTCTAAAACCTTGGGATCCTTTTTTTCCCAGTATCTGGGTACCTCAAACTGCAGTAGAAAAACTGCTCCAGGGCATGAGTAGGCATGATCAAGTCTCAACCCCAAGATGCATCCTTTAAAGTTTGAAGATAGGCTCAAATTCCCAATATCATTCGAGTTCTAGCGCCCTGAACCCTACAAGGAATGCTGGTCCTACCCCATTAATTCTAATCTATCTGGCCTTTAGCTACTCTTGGCCTCTTCCAGCACACTGTTCTTACAGGAAGAAACTTTTAAGCTTTTGCTCCTATATTCAGGCATCACCTTCGATTGAAAGTAATGAGAGAAGCCTCACATCACAGTATCCTTACCCTCAATTTAACACGAATTTCAGAATAACTGTTTCAGTACACTTAGAGGAAATTAGCATTTTTGCATCTAAAAAGCAACATCACATACAGTGCTCTACAAAAGTGTCATTACTTACTTGGGAGCAACACAAACAAACATGTAAATGGACCACTCCACTAGGAGAATTATTAAAATAAAAATAGTTTGGCTGCAAATGACCATATGCTCAGAATGGTGGATTACAGTAAATGAAGCTCTTTTTCGTTCACCCATCTATCCCACTGATCAATCAGGACCATTAGCATAGAGCCAATCACTCCTCACTGATACCTACCAATGCTCCCTCCTTGTGTCAATGTAATGTCACTTTCATCCAGATTCTGTTTTGTTTGTCACCCACGTTTTTCCTGTATACATGTGTAGCTCACCCGAACTAGAGAAATTATGGCCCATTACCATCTTGCACTTAGGGAGTAGGGGCAGGAGTCAGGAGTTGCAGAGTTTGTTTCTTCGAACACCATGAACATTAGCTGCGATCCAAGAAGATCACTTAAATTACACTTTGCATCCATTTAATGTGTACAGACCAGCCCTATTGGTGAGATGCTATATATTTCTCATCATGTAGTTCAATGTAAATTGACAATAGCAATGCCAACAACCATATGGGTTCTGCCTCCAAGTGCAAATGCCATGAGCTCACATCTGCTTACTTGTTATATCTTTTTTTGCCACAATTCCTCAAGAGTGATTCTGCACTTCCCTCTATACTGGTCTCATGTGCCCTTGTCTTAATTGTTGCTTCTTAGTGCTCTTTTTTCTTTACATTTGTTTTGCCCCCTCAACACTTCCATCACCTGTATCTTGCGATCACATTTCTTCTCTGCATTTCGCATAGTAGGCCTGCCTTCCTCTCTGCCCTTCTCTTGGGACCAGCTCCTTCCTGTTTGAATTGCTTTCACCAGAGTAGCCATGATTAAAATGTCAATTCTGCCACAAATCCCCCAAAAATTCTTCTCTAAGATTGACTCCCTGCTACGGAGTTTCACTTGGAACAATCATCAGTCTCAGCTGAGTTTTTCTCATTGACACTTGGATAAAGAGCATGGCGGGTTACTCTACCCAATCTTCAATTACATTTCCAAGCAGCACTGTTAGATATGTTATCTCATCTGAATGATGCGCTCTCGGCCCTGATTTTCAACAATTGCTTATTCTATGCAATATTTGCAGAAACAGACGTTTAATTATCCATGCTAATAAAAATATTCCATCTCCCTAAAAAAATTGATTTAAATTAATTCAGTAGCTACTTTGGTGCAAAAATGAAATTTTAGAAGAATTCAATATACCAGACTGTCACAAGCTCCTTTAATTAAAAGACTGTATAGGTTTCAGTAGACGCCTGTCCACTATCCACTGATGAACTCAACCCCTGTGAAAGTTTGAGCTCTCATGCTTTTGGAAGTCCTGGGATCAGCTTGGTATATCAAATAGTATTATTGGCAAGAGGTTGTTGTTTTGTTTTTTTGAAAATTAAAAGTTTTTTCAGATGTATCCAACATCTCATGCGTAGAAAGCCCCTACTATTTTAAAACTGCTGTTTAAATTTATACTTAGATGTATTGGCAATTGATACAGGCAGATCCAAGGTAGTCATCAGTTTGATGTGCTCACTAATCATTTCCAGATAACAGAACAAGGAAACTGGGTTCAGGATTATGCTTAAGGAGTGGGACGAACTAAGCCAATATAGCCATAAGCTATTTGGAGCCGCTAATTTTAAAAGAACAATTACTTTTTTATACCTTGTCACTTTTGTCTATACTATTTATTTATTCCCATCATGCTTTCTGGTCTCTGAAACCCACCCACTAATGCTTTTCTCTATGTCTCCAGCCTTCCCCTTTGCTGCAGCCTTCTCTGGGAAGACATTGTAAATATGGAATTATAGACTCCAAATTAGAAGTGTACATGTTTATTCTATGCTAGTAAATTTCAGACCCCACACTATTGCAGGATTAGGTCTGAAAATCCAAGATCACACAAAGTTATATTGTTTCCCTGAAGCCTGGAATGTTTCCTGGCTTGGATCTGTTCAGAAGGATGCAGGCAGCTATTCTTCTCTCCCTGGTGGTACGTGCGCTGTTTTTGTAACACAGTCGGACACAGATACTTCAGTGCAAATGTGCGCTGCTACTGGGAGACCTTGATATAGAGCAGGTTGTGCAGAAGTAGAACACATAGTTGACTTACTGCATTGCGCGCTACAGCATCACCAGGCATCATGGAAACCTGCCAGCAGAAAGTGGTTCTACACCTCTCACATTACTGTGGTAGCTGAAGGGGCATCTGGTAATGCATAGATATTTTCCAGAGTGGGTAGACTGACGTCATAACATAGACACAACCACAGAGGGAATCCATCATGCAGTAGGAACTCAACCATTTATAGCTCTTACCTACTCCTTCTTCCCAGAGACGTTTTGGGGAAACCTGAAGATATTTAATAGTTAGTATAAGAAACACCCAAATAAGCTTAAGGGGCTTACTGTAACATGTTTGAAGCTTCCCAAATGCTTCACTCACTAAGCACACAGAAAACACATATCTGCATCTATTTTGATTCAGCATGGCACACGTCTATGGGGCCCTCTCGAGGATAGCGCAAGATAAATTCTAATTAGCCAACTCCATCAGCTCCCCTTGCCAGCCCACAGCACCTTCAGAACCATCTGGCTAATATACAAAGCCATCACGACCAGCACCCCTGCCTACATTGCAGACAAGCTTGTGGTGTCTGGTGGTTCTCGGCACACCCGCAGCCAGAAAACTATCAGATTGCAGACTAAGAAGTGTAGAAAACAAAAAACAGGCAAGAGGGATTTTCTGGAACCAGGACAAGATCTGGAACACCATTCCTGTACCCACTAGGAGAGCCCAAACACTGCTCCTGTTTAGGAAAGAGTTGAAGATGAACCTCTTCAAATAGCACTACATCACAATGCATTAACAGTCCACAAACATGCTACCTCTCTCATCACTCGATGACTGCATGTTTGTCTTGGTCCTGTACAGTGCTTTGATGCCTTTTGGCTAGGTTCATGCTACAGAAATACCACATACATACATACTACGCCAAAGTTTACAATAAGGTTCTGAGAGTTTGCATTCTACTACTGCCCCAAAAGTTTTTTTTAAACTATATACGTGTGAAGAGCCAAAGGGATATCATAGAGGTACTCACATTTCTTAGAATAGACTGTGAAAGAAAGCATACACAGTGTTTTCAATCTCTCTTGGTCTCATGAGCAATTATTATTGATTTAGTTATGCATTTTTTGGGAATATTTTAAAATGCTACATGCCATTTATGGCCATTGAAAGGCGGCTAGCATGCAGAAGTTGAAAATCTGATTATTCCTAACAGACTCCAGGGTAGGAGGTAGCACATCCAGAGTTTTAATACGTAAATTGCCACACAGCTGGAAATCTATGCACCTTTATACAAAACATATCCATGTTCTCCATCTCGGAAAACATTAAATAATATTCTCTTTTCTGAAGACATTAATCATTACAAACACCAATTCTGAGGTGCTCCACCAACACATTCGCAACCCTGGTCTTATCATGTTTTCAACAAGTCCCCAAATAGGAAATGGGCCTGTAGCCACATTGCAGCAGGCACTGTAGAATTTAATACCAGAAATGTCACAAACGGCAGTCGGTGGAATTTGTGGCAGAAGAGCTGGGCACAAGCTTTAAATATTTTTTCTCTAAGTCACTTTTCCACGAGTGATTAAAACCCAGAGCAGTAACTTCCTAAGCTGCTGTCTCTTTATTCCTCTAAGCCTTTCATTGTATTTGAATCTGGTACTTTGGATCTAAGAGGGAGAGGGAGGTGATCAGTGAAATGTCTTTAGAAATTGCATTTGGCCTGGCTGCAGTCTGTAGATGAACTGAAGCACTTCCTGTTGATGACCTTTCCCAGTGTAAACCTCTTACATAAGGAATATAATGAGACTGCTCTTGCTCATCATGCACATCGGGTGGGCTGCCACTGCCCTCGTTTTCCTAGAAGAATAGATGTGTTACAACTTCTTTCCCTGCAGCTCTTTGGCGGTCAATTAAACGAAAAGTGGCTCTGAATGACGAGGATGATGAATTGTAAAAACCTTGTTTTGTGATATGTATTCGACAGCCTAATGTAAATTAAAATGTGTTTCAAAGTATTTTCTGTAAATAGTAATACACAAGTGTACAAGCTGTATTTAAATGCAAGCGTGAACAAGTATTTCCATGTGCATCCATAATTTTACGGAAAACCTCAAATATTGTCGGCCCTTTGCGTTGTAATGGTGAGAAAAGGTTATGTCTGTAATGATTCGTTTAAAGGGAATGGTATTGCCTTCTGTGTTTTGGATACTAGGGCATCATTTGGAATGCAACCATGCCCATGCTTGGCTCCTTTGTTGTACAGAAAGAAGTGGTTTCAAAACCAAATTTCACAAGGATGTTGCCAAGCCAATAATCTGTTTTTTTTAATTTGCAGAAATTGCAAAATTCCTCTCACTTATGGATTTTATCCAACGAGATGTCTACATTCGTTCTTTTTGCCGGAAATGTATTTACAAAATTATATTACCAGACTACTCTGCTAAGACCACCAATGTCGTTTAATTGCCATGCGTTTCAAGGAAATTAAACAAGGCATTAACATTCTAATTGCAATCAGGTCTCAATATCAACTGCTCCTTACAGACAATAGATTTAAATACCTCTCACTTCTGCACACAGATTACCTCAATAAGAACCAGGTATATGATGCCATTTAGCAGTCGCAAAGTCTTTGATTCTCTAGATCTCATCGTTTGGGACTGCTAAATGGTTTTTACAAATGCAATAAACCTGTTTAGCGCTTCAGTAACTGGTTACTGAATTGTAAAATGGGCTTAGAGATGGATTATGAACCGCATTTTGGAAGAGGCATGCTTAGGGCGTCCATTTCAAATTTCGATTCACACTGATAAGTATAAATAGTTTACAACCCAACTTGTGTTGATAGGTTAGTGAATCCCCAAAGGAGGCGGTAACCCATTAGCAAAGGGGAAGAGGTCCCCACGGGACCTCTTCCTCTGTGTGAATGAAAAAAAAGGTTTTATGGGAGTGTACAGTGGTCCAGGTCACCACAACCAGCTTTGTATTAACTACATTTTATTTCCTTGAACGCAGTCCCTTTTCCTTTAAGGAAAACAGGCTACACTAAAAAAAAAAAATGTATGCTAATACAGACCCCAGAAGGTCACCATCCCGGTGATCGCATCCAATTGGAGTGAGTTGCAATTTATGACCTACCTCATTAATATTAGTGAGGTACGTCAGGTTGCGACTCACTTCAAATAGTGATTTTGCAAGCTGACCTTATTACACAGGTCGATTTGCAAATCTGACTTCATTTGCAAAATGTTGGAGCGCAATTTGCAGTTGGTTTTTGTATATGAAATGTTAGTGCATCTGGCCCTTAGAGTGTGGGACATGCACAAATTCCACTTTGAAATGGTGGAGGTCCTACATCATTACAGTCTCAGTTCCCTCACCTAATTTAGAGATAATGAACTGCTTGCTTCTGCTGGCAAAGCCACTGCTGGCTCTTCCCAAGATCTGCCCTGGTCCTTTTCAGAGCGCTGAGGTCATGGCCCGTTACCTTTCTTTGAAATCACAGAGCGGAACTAATTTTCCCCTTCTGCACACAATCATGTAGCCTCTGAAGTATCTATCCAACCATTCCTACTCCCTAACTTTCTAAGTTCTTGCCACGTGCACCGCCATTTCTGGGATTTCCCGTGCCACGACGACTGCAGCAAGTGTGTTTGCCATGTTTTGAGCAATATTAGCGTTTATCATTCAGCTTTTTCATTAAAAAAAAACCTTTGGTTTCCTATTAAGGGACTGGAATCCAACATTGCCTATGAGCCCAAGCACACATCCTTTGTACAAGTCAGGGCTCACTCTACTCCTTATGGTAATTACATTATTTTCCTGTCGTATGTGGTGTCTAGTTTTAATCTATTGGTTTATCCAGATCTACTGCCCAACTACCTATTTCTCGCACCCATATTGTCATTAATTCAATAGACCCTATTTGTAATATGTGTTCACTTTATGATTCTTTTCTTGAATATATGGGGTCAGCAAGAACCAGAGCTGACATTAATTTGATTAACTGTTTACAATAGCTACTTAAGATAAACCGCTTGTTTCATTTATTTTCTATGTATATAGTCAAAGTAATGTACCCTTATAATATACTTTATGTATAATTGTATGGATTCAGACATGTATCCTAGTATATGTCCAGAGGAGGCCTAAATTGTAGGCCGAAATGCATCACCCTTTCTCAGAGGAGTTTACAATGTGCACTGTGGGAAGCTTCTGGATTAATTCTCCATGATATTAATCAAAGCTGAAAATGAAAAATATATATTTATATATATATATTATATATATATACACACACACACACACACACACACACACACACATATATATATATATATACACATAGCATTCTTCTCTTGCATGAACTACCTCAGGGTACAAAATCGACACTTTTTTTAACTTGACCCGAAGGAATCGGGTATCAGAGCGCTTTACATAGCACCAGTTGCATTACATGAGGACACATTCATTGTGTTAGGCACGGGGAGATTAAGTGATTTGCGCAGAATCACAGGCTGTTCAGCGTCATTGCCGAGACTCGAACCCGGTTCCCCAGATTCGAGGTCGACTGCCCTAGCTGTTAGGCCAACTCCTCTCCCCTTGACACTTAAATGATGTGCTGAGACCTTATGAATATAATACAAGGACTGTGCATCACTACATACACCTTAAAAGTGGTCTGTGTCATTGTAATGTATAAATATTTTAACTATCTTAAATGTTATTCAGTTTTGGAAAAAAACACATGTGAATCATGACTATATATTCCTTTATGGTTATGACAGAATAAGATGCTGTTATCATATTTACTCCACTTAAAAGGCCTGTACTTTGAAGTTAATAATGAGTCTGATGCAAACGAGGTTATCCAATAGTGACACAAGCATTATTGTAGATTCAAATCACTGGTTGCATTGATCCCTCTCTTAAGGAACCCATTTCTTTAACACTGCTGGCTTCAGCATTGAAAACCCATTGCCGGTGCGCTTTATGCCGCAGGGCAACTGGCAAAGAAGCTCCCTCTGGCCCGTCATATTTAGGCTGCTGATGCTGTTTTTCCTGTTTGCAACCACTGTGAAAGTCTCTGTGGACCATGCTGACCCCCGTCCCTAGAGCTGTTAATAAGAAGAATAAATAGTAACAGCCATAACAACTTGTCTTTGTAATAATAACTCTCTCCCGCTGTTCATGACCACCAATGGGTTTATGCGGGTGAGGCTTGTAAGCTGCCCCCATCTTAAGGTCATCACAATCATCTTAACCTGGGGGTGGTCATGAGTTGATCTGAAAGAAACAACAAGCATTGGCAATGCCAATAGGTCTGGCTTATGAATGAAAGTACCTCTTGTGTCACTATTGGGTTTAGCAGGTCATCGTACACATCCACCGACTCATTTTTGCATTCAGCTTCTGACCCAATCGGAATAAAACACACAAAATTCAACAACATAGAATGGTGCACATTCCTCCTGGCTGCCCTCCTCCCATCTGAGCTGCTTCCAGAAAAAGACAAGCGCCAAAGATTATCTAGTTATTTAAGACACGTGTGCAGCTTTACAATGCCATGTGTGTGTCTCTGGAAGTTTAAGCTGAGCCAACTGGATAAATAAACAAAAGGATAACAGTTGTGGGGAGGGCAAGCACTTTTTGTGGAAGCACACAACTTCTGCCCAATCAAAACAGGTACTCGTGGCTCCCAACATGTGGGCGGAGTCAAAACCCCTCTTTGGCTCCTTGCTACCAATGTGAAGCTCGCATGCCTTGCCCGGCCTTCATAAGCAACCTGGAATGTTAGGAACCCCTGTACAACTCCGCAAGCCCCACCTCACACACAGAAAGAGTTTTTTTTTTTTTTTACTTTATTCTTTTTTTTGCTCGAGTCCAAAATGGTCACAAAACATTAGGTAACCAGCACAAAAAAGGCGTGAATTCAAGAGCTATACACCAACCATGTAGAAAAAAAACACCGAAGATTAGAAGATCATTTATTTAAATGGGGCATGTTTTGAGGACCAGTGGCCCGTAGGCAGTCTCCTGGCCGAGTAATTCCGAAGGAGAAACTTGAAAGTAAATTCTTTACACTTTGTTTCTGATGCCCACGCATTACTCACAATAGGTTTAGGGTCCTCTTGATTTTACAGAGGCCCGGTAAATTTGAGTAGCATTTTCGGACATAACTTCTATTGTAGAGCGCAATCGTTGTGATGTATTTTGTGTTACATCGCTGGATGGATGTATCCTGTAGCACAGTAATCCTGCCAAGCATGCTTTCCTGGCACAGAGCTGCCGATTGGAATATTCCATGGCCCTGGGAAGCATTTTGCGTGGCATCATAATGATGGCAATTTTGATTGGTATATATTTATTTCTGATACGCACAGTCCATGTTCCACAGCAAGTGTTGTAGGCAAAGTCTTTGGCACAGTAATTCAAACATCGTACCGAAAATGACCAGTGGCTTATTTTGTGGTACGTGAATAGGATTGGATGTGTTCTATTGAACTGCAATTTCGATGGCAGTATCCCCGGAATAGCTAGAAATAAGGGCGGATTCTGATGCACAACATTTCTAATGCATGAGTTTCTACCACAATTGGTCTAATGCGAGTTTTGGTTTCAACGAGTGCGGAAATGAAGGGTACAGTGCAATGACTCAGATGGCTCTGTTTTATGGCACAAAAACTGATACACAACGCTGTCCAGAGTAATTTCCAGAGGTTAAGATAACGTCACTAGTTTGCGTCACTTATAGCTTTTGATATGCATAGCCACTGGCAAGGATACCCGTATTACCCGGCAGGTTGTGCCGATGATGGTGAGGAAGGCAGCCCCGTTTGTGGTGATAAAGGTAGGTATTCCTAGCACAGAGCCCGTTCATTCTTTTATTAAACACGAACCGGTGGCCCTGGGCAGGGGATCCCGGCTTCTGCAGCGAGCGTTCGTGCTATGACGTCATGATGGGGGCGTGACTATCAAACACTGGGGGAAAAAGCAGTGCGTCGCCTGACAGATGACCTTAGCGTGGGGTAACTCAAGGTCTGACACTATCTCACCGCCAGGAATCGTGTTCAGCAAGGCGTCCGTCTTGGGTGTTGTACATTGCAGGCACATCCAGGGCCTGCTCGCCGCGTCTCGGGGGGAAGCAAAACAACGTGTCACTGAGACACACGAGCGATACGAGGGGCAGAGGGAGAGAGAGGCTGAGTGAAGGTGACGGGCAGGAACAAGACTGGCGAGAGAGAAAGAAGGGAAGGCAAATGATGACAGGCAGTGAAAGAATAAAAGCAAGCATTAGCAAATCCAAAAGGTCTGGCATAAATGTTCCAATACGTGTAATAACAGGCATTCACAAATGCGGTGGTTTACGTGTGTTGCATGCACAAATGCTGTTTATCACATTTAAGCCTGCCCTACCGAGTTTGCCAATGCTGGGGAAAATTGAGCAAAAAAGGATTGATTCCTGTAAAATGCATTTAGGCGAAAAAGACAAACAGGGTGGTGACTGTGATACTTTTCAGATATGAAATAGTAATTTATGCATTCCGACGGAAGTAGTTTCTGGAATGGGGACTACTCACCAAATAATGAAAAGCAGGAGGTGAGAGAGGTATACTCCTGTGGGAGGAGCTAAAGCCAACTCTATGAGTGTTTTTAAAGAATTGCTAGCAAGGCGTCCTGCAGATAGCTGTACTCTCAAGCCAGACCTAAAAACTGAGATTGACAGTTACACAGACGGAGGAAGAATGGCTGCTACATCAGATGAAGCCCAAACAACTTAGGTGTACAGTACAGACAAAGGAGACAGACAAAAACAACGAAGTTGGAAGAGAGGCAGCTGAACAGGCAGTGAGTGAGATGCAGGGAAGTGTGAGAGGTGGACAAACAATGGACTGAGAAAGAAAAAGCAGAAGAAATATAAATGGAAATAAAAGAGAAACAGAAATGAGCGAATGACTGAATAAGTGAGAAAACATGACTAACGGGGATCAAGAGATAGTAGTACAAAGTTATGTAAAAGAAACCGCGCAAATTGATGCTTCAAAATATATTATGGGACTGCATCCATCCGCGCAAGGGGTCCACTGATCTACAGGTCTTTCAGATTCTCATTCCTAGCTTCATCTTTACTGCCACCTTCAAAGAACCATTCAGGGCGCACACCACACACACACACAAACTCTTAACACCAACCCACCAGACACCTACTCTTGCCTCACTCTCACTTGCACACATTCCCCGCATCCGCAAAAGCAAAACTGGAGATCGCTCATTCCCCTACATCGTACCCAAGACATGGAACAACCTCACACAACACATCAGAGCCTCCTTCTCACTTCTTGTGTTCCGCAAAAAGCTGAAGAACTGGCTCTTCGTATCAGCACCTTGAGACCACAAACCTACACACCTGCCCAAGCGCCTGGATACCCTCTTGGGTGATAAGTGCGCTATACAAATAAATATAACAGGACATGTTGGACAGAACACTACATGCTTCCTGAAGAGAGATGCCATATAACTGGGTATCACTGTACTGACAGCACACATCTCCAATCACACACCACATGCAACACCACACATTAAACAAGCTTGAAATCACATCCAACAGGGTGCAGATTTACCATATTTTTGGGCATCACCAAGCTTATACGAACACTCTCCACAAGAAAACATGGCAGTACACATTAAGACCAAATGCCTAACATACAACCAATACGCTTTTAACTAATGGCTATTACGAGGCCCATATAACATACCACCAACCATCTACTTTTGGACATTCCAACCATTCTAGAGGCTGAACAAGTGATTTGGTACATCCCTCCTGTCTCACCCATCAAACACCAAACACTCACACGAATGCTGCTGAAAAGTACTACTTGGCGGGTCAATATTCTAAAAAAAATCTGTTTTCATATATCCCGTAATTACTAAGTAGCTGAGCTGGGATGTTAAGTCATCGGTACTCTGAAGGTTATCTGCTTTCCTTGTATCAATGACATTGGGATACAAAAACTGGAATAATTAACTTCAGGAAAAAAACTGAAAAATTATGTAAGCACTAGGTGTAGGGTTAAGGGGGTAGCAGAATGGACAAAACAATTAAATATAGGTGTTACTTTATAAAAAGGTCAGGGAATGGGTCTACTTGGGGGCTCAGAGAGTTAAAGGTAGAGACTAAAGAAAAAAACATGACTGCACATGGGTCAATGGTTTTGGAATGAAGAGAGCTGCTATGAGACAGTTGCCAGTATTTTGGTTATGGATTTGGGTAGAATGACAGTCGTCCTGATGACCCAACTGAACTCACACTGAAAGCTCAGCTTGGCAAAAGGCCAAAATTAGGCAAGGAGATTGAATGCTGAATTTAGATTCTTTATTTCAATAATGAAGATGGAATCAAAGACTGATTTTGTCCAAATGGTTGAGATGCCACAGCATGCTCCAATGGTAATGTTTAGAACTTGTTAAATAGTTTGACAATTTTGGTTCCAGCTGATGGCTGCTCATCACCATACCATCCACCATTATTTCAGCCACACATAACCCAGAGGAGAGGGCCAATGAAGTCCTTGCAGGAAGGAGTTTGCCACATATACTGGTGTCAGAAGTGGTGTGACATAATATGAATGAGAAGAATGTAGACACAGCAAAAATGTGACCTATGATCCTAGGCCGGCATGTCAGTCACCTCAAGAACAACTTTTGGAGAGGTCCACCTACGAGTAGTCAGTAAAGTTAATGACAACGCAAGACAGACTAAGCCGACCAACTGGTCACCAGAATGGGCCAGGTTGCAGCACCATGTATGTCAATTCACTAAAAACCAGGGGTAGCGTAAGTAACATCATAAAACCTTTGGCCACTGATCACACGACGGCAGTGATGACTTGACTGATGACTTTGGCCACTGATGATAGGTTTAACCTCTTCTTTCACCTTTACCCTCTTCCTCCAACAGGTGCCTTGTTGCTGGTGAGGTTTTAAGGGGAAGGGCATGTTGCAGAACCTACAGAAAGAAAACAGGGCTGTACACCGTTTATTCTCTGTTCCTGCTGCTGCCTTCATGACCCCGAGGACTAGTGGAAGCTAGTACAATGCCAAAAAGCAAGCCAGGGTCGAAGCTGCTGCCCTTTCACCCCATCCATCTTCGAATGGCGTCCCTGGGTGACATCCATGTGCCATCAGGAACACTGCTCTCGGTGTTAATTGTGTTGACATTTTAGTTGGAGCTTTTTATAGTTACAAATGACTATAGCATAAATACCATTGTACACAACAGCAATATACAACTGATCTTTCACTATCGCATAGCTTATAACTCCGAGAAAACCTATCGAAGAGAAGAACAGCAGAACTAAAATTACGAAAGGGGAAAATTGATGAAGAAGAGAGGGGGGAAGAAGAAATGGACCGCAAGAAAATGACTCCAATCTTAAAATTCCAGTTGCAAACATATGTTTCCAGAAAGATCAACCAAATATCGTCAGACGGCACTGTAATATTTTATACTCCGCAGGAGGCCTTCGCTAGGTTTGTATACTGCTTTTATTACGGTTGATTCTGCTGCTGAAGGAAAGATAGTTCATAAGAAACAAGTACCAGGGCAATCAACAGTTCAGAACTGCATTTGAGCAGGATACCTCATAGCCAAGGTCAACACATTCTGTTTTCTAAAAGTAGGGGGCACTGGGGGAGGATGTGGAAACATCGGTCTCAAAAGCAGGAGGTATACAGCCAGCATCTGACCAGTTCAAAGAGGTGACCTTTCTGTGATTCAGGCAAGCTACTGCGGTAGATGTAAGTGGACACCTCTCACACCTGCTGGGCAAGTAACAGATACAGCACAGTAGCAGCGAGATAAGCGGACCATTAAAGGCCCGAGATACCGGATACAGGTAAATAAACAACCGAGCCTGAACAGCTCTCCTTCGAGACCTGCTAGCGCCTTCCGAGGTGCCATTTCCGAGTGTAGGAGACCGCTCGGCGATGGCGGCAGAGAGAGGGTTGATAATGCTGAGAGACCACAAGCAGCAGCTGTTAGAAGCAGGGAACTGCCTGCTCAGCAAACACCGCGCCTGCTGAATGACAGCTCCTTGACTCACCCAGCAAGGTAAATAGGCGGCACACTGCATACCTGAGAAAAGCTACCTTTCCTGTTTGAATGACAAGGGACCGGGGCGAGGGTGTTAGCATGACTCCCTGGCACCGCCCTGTCTCTATGGTCCGTTGAAAATTAAACTTCGTCTTTTTCGGAACCCTACACATCCTTCTGTTTCACACCTGTTGAGTTTTAGTAACACATAACGTATTCACTTCCGGGAGTGTCGAACTACAGTTTATTGCAGTGAAATCCTAAAATGCGCGCATAGCACTCAGGTGACTTGAGTTTTTGGGCAGCAGTTTAGAATTTGAGGGGGATGTTTTATCACTGGGTATTTCACATTGTAGCGTTCGGCAAATACTTGGCCTAGGTGCACTTTATGCAGACATCGGTCTGTTATGATCCATCCAGCAGAGCTGGAGAACTTTGTTCCTGGACCACTTTGGTGAAGACAGGTGACTTGGAGGGTGCACTCACCTCCACAGAGGTGTTCCATTGATGGGTGGACCTTGCACACTTCCATCCTAACCCATGTGCATGATGAGTGCGCAGCAGCTTGTCTCTTTCGTGGTGGTTTGTAGTAGTGGTCTGGGTCCTGAGTCCCTCCCTTAACCCGAGTCAGCTATGACAGTGTTGTTGCAAAGGGGGCAATTGTGGGTGATTGGGGCACGCTGGCACAGCTGTGTGTGATTCCAGAACTGGGCTTGCAGGCGCATACCTGGCTTGATTCACGCTGACATACATGTGCAGGTCTGAGCAGACAGTGCAGCAGATCACACCAGGGTGACATGAGCTTGATATTTCCACAAAAGCCACTCGAAGTGCAGCGTCCACGAGTGCGGAAGGAAAGCAGAGTTAGTGTGCAAGGCCTCTAGAGAGAGGGTGAACAACTGATCGATCAGGAGCTGTGGCACTTGCCCAAGCTGGCAATGACAGGCAAGGGTAGGGGAAAGGGGAATCTATGGGTGTCGGTGAAAAACTGAGATTGACCAGAGTCACCAACGTCCCATGCACGGATAACACTTCTGCTCAAGGGTGGAGAGGAGGGGCTTGACAAAAGACTCAGGGAAGTAATCTGGAAAGGTAGGTTTATCACATTCACCCGAAATGTCCATTAAATGAATGCAAAAAAAACAACTTTATAGACGTCCTACTTTTAGGACATCACATCAGCCTCTTATCAGATATTCGGTCTTGTATTTAATAACTTGTGCTGTCTTTATGATTTACATTTACTTATTTCTGGTCATGACTACATCATAAAGTTTCCCATACTTTTTATGAAAGCTGAACAATGTCTTGATCCTAGGCTAATACCCTTATGATAAGTTAAATGAGAAATAAGCGTGCAAATGCTCTATATTGTCCACATCAAAGGTAGAATTTGATGAACTATGAAACCTAAAATCACATACACGGTCTACTTGAAAGATTTCCCTCTTCTTTTACAAACCTTTTTATTTTTCATTCTGAAATTATGACACAAGTGCATCCTGACGGATACTAGCAAGGAGCCAATACAAGGGTAGCAAACACGTTTTAGGCAGAAGTATATGTTATGGCGATAATTCGTGTTAGGCGCCAAAGATGTATACCTGGCTATTGCACCTTCTAGGTAGCCACCCTTCCACACAACACGGAGCAAATAGCACCGCCTGGCTATGCTGATGCCTATTGTGCATGAAACCATCTGTGGATACAAAACTAGTGTTCAGCGTTTGCTAAGCAACATTCATTCTGCTAAACAATATCACACTTTGTTGTATCCGTCACTTCACTTGAAACAAATTCAAACATATTTCTTGTGCTGTTAATAAGATAATAAGGCATTTACAAGAAACTGTTCCTAATATTTTGTTTTTCTCATAACCAGGCCCACCGGAATTATGTGATGGTGAGATTTTTTTTTTGCATACTTATGGATTTGTCGCATTTGCTACATATTACATCATCTGCTGCATAACCTACAGATTTTAACAAAAAAAATGTTTCTAGCTCACACGGATCAAACATCACTAAAAACGAGCCAACATGTTTGTGTGCAATAGGAGGCCCTCTGCAAAGGTCAACTAGTCATCTTTCAGTTGCTTATTTCTGTATTTGATTGTTATACTGATACTAAATAGGTGAATATTTGCTCAACAGTATTACCAAGTGTAAAAATGACAAAATAAAAAAGTAATTCGATCAGAAAAGGTGCCTTACTATGCAGCATAATTTGCCCTTTCTTGCTGCATAATTTAGTCAACCCTGCCACATAATTTGGTGCTCCGCTGCCGTATTAATCCCAGTGGCGCGGCTTCTAACTCTATTGTACAAAGAATGGAAGTCAACCACCTGAACCTGCTTGAAAAAAACAAGTTAAGACTACTCCAGTTTGCACATCACTAGCGATTTTACTGGTAAATATTTGCTGACAAAGTACAAAATAAGGAGCTGAAGGCAGTAACCCAGGATGTGAGAGATTGGTCTGCATCCTTGGGGTGGTTAACCTGGTCAGCGTGAGGATCATTAAGGCAGCACTTGGCACCCCTGCCACTGCACGCATTGCAAATCCCTCAAATATACAATTGTAAATATTCCTTGACTAGATCAATTGACTCAAGTGGGTATTTTTTTATTTCACCTTGAAGCAGAATAACCATGTAACATTTCATTAACCTGTTCTGAACTATTCAAAGTCATTACAGGTGAAAGTGTTTTTTTCACTTTAAATCAACGAAGCTATGAAAGAATGACATAGCCGTAACTCGCAACTAGGCCAAAACCGGTGAAGACATCAACATGAACATTTGCCAGACTTAACATTAACTGGTTCTACACCAGCTTTAACAGGATGGATGAAAGTTAAGGTTTTGCTTCAGAAAACTGTCTGCTGTCAGGCACATACTCTAAACATGCACTGTATAGTGCAAAACCTTGTTCGTTGATAGGGAACTAGCGGCCATGCAAGCACAAAGATGAACCTCCTCTGCACACACACACAGACACACAAGTGAAATTATGCTGAAATTCAAATTAATTTTCCAATTTCAAGTTTAATCGGTATGAAAAGTGGGGATTATTAACCATCTAGTTCTATGGTGTGGAAGCGCAGAGGCTTGTTTAAGTATTGGGAATCAATGGGCCTGCTACTAGCGTTTCAGAGTAGGGTCTTCTCTTATGTGCTCTTAAAGACAGTCGGATCTGCAGGGAAAAATACAATATCCCTCTTTCAGTGGCACTGCAGAGGACACCCAAGCCTACATTGTTCTTTGAAATGATACCATATAGCACACTACACATGCGTCAGCACCAAAAGTGCATCTAAGAAAACACTATGAAATCATAACTAAAAGTGGTTTATCAGCTTTATGGGCGTCATACATTCTTCACAACACAGGAATGGAAACATTTACGTCAAGACAGGGAGTTCACTTTCTGTCTGATCGTTGAATGCTAACCACACCTTGCAAAAAGAGGAGACAAAGGATAAGAAGCAGTCAAGAATGTTGCTTAAGGTAAAAGAAAAAAGAAAACCAAGGTGGAACTTGTTCTTAATACTACATTTGAATATTGCCAGGATTATTGTAATATTTACCAAAGTATTTTTTTACCATTTGTCAAACAGAATAGGTTTGCATGTAGACAGCATAATATATCACATATGTCACTCACTACTCAATGCAGTGGCCTAACACAAAATGATGGCACCCCTTTTCAGAATGTGGTGAGGGGTCCCTGAGACTCTTGTATTTTGCAGATATTCACAGGCCTTTGGCTGTTAGGGGGCCCTTGAAAGGTGAGCTCCCTCCAACACCCTCCCCCCCCCCCTGCACTGCAGAGGTTTCATGGGATCTGCATTTTGCCCTTGTATCAGTGAGGAAAACGAGTTACACGACCTGTGTTAAATTTGTAAAAATAAAAGAAAGTGCACGGATCCAAAGACTTTCTTAGAAGCCCACCACAGGAGCTGCCAAATGCTAGGTGTTACCAAACATCAAGAGTACCTAATCTTACTGCTAGCTCGTGTCTACTTCGTCCACCATCATACATTTCCTATCTCTTTATCTTACTCTTACGGGTTCTTTTTCAACCCTGCTTTCTCCTTTGTCACAGTTTTGCTTTCTATTCCTAATTTCTCCCTTTTCTGTTTTCCAATCTCTTACTCTGGGACAAAATCTGATGATGAAAAATAAGACTAGTCTCCAAAAATGAGTAGCCCGGCACAAATTAAGCACTGTTAATGACTCGCACAATGATAGAAATTCCACAGTCTACTGGCACAAGTATCTCCATTAGAACACCAATGGCAGTGGAGCATTTTACTCTTTGTTTCAAAGTAAAGGAAAATCTGCGATAAAGTAGCGAAAATACCGTCATAAAATCCAGTGAGAAAAAAAGTAGACTCTTTATGACTGTCGACAGGCAGAAATAATTACATATTATTGTTTAAACCACGATGTAAATAATTAAGCAGTGATTGCAAATCACAGTAGCATTTGCAAAAAAATCAAGCCTGCCCTCTGTTTTTTCAATGAGGCTGGTGGAAGCCCATTCACCTAAATGCTATTGTTTGACAATCCCTAGTTCACTCATGTCTATTTATCGAGATGAGGGCTCCACTATTATGCATTTTACAGAAAGGTCTCCCTCCATGCCACAATTTATAAGCAATGTGTGTTTTTTAATTAGGAAAGACAAAGCTGTCACCCTACAGTATTTGCATGAAAACCTCACAATTAGACAATGAAAGACAACCTTGCAAAGCAGTTTGGTGGAACTTGTGACAAGCTAGTGCCAAAGGTCACACCACAAACATGCAGGGTCAGTGGCGCTAGTTTCTTTATTGTCAGAGGTCAGCCATTTATGCAGGGCCGCATAACTCCCTCAAGCTGCACCCACACAAGTTATTGTAAACGCCCTCTTTAATGATCAGTGAGAAGAAAAAACACACCTAACACCAATCCCTTCAGGACTCAATACACCCAGACTGTCAACCCAAGCGACTAAAATAAGAAGCAATGCATAGCATGCACACACGTGGTAGAAAGCAACACAAACAGAATACGTAAACAGCCAAACAGTACGAGATCCCACATAAATATGCATAATAAATGACTGAAATAAATAAAGTTAGACAAACTGCTGGACTAATTCCAATGTCTGCGTACGCAGGGAGGCCTTCTGGGAGTGAGAAGGAACACACGGAAGACAGGGCTTAAGGTATACAGTGCAGAATGGCCTTTTATCCAGGTCACAAATACTGACAACACAGATACCGAAGTACAGTACTCTCCACTATGAACACACTACCAAAAGTACATAGGTATCACACACCAGTTTACCCGGGGGTAACTTCCTACTATACAAAGAATCGCAAAGGAGCTATAAGCAGTGATGAGTAGGGGGCTACTTCACCCTCTTACAAATACATACCATACTCTCTTAGTAACAAATGACCATCATACAATATATACTCGCACAAGTTGGCCTTGGAAAATGTATTCCATCATCTCTGGGGGAAATACCTAATTTCTCTCTGTGATAAAAAAAAAACACTGTTTATTTATGTGTATGGCTTTCCTTCCCCATGGTAATACCTACAACTGTCCTATTTCCCCGGAGGTAAATACATTCCCAAATCTCTACGAACATATGTCCTATTCATCCAGTGCTGCAACCCTCTTACTTCCTCCTAGAAGTTGATGACCATTGGCCATCTTCTCTCATGATTCTGTCACTCACAACCAAAGCAGTTTATGCCCGGTTGTGCCAAAGGAATATTCTCCGCATTCCCAAAATGGTACTGATCACCTTCTCTCAAGGATAAATATCCCATAGTCCCCATCTGCATTGAATCCATCCACTCTGCGATAAACACGTTTTAACCGCCCCCTTCCTTAGGAGGATATACTTAAAACCCTATCCTGCATAAATTTCCACATGCCCCCGAATTAAATGACGTGCCCTTTTCTAGCTCAGAATTCTCTGGGTTGCATATGTATGTACTACTGTCTAAGAGGTAAATACTCCACATGCGCGCCCTCCATGAGTCCTAGTTTCCTTCTGCTGATGAGTTAGCACCCATTCGGGCAGCCCTGCCAAGTACCACGCATCAGCGTTAGACTAATGCATTTTAGTGTGGTGGTCCACATCACCGCACTAAAATGAATCAATCATACATTTAAGAGCCTTGACAACACCTGCACGCTGTGAGGGAGAAGCTGGGAGTGACCACGACTGTCAAGGCTGAATTTGCACCAGCGTGGCGTGTGCTGTGCAGACGGTGCTGCAGACTGGTCATTGGGGGATCAAAGGAGGGGCTCTCCGCTTGCATCATGGCGTCAAAGTAAGCATTACATGCTCTCCATTTACGCAGCTCTGATGTCGTGCATGTTTGAGCGTAGGTAGCACTGTACTGTGCATGTCATCCTTTAGGAAGTGAAGGATTGTACGTGCGGGACTGTTTGTTGCGGTGTGTATCTTGTTTCTGCAGAAGGCATCAGCGAGAGCTGCTGTGTGACGTATGTGACTCCCTCAGCATGGCCGTATCCACTAGCAGTACCGCAGCCTCCAGCACCATCACTGAGACCACTTGTGGCAACAGCGAACTGGGAGAATACTGTAGTTTCTGTTTACATTTTTCTTTAATTGAGTTTCTGTATTATTAACTAATCACATTTTTTTAATAATCAACCACCAGAGGATACATTTTCCTTTGCTTGACTGGTCACGTTTAACAATTTGCTCATACAAGAACTTCCATCCATTTCGCGTGTTCTGTGCATACGATTCTTGGAGAATGAGAGAAAACCTGCCATATTTAAAAGTATAAGAGCAATCACTTTATTTACTTCTTGCCATACACGGAGTTCTGTAAGAGACCCAAAGTGTTTTAGTGGGGTAGTAATGCAACTAGTAAATACTAATAACCAGAGTTCAATCTGTGAAAAGGTAAGTGCAGGGCCCCAAAGTTTTTCTTAGGAGCCTAGCAGTCTAGTTTAGTCTTGATTTCCCTGCATACTCATTCTTCCACGACTCTGCACTTTCTGACTCTTGATCTCAATCATGCAGGTCATTTTTCATCAATATTTTCTCCGACTCTCACTGTTTTCCTAGCTTTCGCTTCCTCCATTCTCCCTTTCCGGCCTTTTCCCTCTTGGTCTGGGTCAGAGAGATAGGATGAAAAATTTATGATTCACGTCTTGTCTACCATTGACCCAGTTCCTCTTAATAAAGATAGGTAAAATTATAGAGTGCAAGATGGCCTGCATTGCCCCTAGTGGATTAACACATGAACTGGAGAAATCCATGAGTTTTGTATGCTTTCCATTCAGATTCGGATATCAGGCCTGTATCATCCATGCCTGAAGGCAGTTCAGATTGTACATGCTTCTTAATGGGAAGATCATTATTTGCAAAAATGTGTAAATAGAAATATTTTAGGCAGAGGCAGCCTCAGTTATTGGATTCTGGTTCATGGGCATGGCCCTGTTCAGCCCAAGATTTATGTAAATGTGCCGGCCCTCTGTAAGTAAAGTTGCAGCGCCTGAGCTGAGCTCTGCATTGCAGTCACTGTCTGCAGTCTGCACAAAGTTGAGCTCAGTGTCAGTGAGGCTGGCTCACGATCCGCACTGGGGCCTCTCTCACATCCTAGTGCCCTTCCCTTTTTGGGTCTTGGCAGCAGTTTTATGATCTTCTTAGAGTTTCTTGTTGCTCAAATGGGAGTAATTTCTAATATTAATATGTTTCCTTTGACTTCATGGCTTGATTTTGCTTGCGAGAAAGTGCCACTCATAGTCGCTGAATGTCACTCATAATTACACTGAAATTATGAAAATGTCACACATAAGCAATCTGAAACCTTGGCAGCTATGTTCGCGCCCCTTACGAGTGATGCGCCACCGTGTCAGTGCTAAGCAGCCCGTATACCACACACACGCCTCTAACTGAGGTTTGATAGCTCATCTTCCTTGACTACCTACATATACGACCTTCCCTTCCTCCAGAGCGATGCCCGGGTCCCCTGCTCACCTGTCCGAGCCGCAGCTCCGAGCTGGCTGAGCCCGCAGAGGAGCAGCAGCCATGCTCCCAGGGCTTCCCTGGGGGGCTCCATGCTCCGGGGCTTAGGGCTGAGGGTGCAGCATGGTTCAGGAACGGCTGCAATCACCGTCGCGCGCCGCAAGCTCAGCTGGCCAGCAATCTGACAGTCAGAGCGCGCTCCCGAGCGGGGCGGAGCGCGCGAGGCCGGAGACCATGGCGGAGCTAGAATGTAGAAGAAAAAAAAGCAGAGGGCGTGACTAAGAGGGCGGGGCGAGTCAGAAAGGGGGTGGGGCGTAGCGTGTGAGGCGGGTGTAGGGCGGAGTCAGTGTATGTAGAACAAGGGAAGGTGGACCGAAGACTCGCTGGAGGCGGAGCAACTCTCCCGGGCCTAAAAGCGCAACAATATTGGAGGGTAGGCGTTAGGATGGTAGAAGAAGAGGCGGAGCAGCCATAACAGTAAGGGGGCGGTCAGTCTAAAGGAGAAGGCTTCCACCTTGTGGACCGGTGCGCCTGATGTCACTCTGCAATCTTGCGGGGCAGGTCATTCTCGCCTGCTAACTGCTGTCGAAATTAAAACGCACCTGTATCCGTCGTGTCCCAGGGCCAAACTTTCCCCCGCGTTTGTTTCGTGTTAAATGGCGACCCGTGACCGAAGTGTTTATCGTGACTGTAGTGTGCGTTTTAAAAAAAATATAATATTTACTGCTATGACATTTGCGTCCAGTATTTTGGTATTTATACTATGCTTTGTTATTACTTGACATTTATGTGGTACGCCTTCTTTTTTGCTAGAGCATCGCATTCGATAGTCAATGAATTACTTTGCCTCCGAGGCTTCGATCGAAGGGTTTCGGTATGATCTAGTTTGTTGCCCGCAGTGCTAATTTTGTAGAAACTTAAGTTGCCTGTGCTCAAAATTTCGCTCAGAAGCTACGAATATTGGGTGCAAATGCCAAGGCTGCGCAGTCGTTATTCCGTATCATGCTTCTTTAATCCATCAACAGAGACTCCCTGTATCTCACTCTTGCTGGTTCTTTCTCATCCCTGCTTTCTCCATTTGGCACTGTTTTTCTGAACTTTTTCTTCCTCCTTCTTTCCCCCCTTTTGTGCTTTTTTTCCTTTTTTTTTTTTCTTCTCTTCCTCTGGGTTAAAGTCTAATGAGGAAAAATAAGTGCAGGTGGCCCCCACCTCAAACCACCAGCTCAAATTAAGCACTGGTTGTGAGGATTAATACACGAGCAGTTGCTGCTTTCACCTGAAGGCACTGTGGAATTAAAGGTGGGCATGGTCTAATAAAGATTGTGATCAATGTACTACACTTTTATTGCAGCACTGTAGCCTTTAAAGATGGCAACAAAAATAATCGGACCAAAGAAAGGTCACGCACACACCTGTCATCCTAAGAATAATTGTTACTGTGTGAGTGTACATAAGTGCATTGTTTCTCAGGTCCATGCGTGACTAGTTAGCCAGTCCTGTTTTTTTTCGCTATATATATATATATAATTCTGGGTCTTGTTGTTTGATTTAATCCAGTATAAAACCAGAACTACAAGTCCCAGAGACCATTAGACAAGGGGTTTTGTCTAATGGCATGAGCACACTGAGGCACTAGGTGATTTGGATCAGTATGTTGTCATTGACAGACCTAAGGGTATTGATGATTTTGTTTTGTGTCTAAAGTAATGAGCTATAAGTTGCAATTTTGGGGCACATCATGGTGAAATAATTAACGATCAAGTAGTTTCTTATCGTGATAACAACAGTATGCAAGAGTTAGTGCATGAAGATCAGTGCTTAATTTGTAAAATAAGTGCCGGTGTGGGAGTGAGACTCTCTAGAAGCCCACCAGTACAGGGGTTCACCCTTCTGCGTACTCAAGTCCTTGGACTAACAAATGGAGATTGGCACGGTAGATGTAATATCAAAGAAAATAGATTTATTAACCTCAGCACCCTCAGGCCACTGTAGGAGGTAGTTCAAGGAGTACAGAAATCAGGGGCCTTGTATATATACATTTGTTGCATAGTCAGCATGGAGACTCAAAGGGGAGGTACTGGCACATACAAGAATAGTTATTGACTAACATGGGTATACAAGAATTGCTTGCTCAACAAAGTGGGAGGGGAGACATTTCTGCTTACATCAGTTAAAACAGCCTGACAGTTCTATTCTAAAACAGGTGTATTCTAGCAGCTACAGGCCTTTCTGATCATACATTGCTCTGGCTCAGTGCTGAAGGAGTTAACTGTAACTGATGACTCAAGCAGAATAGAAAAGCAGGCAACAGTAAAGAGACAAGAAGCACATGGCTAACTAAAATGGCTGCCATAACCAAAATGGCTTCAGCTCATGCTAACAGCGATTTCTGCTAGTTTCCACACCGGTGCCCAAAGCTCTGCCCACAAGCCTGCGTCCGATACTGTGAAATGCCAGTGTGCCCTAAATACCAAGGCTGTGTACTGTTAAAACCACCTCATGCCCAGTGCTTAATTTGTAAAAAAAAAAAAAAGTGCTGAAGGCTCCTACCACTGCTGCCAATGTAAGTAACAATGCAACTGCTAACCAACTATTCCAGGCCCCCAAATCTATTGAATGGCTTGGGCAGCAAGATGATTCTAATTTTTAATGCACTTGAAATTAATTAACTGTTGTTGTGCTCATCTCTGAATTCGTCCTTCCAATATCTGTGTTTTTCTCTCACTTGCTTGTGTCAAAGTCTGTTGAGGAAAAGTAAGTGCCAGTCCCCAAAAATAAGTGCCGGTGGCCCCCACCGGCACCCACTACACAAATTAAGCACTGACTGAAGCCATATGATTCGCAGAAAGACGCTATTCTTCTAATTTGCAGAATGTAATTGCTGGGGCAATGTGCTTGACTTGTGAAGGAGAGTTCAAGGGAGAGAAATATTAAGGGGGTGCATAAGATTATGAAACGTGCTATGCGGACAACATTTTATGTCTGTTTTTGATCTCTATTACACCCCAGCAAAGATAGCTATATGGGGTGGAATGAGGGGAGGGAAATGCAACAGATGTGGTTTACAAGCTGCTGACACCCTACATATGTTCTACTCTTGCCCCAAAATGGATGCTTTCTTGCAGTGCCTCGAGGTTTTTTTAAACTTTGGATTTAGGGTTCTCTGTGTCAATTACCCCAGCTCTTTTAATCTTGGGGTTATTAGATAGTACAGAGACAAATAAAAGGTTACGGTCAGAGCTAGGGTTTGTGTTTATCGCAATGGCAATAGCCCGTCTATGTATTACCTCTCAATGGATAAGCAATGACCCTCCTACTTTTTCCAACTGGCGGTCTAAAATGTTGGCTATTTATAATATAGAATCTTCGGTATACAAGTTAAGAGGACGAAGGAAAAAGGAGCTAGGGTAGAGAATCTGGGCTCTGATTGCCAAACTGATAAATGAATTATGGTCAGTCGAAACAAATTTCAAACGCCTATTCTCCACTTTTGGGGCCTGGTATTTCTGAGTAATCGGGCAAGGAGGCAGGTAGGGACTATGTCATTTTGTCTTGTATCCTGTGGTGTTTGTCTGTTGATTATGTCTATCAGTGAATTTTACATTTGATCTTTCTATTTATTACATTTGCACTTTTCCTCTGTAGGCAATAACCCTTGAGCTGCTATTCCTGGTATATATCTAATGAACTGAAAGGTTAAAAGCTTAATAGATTTTCATTTTATCTCTCTCTTCCTCCTTTATCTAATGTATTATGTGAAGAAAGGTCATGACATGTATTAATTAATCTTTTTGTATTCTTGCAAATGAGAAAAAGTAAAAAAAAAAAAAAAGTTATGTTCTCCGCAGCAAGCATAACCTGCTCATAACGGGACAACCTACTGTTTGTCTGTGTTGTGTTTGAGTGCAGGGGAGCAAGATCTCAAGAGTTGCGAACCATAACTGTAAAGGCATAGCTCATGACTATCCCTTCACACTGCTGAATGATCACCGCAATTGTGGCCACTGCCTTTAGGCAACCCGGCAACGCTGTAGCTACTAGTACAAATGGCAGAGAAGTATGCAATAGGGCATTTAGAGTTGCCATGGGTCTGTGTGAGCATCTAGAGAGAACACCCATCACTTTCACTGCAATACAAAATTACTCCTTTATTATAATCCGGCATTCCTAGAGCTGGGATGTGAGACTTTCCCTCAGCTCGAGGAAGGCACTCATGCAGTTGTTGTCTCAAAGTAGCAGTTCAGACCAGTGCTTTTAAATGGGCCGGTACTCACCGGTACTGAGTACCGGCACTTCCGAATTTTCTTGCCGTCAGTACCGGCACTTTTCTTTATCCAGGGAAGAGTACCGGTACCCTGTTCGGCGGCACAGCAGGCTCCGGTTAGGCATCTCCTCCAGCTCAGGGCAGTGCTTCCGACGAGCGTGTAAGTCACTGAGCCCCTCAGTGGCCTTGCAGAGTCCCTGCTGAAGATTCCAGCAGTGCCCACTTGAATGTCCCCAGACTGCAGGGGTTGAGAGGGCTTCCATCACGCTGTGATTAACAGGACAGGGTAATCACAGCGTGATGTAAGCCCTCTCAACCCCCTGCAGTCTGGGGACAATTAGACTCTAGACACACCCTGCACTGTCGATCGGATACGCAAAGCCCATTCAGCTGAAAGTGATTTCGCCCCTCCCCCTCTCCATTAGGTGAGTGAAATGGGCTGGGACTGCCTGTTTTTGAGTGAGAGAACGAGGGAGAGTATCAGGACATATATTAAAGGGAATGTGTGGAATGCTTTTGCGTACAGGTCTGCTTGTTTCTGTCGGTTTGTGCGCTTGAGAATATATAGTATTATGCCAAACAACCATAAATAACAGTAGGGCATTAAGAAACAGCAAATATCACAAAACAAGAAAAAGTTACCATATAATCCTGTTTGGCTTTCAATTGTGTAATGAGTTAACCTGTTTTCTTTACATAAACGCATTTCATGTGTTTTGATATGTGCTGCAACTTGTACAGAAGCCATTATGTACCATTATATCTTGCCCGTAGCCCCGCCCCTAGCTCCGCCCACTTGCCACACCTCTAGCTTATTTTAATGAGTACCTGCACTTATTTTTTCCCATTTAAAGCACTGGTTCAGACACATCTTTGCCTTATTTTGTCAAAACCTGGAATAATCCAATGGCTGACTCATATTACAAACTGATTGTCCTCTTTATGGGGACCTGTCTTCACGGACACTTTAGCTGATAAAAGATTCACTATCTGATTGTTAAGAAATCCTAGAACTTGGACTTGTTTTCCCAAGAGGAGTAGGTTTGGGACCTCCACAGTTCATATAGTAGAGTGGTAGTACTAGTGTCAATCAGAAATGACAAGGAGAGGCCATTCACCTCCATCTACATATGGGCCACTCTAGTCTACCTCAAAGACTGTGCCAAGCATGCAGTCTGCCTCCCCCTCATTGTGATTGATCAGAACCTGGATCACCAAAACTGTCAATGGAGACTGCGAGAACTTGTGAAAGGGTTTTGCTGGGCTCTGGAATTCGGGTTTATATTATATTAAACCATGGACATTCATACTGTGCTGCATTAACTGAGCTTGGGGCATGTTAAGGTTCTGGGGTCTTTGCATTTTCCATATTTTTAACTGGCATCACGTTTATATTTGGCAGTTGCCCATCAATTTACATTCAATTTGGATTCAACCCATAGTCCCGCTTCCAATGGCCCACTTTGTTACCATAATGAAAACAGAGTCATCTTTTTCAACATTACTATGTCCATTCCTGAATTTGGGTCAACCTGCATCCCTCGCTCTCTACCTTGTGGGACATCAGTCTCATTCCTCTAGATCTGACCACCACCTTGATATCAAACTCCCAGAATTCCAGCACCAATCCTAGGACTATATGAATTGGTCACATAGAGGCCATTCTGAAATTCTTTCTGTGTTAATTTCATTTGTGCCATCATGAATTTCACCTTGATTCTCTTCTCTCGCTTCCAAATCATCACTGCAATACTTTGCTTATCACTGAATTTCATTCAAAGGCTTCAGTTGCCAACAAATCACAGTCTGCTGAATGTGCAAGCTAATCTCCGGTCTGAAGCCAAGAACAAACAGACACAAATTTACCAAGATTCCTCTTTTTGCATTCTCGGTGCCACTAAGCTGTCAAAAAGCCTGCATAAGTATCTCATAATAAGCATGCACAGACTCCTTAGACTCTTGGGATGGTTCTTGATAGTCTCAACCAATCGAACTCTTTCTGGGGAACCTTCGTTTTTGAGACATTAATCACCTGATTATATTTATCCATCACAGTAGTTGAAGGAGCATTCTTTTGGGCCACTCTGGGCGGTTCCGCTGCAGGCCACTGCACCCACACTTTGCACTCATCCCACAAATCATTAGAAACAATAGGTGTTCAAATTCCAAAGCACCTTTGATATTTTCACAAACCAGTCAACCTGTGTATACCAGAGGTGAGGATTTCCTCTCAATTCTGGGATGGATATGCGAATGTGAATAGATCACCATGACTCCGGGGTGCATGAACATATCCACCTCCATGTACTTCTCTCAACGGGTAAGCCCTGACCTCTAAGTCACTTTTGCTGTTTTTACCTTCTGGCCTCCAGTATCATCATTCTTTTACTTCTTTACTTTCTGAGTCCACCAATCCTTAATGTTTTGAATATCACTCCATTTTTTAATGTTCCCAAATAATTCCCTCAGATATAATTTTAGTCCTGGCATTTACATATTCTGGAAACGTTTCTCGCTCATGAACATTCTAAATTTCTTCTTCAGATTCTGACTCTTGGACAAGTCATCCCCAAATTCTGCTACTCTTCCTTCTAGAACCTCATGAGCCTCACAAGCTCACCTAGCAGCTTCTCTGCACAGGAACAAAAGTTCCTCTTTGTTGTACCCATTTATAAATTCCAGCTCTAGAATTCTTTTAATAATTTCGTGAAATTCTGTCTGGGCTAGAGCGGATTCCTACTGCCTCTGGGGCAAATTCTAGCTCCCTAAGCCTCAGTGAGAACCATCCTCTACTACCAACTGAAGTAGCCCTTGATGGGGTTTGCATCATGCAGATCCTTGGTGCAAATTAAAGTGCAAGCTGCACTTAAGTGGATGGACTTTTGCCTTGAAACTGAGGCTTAACATCATCAAATCTATAATACATCAATAACGGAGAAGCCCATTTGGCCACACAAGGACCACAGATAGTTGTAGATTTACAAACCATGAAGGTTTATTACTAGATTAGCAAAGTTACGAGTTCAAATCATTTGAATTGGTCATAAATCAATAATCACTTTATAAAAAGTGCTGTTCGGTATAATCATAAGCATAAATCAAAATAGAAAATACTAAGACAAGTTGTTTAAAGATTGCCATATGCAAATTGAAAAAAGAGTTAGTTTCCCCTGAAGGGAAATTCCCTAATGTTAAGCTGAAGCTTCAAATGAAGTTGGGGGAAGCTAAGCAGCAGGCATCAGCAAGTAAAGGCTGAACCAAATGAAGGTTGAATCAGACAAAGAAGAATAGATTGCTCAATAGTTTAATTTTATGAGCAGGAATAAAATAAGCATGAGGTCTCGAGAGCGGAAGGGTGCATCTGCTCTTGAAAGAGTAGATAGGAGAATCTGAAACTCACTAGCTAAGTGTTAGACATGACAGCCTTAGGGTGATCTTCCCCCCAACTTTTTTCCTGCCTCCCATCGTTTTTGTTTATACTAGGACCCTGTGCACTTTACCACTGCTAACGAGTGCTGAAGTGTCTGTGCTCTCTCCTCTAAACATGGTAATATTGGTTCATCCCCATTTGGCATTTTTCCCACTGGGGATCACCTAATCTACTGGGAGAATTATCTCCTCTATCGTGAACTTAAGGCTCCTGGCTGTGGTGCAGCCACTGCTGTGGTGGTCTCCCAGTGCTACAGGGCATTCCTACTGGGTTTGGCTCATGATATACCCCTAGCAGGACATTTAGGGCAAGACAAGACCTTCGCCAGGCTTGTCTCCGAAGACAGCCTCAGAAGCATTCTGCAAGTCCTTTCCCACCTGCCAGGCCAGTGGGAAGTCAGGGGAAAAGCAAAAAAGCTCCCCTGATCCCACTCCCAGTCATTGGCACCCCCGTTGAAAGAATTGGCAGGTTTGTCCTGGTCTTGGTAGACCATGCCACCCGCTACTCAGAAACCATCCCTCTGAGGTCCGTGGTTGCACCACTGGTGACTAGAGCTCTAATGGAGATCTTTACTCGTGTTGGGTTCTCCAAGAAGGTAGTGCCTGACAGAGGCACTCACTTCATGTCTGCGTACATGAAGTCCATGTTGGTTGGGTATGGTGTTACTTACAAGTTCACCACACCCTATCACCCCCAAATCAATGGTCTTTTTGAGAGATTCAACAAGACCTTGAAGGGCATGATTATGGGCCTGCTTGAGCCCATGAGGCGTAAGTGGGATGTCCTCTTGCCATCCCTTCTCTTTGCCTAAACTGAGGTGCCACAGAAAGGAGTAGGGTTCAGCCTGTTGGAATTCCTCTATGGCCACCCTGTTAGGGGACCTCTGAGCCTTGTCAGGGAAGGATGGGAGCATGCTCTCTAGAACCCCCCCCCACGCCCCAGGACATGGTCAGCTACATGCTCACCCTCTGCAACCAGATGCATTGCTTCCGGATGAAGGTAAAAAGTAATCTTGAGGCCAGTCATGAAGCTCTGGTATGACCAGAAGACCACTCTGGTGGAGTTTCAACCTGGCCAGAAAGTATTGGTCAAGGTGCCAGTAGAGCCCATGCCTCTCCACGACCACTGGACCGGCCCATACAAAATCAAGAAGCGGAAGGGAAAGTCCACCTGCCTGGTGGATCTGCAGACCCCTAGAAACCCCCTAAGGGTGCTCCATGTCAACAGACACAAGCCTCACTTTGAGAGGTCTGAATTGAGCATGTTCCTCGTGACAGATGGAGTGGAAGAAGAGAGCAAACCTCTCTCTGACCTCTCTGCACAGTAACATGATGGGTCAGTGGAGGGTGTCAACCTCTCTTCCACCGTGACCCCAGAACAGTTGAATGAAGAAGGCATAGACCAACCAGTAACCTTTATTAGTAGGAGGCTACTTCCACGGGAACAGAGGTAGAGTGTGATTGAGAGAGAAGCTTTTGCAGTGGTCTGGGCACTGAAGAAGTTGATAACATACCTGTTTGGGGGTTCACTTCATGGTTCATACAGACCAGACTCCTCAGATAGTTCATGCAGCTGCGGGGTGAAAATCCCAAACTGTTGAGGTGGTCCATCTGCCTACAGAGGATTGGACTCTTCGGTGTAGCATTGTCCGAGGTCAGACCACGCTGATGGTCTCTCCAGGTTATTCCACCTTAGTGAAGAGCACTCCCAAGGGGTTGGGTAGCTGTCCCCACTTTCAGCTGGGGGGGACATGTGTTAAACCTGACAGCCTTAGTGTATTTCCCCCCCCAACTTTTTGCCTGCCTCCCTTAATTTTCCTGACATTGTTTTTGCTAGTACTAGGACTCTGCACTTTACCTTTGCTAACCAGTGCTATAGTGCTTGTGCTCTCTTGCCTAATTGGCATATTTGGGGACAAATATCCCCAATTGGCATATTTAATTTACTTATAAGTCCCTAGTTAAGTGGTACTCCCTGTACCCGGGACCTGTAAATTAAATGCTACTAGTGAGCCTGCAGCACTGAGTGTGCCACCCACTTAATTAGCCCTTTAATCATGTCTCAGGCCTGCCATTGCCGAGCCTGTGTGTACAGGCTTCACTTCCTTGTCGCTCTGGCAAAATCAACTTTTCGCCAGGCCTAAACCTTCCCTTTTTATACATATAAGGCACCCCTAAGGTAGGCCCCGAACAACCCAGAGTGCAGGGTGCAATGTATTTAAAAGGCAGAACATGTACTTTTAAGTTTTATGTGTCCTGATCTCTCTTAAAGGATAACATTGGGATTACCTTATTACATTTTATAAGTGTAATTTCCAATTGGGAAAAGATAGAATCTTCAAGTCTGGTGTCTCTGAAATCCAAATCTAAAATCCTAACTTATAGTGAATTCAGATTTTAAATTACAATTCTGAAAATGCCACTTTTAGAAAGTTGAATACAAAAAGGAGAACCTGGCTCCATTTGACGTTATGCTCTTATTATTTTTGAGCCACAAACAGACCACTGTCTTTTCTGTTTGAATGGAATTTTTATTAAACCATTCCTTTCTTTGCAATTGTTTATATTTACCAAAATAATTTTAGTTGCATGAGAAGTGAAGAGACACACATTTTTCAAATTAACATACAAAACATGAAAAATACTTATGACAATTCACAATAGACAGTGCATGAAATACTTCTATACAAACACATTTATAAACAAAAACGTTGGACTTTTGCATCATCACATCAGAAACTAGAATACTCTTATCGCTATCTTGTTTTTGGGGCCAAACATGTGCCTAACACGGGAAAATATTTAGAGTGTGCGCGTGGGGCATACTATTCAATACAAATCCCTCACGTCACAACAGGTTTATTCAAATTCCTCCGTGTTGAAAAAAAGTGCCGACGCGTTTCAAGACCCAGTCCTCTGCTACCGGGACTCTCATCAGGGCTTCATGCTAATGGTCAGCGATTTCTAAAAAATATAAATGAATGATGCAAGCTCCACATCAGTGAAAACGAAAAATAAACACTACTCTCCTTAAAAATGCTTAATTCAATTTTCTGTACCCTATTGCCTGATTCTCGGACAGAGCTGCTGATCTGACTCCTATTTGCGTGGTAACCAGAATTTCTCAACGGAAATTACTGCAGTGCGCTTCGTAATTTATGCCAGGGGGAATTTCTACAAAACATTAAAATGATTGTGTCTATTTTAGTAATTTTAATTACATGGACATTGGGCAACTCGACGGGACAAGGTTAAAAAGTACCTTTCAAACGTTCCCGGGTTGCTCAGAGGCAGGCGTCTATTTCTGTATTCATTCCATCCCTGCAAACAAATGTGGGACATATTACTGAAGCCATCAACTTGTTAACGATATTATAAACATGCTAGATTCCAGCATGAAGCGCACTTACTGTTTTTAAGTCTGAGCACATCCATATTCTAAATCCGATATGAACCGCAACTTCACTGTCAGCTAGGCATTCCCCCTGTGAACACTTCCTGTAGTTTTACCCTATGGATCATGGGAAAATGTTTTGGACCAATCCCATTGAAGTTCAGGTCCCATTGTGGTTAAGACCGGAATAGTGCATTCTGGGACATGCAGTTCTGAGCTATACTCTTGAGAGTTCTGTCATCCCATTCAACCCAGTGACTGCACTGTTAAACTTTAGAATTAGGTAAGCTTCTTTTTGTAAAATAACGATTGGTAGTAGCACTCCCTAAAGGGAAAACACCGCACATCAAAAAGAAACAGTATAGTAAATGACTCGTATAAGCGTGAATTTTGTTCAGTACGGTAAAAGATCATGGGGTGCTCAAATAACTGAAAGCACCTACTACCATACGGTGCTATCGGCAAGTTACAAGAACATGCACATTAACATTTATAAAAACACAGTCATAGCACACCCTTTGTAGTCATCAAGAATTTCACAAAAATATTTATCAAATAAATAAATGTCCTAGCAGCAGATATTGAGATCCTTAGGTCCACAGGCGAGTATGTCCTATTCAGATCAAGTATGGGTTTTCAAATACCATCCACAGGTCACATCCATTAAAAAAGTTTGCATTTATTCATATACAGCAAATTCCCAGCAGTAATTGAAGCCAACACGTGTTTCGTCTGTACACATCAGTATTCAGACTTTTTCAAGGCAAAATGGCTGAACCGTAAGTCAAGGTTCCACTGCGCAATCAATCCTCCTTGTAGGTAATGTTCAAGTATAGGCAGCCCAACTTAGGCCAGTGATGCCCCCCGTGATTTTGCCAATAGCGACTCTCTGGCAGCAAGGTACAACACACAAGTCTTGTCGGTAATGGCCGAACCTTGATAAGCCGGTCCCCTCTCACGCCAAAGTAAAGAACGGACACACCGGTCCGAGTGTTTCTGTTTCTGCTTCTTTTTGTAGCAACGCATTGTCGATGTCTATCAGACGTTTGGTTGTATCCAGACCTGACAAGACTGTCCACTTGAAGTCTCTTTCACTGTGCAAGTTATCCATGAAGTGTTGTACCATTGGTGCAGTAACCACCTTCTTTTTGACCCAAAAACCCACTATCCAGTCCTGCCTTCAATATTCCTGAAATGAATTCCTGTGTGGACCTAGTTGGATCTTCTTTAACCTTCCGGTACCATTCCTGATTGTATACCTGGTTCCTTCCTTCTGATATATACATCTCCCTGGGCCAAATAACTAAGGCCCCGCCCTTATCGGCTTGCTTTATCACTACAGATGTGTCTTGTTTCACATCCGCACTGAACTTCACGGGCATTTCCTGTTAGAACGCTTGAGAGCGGGCACCATTCCCTGGGGCCTTCAGGTTAAGAACATACCTGTTATATTTACCGATGATCCTGAGTATAGGAAGGGCTTCAGCTACATAAATACTAAATGCAGCCATGACCTAATGGTGCATACTATCGAAACTGCCCGAAGATTGTGTCAGAAAGAAGCCGATGAACTTGAAAAATTAACTCAAGCAATAAAAGACAACCATACTGTTCCAGAAGCCAAAAGCCTATTAGACAAAATTGAAAAAGAGATACTAACCTTTAAAGACAATACGATCAGCTTCAAAACAGCGAAGTTTGAGAGAGACACAAAGTCCTTCAATATAGATCAAGTATACCCCTTTCTGAAAGACGAATTTTACACAACTGCTGAATCTCGGAGAGCCCTGTCGAACTTCCAAGGACGCTCCAGGAATCGCTTTCTTACATTTTCTGAAACATCGTCTTCAGATACTTCCAGTGATTCGGATTCAAGAGGAGGTCCCTCAAGAAAGCAGGTTGCTTTTTTAGACAAAGGCGAACCGAAGCAAAGAGGCAGATTCAAACCCCAACCCTGGGAGATGACAACGAGACGGCAATTCTACAAGTCATGACGCCCTCTACCATTATCAATTTATCTCAGAGGCTTTTAACCCAAGAGGAGGCTTCAGTGCTGGAATTGGGCCTAAAATTTGTCCCCAATAGATCCACCGACTTCACAAAACTCAAATTGGAAGCGTTAGAGTTTTGCCGCAAAATTCGTCTAAAGGCATTTTTTTCAGGGAAGGAATACTCCAACACTAAAGAGGTATCTGGTCTTTCGAATAAATCAAAATTTATTCCTCCAATCCATACTGTTCCCAAAGAAATTCTGGCTTATGAACAGGTTGTCCTGTCTGGGATTAGCCAATTGGAGACGAAAAAATCCTACATGAAACGCAACATCACCCGAAAACAACAGATGGCCATCGACAATCTGAAACAAGACACATCTGTAGTGATAAAGCAAGCTGATAAGGGCGGGGCCTTAGTTATTTGGCCCAGGGAGATGTATATATCAGAAGGTAGGAACCAGGTATACAATCAGGAATGGTACCGGAAGGTTAAAGAAGATCCAACTAGGTCCACACAGGAATTCATTTCAGGAATATTGAAGGCAGGACTGGATAGTGGGTTTTTGGTTCCCAAAGAATTTGATTATCTATCTAAAAACTTTCCCAGTATCCCGGTAATTTACTTTTTACCCTAAAATACACAAGCGACTTGATGACCCTCCCGGGAGACCTATTGTCTCAGGAAGTGATTCCCTTTTAGAACCAATTTCGAAATATGTTGATTTTTTCCTCAAGCCGTTTTTGGTGGATGTGCCATCATACTTGCGAGACACCGCTGATTTCATCAACAAGGTTGAAGGCCAAGAGTTTGATTCTTCACAATGGATGGTTTCCTTTGATGTAACCTCCTTGTATACACAGATACCCCAAGATGAGGCGCTCCAAGTAATAGAGGCATTTTTGGAGGAAAGACCACGTCCCCATCAGGTACCAACAGCATGCATTCTACAACTTGCGGAGGTGGCTTTAAGGAAGAACTATTTTAAGTTCGAAGATTCATTCTTCATCCAGGTGAAGGGTACTGCCATGGGTTGTCCCTTCGCTCCAGAGATGGCGGTCCTCTTTATGGCAAAATATGAAGATAGATTCATCTTCAACAACAACCCATTTAGAGAAAAAATCGCGCAATGGTTGCGCTACATAGATGATATTTGGTGTCTATGGAGTGGGTCCAAGGAAGAGTTAGAAAGCTTTTATGGTTGGCTTAACACGCGCCATGAGGACATTAAATTCAGCTTGAACACCAGCAGGACGAGCCTGACGTTCCTTGACGTTGAGGTGTCCCCCAATGAGAAAAGATTGACAACCACTTTACACAGAAAGTCTACTGATAAGAATACTATTCTACATCACAGAAGTGCTCATCCAAGGAGCCTGAAAGAAAACTTGCCGTATGGGCAACTGTTGCGGATACGGAGAAACTGCTCAAGAAAATCTGATTATGAACAGCATGCAGAAATCTTCAAGGAACAGATGATCTTGCGAGGATATCCTAAGAAACTACTCAAGCATGCAATAAAAAGAGCGTGGTACACGCCTAGAGATGATTTGCTACAAAAGAAAATCAAACCACCATTGGAAAGATTGGTTTGTGTTACAACTTTCAGTCCAGATACCAACAAATTCAGACAAATTGTTTAAAAAAATTGGCACCTGTTGGAAAACCTGGAGTGTCCATTCCCGAAACCACTCTTTGCCATGAAGATAAACAGGAGCATTGGCCAGCAGATTGTGAGAGCTGACATTTTTCCATCGCTAAGTAAACAAAATCTAAGGACACAATGGCAATTAAAACCAGTTGAGGGGCATCACAAATGCAGAACTTGTGCTGCATGTGACTCCACAATAGAGGGGATTGAGTTCTCACACAAAGACATTAAATGGCGTAATTCTGAATTCACGAATTGCAAATCCAAGAATATTATCTATGCGATACTTTGCCCCCGTGAGAAATTATATATTGGCAAGACAAATCAGCAGATCAACCAGCGCATCACGCAACATCGTTCCAGGATCAAAAAGAAGATGGTTACTGCACCAATGGTACAACACTTCATGGATAACATGCACAGTGAAAGAGACTTCAAGTGGAGAGTCTTGTCAGGTCTGGATATAACCAAACGTCTGATAGACATCGACAATGCGTTGCTACAAAAAGAAGCTTACCTAATTCTAAAGTTTAACAGTGCAGTCACTGGGTTGAATGGGATGGCAGAACTCTCAAGAGTATAGCTCAGAACTGCATGTCCCAGAATGCACTATTCCGGTCTTAACCACAATGGGACCTGAACTTCAATGTGATTGGTCCAAAACATTTTCCCATGATCCATAGGGTAAAAATACAGGAAGTGTTCACACGGGGAATGCCTAGCTGACAGTGAAGTTGTCGTTCATATCGGATTTAGAATATGGATGTGCTCAGACTTAAAAACAGTAAGTGCGCTTCATGCTGGAATCTAGCATGTTTATAATATCGTTAACAAGTTGATGGCTTCAGTAATATGTCCCACATTTGTTTGTAGAGATGGAATGAATACAGAAATAGACGCCTGCCTCTGAGCAACCCGGGAACGTTTGAAAGGTACTTTTTAACCTTGTCCCGTCGAGTTGCCCAATGTCCATGTAATTAAAATTACTAAAATAGACACAATCATTTTAATGTTTTGTAGAAATTCCCCCCGGCATAAATTACGAAGCGCACTGCAGTAATTTCCGTTGAGAAATTCTGGTTACCACGCAAATAGGAGTCAGAGCAGCAGCTCTGTCCGAGAATCAGGCAATAGGGTACAGAAAATTGAATTAAGCATTTTTAAGGAGAGTAATGTTCATTTTTCGTTTTCACTGATGTGGAGCTTGCATCATTCATTTATGTTTTTTAGAAATCGCTGACCATTAGCATGAAGCCCTGATGAGAGTCCCGGTAGCAGAGGACTGGGTCTTGAAACGCGTCAGCACTTTTTTTCAACACAGAGGAATTTGAATAAGCCTGTTGTGATGTGAGGGATTTGTATTGAATAGTATGCCCCACGCACACAATCTAAATATTTTCCCGTGTTAGGCACATGTGGCCCCAAAAACAAGATAGCGATAAGAGTATTCTAGTTTCTGATGTGATGATGCAAAAGTCCAACGTTTTTGTATATAAATGTGTTTGTATATAAGTATTTCATGCACTGTCTATTGTGAATTGTCATAAGTATTTTTCATGTTTTGTATGTTAATTTGAAAAATGTGTGTCTCTTCACTTCTCAAGCAACTAAAATTCTTTTGGTAAATATAAACAAAGAAAGGAATGGTTTAATAAAAATTCCATTCAAACAGAAAACATAGTGGTCTGTTTGTGGCTCAAAAATAATAAGAGCATAACGTCAAACGGAGCCAGGTTCTCCTTTTTGTATTCAATTTAGTACGGCCCTACCTGGTTCTGGTCCTTTGGGCCTATCCCCCCCCAGTTTTTGTACTTTTAGAAAGTTGGCATTTTCTTATTTTAGCCATTTGGTGCCTGCTGCCTATCTCTGATCACGTCTGGGATGGGTGACAGTTGGGCTTTGTGTATTCCTCCTAGACAGCCACACACAGTGGGAACTTAGGTGTGACTTGATAGGCCATCCTGGCAGGATGGGAGGGAGGAGCTGGACCCAGCCTCACTTATACCTGAATATTCAGTGTCCTGTCCACATACAAAGGGCCCCCTGTAGTGACTGAAGCCAGGGCCGGAAGACTAGGACCTCTGTACCCTTCAAAGGCCTATCTTTGAAGTCTCCCCCACTTCAAAGGCCTACTGGGTATAAGTAGTGGACCTCTGACACCACCACAGCAGTACACTTATGGAACTGTGAAGACTCTGCCAAGAAGGACTGCTGTGCTGCTACAAGGACTGCAACTCTGCTGGATTGCTGCTTCACTGGACTCCTGCTTGCTATTTTGCCCTGCTGCTTGCTGTCTCTTGCCTGGTGAGGGGACTGGGCCTGCATCACTTGAACCCAGAGGGACTTCAAGGGCTAGCTGGCTGGCCTCCTGATCTGCAGTCTCAGGGGCACAAAAGGCTTCCAACTACTCTGCTTCTACACCTAGACTCTCCATCTGTGAGTCAGCCCAGCCAAGTTGTGCCACCCCAGTCCTGGACCCTTGGAAGTGGGTCTAAGGTGTTTGCTCCAGCAGAACTGGCAAAATCTGTGCTGAACCGAAGCATGGCTGCGGAGATCGGAACCGTCGCATCACCGATACTGCTTGGATCAGAACCGATGCATCGCTTTTGCTGCGTGGAACGAACCTGACTTATCCCCTTCAGAACCACCAGTGCGCAACACTGTTCCCGCCACATGGTCCTTACATCCCCGTCTACAACTCCCTTGACAACGAAACTCCACATCGCAGCTTCCCCTTTCATCGTAGCTGATGCATCGCCTTGATTGCATAATGCATCCTCGACATTGGTTTTCGTATCACAAGCCCCGTCGTCAGGATCCTTGACGTCGACGCATCAGGATTTCGCACCACAGCCTCGCTGCATCTCGGAGCCGGTGCATTGCCGCTGCCTCTGGTAGCTTGGCACAGAGAAGTCAGGCTTAATTGGGAGGCATATTGTAAAGTATTTGCGCAACACTTCAAACAGTAAAACTGTGAAAACACCACACAAAAAGATTCCACACCATGTTAGAAAAATAAACTTTGATTTAATAAATAATACAAGACCAAAATGACAAAATCCAATAAGTAGAACTTGAGATATTGATTTTAAAAGGTTTTAAGTAAAAATAGTGTAAGAAGTGTAAAGCGTTAAAATGGGATATCTGGTCATGCCGGACTGGGACAAAGTCAAAATTTCAGGCCAACTGCGATGGAGGTGGGCTGGATACAGGGACCCAGTTAGGCCCACTGAAAAAAAGTTATCCAAGGTTGCAGTGTTGCTTGGATTTGGGTCGAGATGTGATGCACAGTGGGTGAGCACAGGTTAATTTATGGTGTACTTGTGCCTTACCATGACTAGGATTGTGGTGAATGCTTGACCAGGGCTTATACCCCAGTCAACCAGGAATCCAATTTTCAACACTCAGCATAGCGCAATTAAAACATCCAATTCAACAAACTATTACACTGCCTATGGTTCCCATGAAATGGGGACCAATCAAAATTCAGTATTTCCCCGATAAGGTGTCATCCCCTTCTTTCTAGGAGTCGTACAAAGTAAGCTCACAGATACACAGCCTTCAGGAAATATGTTGTACAAGATGGTACATCGCGGTCATACCATACCCAACACAGGTGCAAGAAAATCATTATTCAACTTTCAGTGAAACTAACAATGATAGCAGTTCTCCCAGAATAAAACATTCAAACCAAAACAATTTTAATTAGGTTAAGCTACTGCAGGTCAGCTTCTGAAGCGAGAGAAAGAGTGAGATAACACACTGCAGCCCAAATGCATTTTCAACATTAGCATGAGTTGTTAAACTGAGGCCTACATTAACTATGACTAATTTAACTGGAGCACATTTTAACTATGGCCAATTATAGAGTGAAAATCACTAACTGTGGTCCAACTTAACATGAAAAATCACACTTTAGATATAAGCATGCAATGTGCATTAGTATATACTTTAAGCAAAAGAAAAATGAATGAGCATCACCAGTCCCATGACAGCCAGTATGTGAGAACTCCAAAACAAGCTCGATATGGTGATAAACACCAGGCATGTATACCCAAGACTGACTCTGAGTGTGGGTTTTGATTTATATTTGAATTATATTACCATATTTTCCTGACTAAATGGGGAAGGTTCACAGATGATGACCATCAGGTCCACCACTTTCCCCAATTGATGGAACATCATATATAGAATTATAGATAAGTTATAGTGAAAAAACATCCTTGTTCTCTTTTTACCTATCTATAATTTTCTGTTATGAATGGCTCTCAAAATCATCTGCCTTTGCTTTTAACTGCTACACAGGAGCAGAGGAGTAATAGGAGATCCATACATAACATGACCACTCCTGATTGAAACACTGAAATTCTCTTCAAATACTTCAGTTGAATGAGACGTTATGGTGCCAAATTTAAAATCCAATGAAATATTCAGTTTTCTGTTTCAGGATGTCCTGTGGGTGGGACATCCTACAACAGGAAATCATTGGCAGTGTACAGCTATCTCTGTCGTCACCAGGTAAGTGGTGCCAAGGACGGATGCATGTTATGTTATGTTAAGTTACATTATGTTGATATCCAGGCACTTGGGCAGGTGTTTGTTCCCAGAGTTGCTTATATAGAAGAGCATTTTGCGGAATTCAAGAAATGAGGAGTAGGATCTGATGTGTTGAGAGAGGACTTTCCATGTTTGGGTGCGATTTAGTCGAATGAGCGACCTTCAGTTTTTGCTTTTTCAGATGCGGGGAGTGTGTGCGAGTGAGACAGAGCGTAGGTGTCTGGTGGGTTGGTGAAAGTGTATGCGACTGTTCAGGTATTCTAGTACTGTGTTGTGTAGGGCTTTATATGTGTGCATGAGAAGTTTGAATTGGCTGCCCTTGTGAATGAGTATCCAGTGAAGCTTCCTGAGGTGTGGTGTGAAGTGGGTGCGGAGTGGGAGGTCGTGTATGAGTCTTGCAGCAGTGTTCTGGATGGTCTGCAGTCTGTGTAGGAGTTGTTTGGAGATTCCGGCATTGAAAGTGTTGCCGTAGTCCAGACTGCTGGTGATGAGTGCCTGCGTGACGGTCCGTCTGGTGTTCTGGAGCAACCATTTGAGGATCTTTCGCAGCATGGGTAGGATGTGGAAGCAACAGGTGCACACTGCGATGACTAGAGCTTTCATGTTGAACTTGTTGCTAAGATGAATCCCTAGATTTCTTGCGTGGTCTGTGGATGTGGGTGTTGGTCCTAGCTCCGATGACCACTAGGTGGAGTCCCCTGGGGAAGTCTTGTTGCTGAAGACCAGTACCTCCGTCTTGTCAGAGTTGAGCTTCAGGCAGTTGGTTCTCGTCCAGTCTGCTATCATGGTCATGCAGATGGTGAAGTTGGTTCTCGTGGTGGTTGTCTTGCCTGTTGGGGAGAGGATGAGTTGGGTGTCATCAGCGTAGGAGATAACGGTGATGTCTTGTGATCAGATGATGTTGACGAGCGGTGTCATCTATATGTTGAAAAGGGTGGGGTTGAGGGAAAATCCCTGTGGGTCTGTGCATATCAGTTTCTTGGTCTCTGATGTGAAGTTTGGTAGCCTGACCCTTTAGGTTCTTCCTGTTAGGAGAGAACAGATCCATTTGAGAACGGATCCTTGTGTGCCAATCTCATGAAGTCTTCTGATAAGGGTGTTGTGGGAGACAGTGTCGAAGGCTGCGGAGACGTCAAGCAGGATGTGTGCAGAGGAATACCAGTGTGGGACACAATCAGGTTGGGACTTCAGGAAACAGTGCTGATAGATACAGATGGGGGTGAGAGTTTGCACAATTTATGTTGAAGTATATTGCAATTATTAACACAATTTTGTTTCACCTGCATCAATTGTGCATGCCCATGTTAAACCAAGATGCTTGGGTTTTCTCTCACCTGACGTGTGCAGGCCCCGATTTCATACCTGGTACAGCGAAGGGAGAATTCTCAATAAAGCTTCCTTAGCATCTGAAACCCCTGTGTTGTATCTCTTTTAAAGGTCTTTGCACTCTTCTCATTAGAATGTCATGACCCTGGTAGCACTGTTATCTAACATTTCAGTTTCTGTGTAGTGCACCCCCACGTGATTGCCTATGTGAAACAAATGTTGGGAAAATTTGTGGAGGCGTTAGTATTACAAGTCCCACAGATTGGGGAGGAAAAGATCTGCTTATCTTTGCTACAATATCACGAGTTCCCCATTGCCCTGAATAAATCTTGCCAGAATGCCATTGAAGTTGCCTTTTTTTAATTTTCAAAGGCTTCGCATTTCGCAAAGCAGGTGGAGTAAAAAAAAAAAAAAAGCAAATGATTCATTCTGCGTGCTTTCAATCGGTGTCCTTTAGTTATACAACATCTCTGCATCACAACATAGTAGCATAGAGCCTGCAGATGTGTCTCTGTCAATGTCTTCAGATTACCCTGTAGATTTATGATATAATACACTTCAGGCATCAATGTGTGTCTCCTGCCGTACAACAAATGTGCTTGAAAAGATGCAAAATATGAATTCAATCCTTATTACTCTCGTTTAACAGTCATGCATACCTAAGTGGTTTTAGTTATTTATTATCAAACCGTTTATTTTGCACCTTGATTCAGTAAGTGAGCTAAAAGGTACCAATTATAAGGCTTTATGCAATGCTGCATTGCATTTGGGGGAAGAGTCTCTTCATTGGAAGACTCGCATGAATGGTCAAAGGTGGAAAAAAGTAAATAGAAGAGAAAAAAAAACAACCTTATAACATGACTTGACTACAACCCAGGAGCGTAGTTTGGGGGTGGGGGGGGGGCGGGGGTGTTTGGGGTGTTACATCTCTCTAATAAATGTATTTTCTGATAGATAGTTGGGTACAGGTGCTTTCAGTCGGGTATGGTGAGGTGTTTGTCGGATTTCACGTGGGATTTTTGCATGGGCACACTGACAAAAACACACACACTCTCTCATCTCTGTTTTGAAAGACCAAAAAATGTTGATTATTTTACAAAATATTGTTTCTCTCACATACTACTCCTACTAATCCGTATTCCTCTCCCTTTCTACTGTCTCTTAAGCCCCTCTCATGCGCCCTGCTTGTCATATAATGTATTTTAACATATGACAGAGTGATTGTCAGGAAATCTGAAGCTCACCCCCCCCCCCTAATCTTACTGACCAAGCTGCACCCCTGCTACAGTCTTCAGAGGTACTGTGCTAATAGACATTGTTAATCAACTAGTCATTTCATAAACTAATACACGAAGTCAAATACTATAATAATATGCAAATTTCATTGGGAAGGCGGGTAGTAAAGACGGGGCCTATCTGGCATGGCCCTGTCTCAGGAACCTACTAAAAGCGGTTTCGGAGAGGACGTGGATGGGACCAGAAGCACACTTCCGGTTTCTCTGCGGCGAGAATGGGACGCCAGCGCAGCACACGTTGAAGTAGTTTCCGGAGAAAAAAGCTGCGCTACCTGTAACAAGCGAGTGGGAGAAGGAGAAGCATGTCGATTCCCAGCACATTTGTTGTACACGATTGCGGTACAAAATCACGAGAAGTTTATAATTCGTAGTTTAGGGCATTTTTGCTCTCCGCCACCTTTTAATTGAAATGGGTACGATTTAGTCACACTCGCTCTAATACTAACGGAGAGAAGACATGACATTGTTTTTCCTTTCTGCCATATATCACCTGTGCACTGGTTCATATGGCTGCATGGCACAGATTTTTTTCTTAATGCGATGGGAAGGCACAGAAGATTGTTAATGTAACAGTTAGCGCACCAGCGTTTACCGCTGACGCGCGCCAGCCGTTCCCCGCCCCTGCGCTCACGCCGGCCGGCGTGAGTGTGCATATAAATAAATATGGGCGGAGCTGCGACGGCAGTCCGCGCCTAGAGTGTAACACGGTGTCAGTGTGATTATTCGCAGCGCACTTCAAGGCCTTTGCACACGGCCGTCGGCGGGGGGGTGGACCCCTCCCTCAGATGTAACATTGGCGACGAGGAGCGGAGGCAACTCACGCCTGCTCCTGTTCAGCAAGCCCGAATCACGTGGGCATCACCCACAGGCTGAAACCCTGCTAGGCCACACTGCAGGGATCCCTGCCACATCGCAACCCCGACTCAGGCAGCAGAAACAAAGCAGCAGTGCGCAGCACCGTCCTCATGCTCCAGCGTCCACCGGTCAAGACGATCGGCACCATACAGTCTGGGTGAGTCCTGCAAGACGCAGAGCGGGCCCACGAGCGCGCCTTGCCCCAGGCGAGCCCGGCCACGTGCCACGCGAACAGGCGCACGCGGGCCCACGTTTCGCCCAGCAGCCTTGCACCACCACCTGGCGCGTCGGAGCCCATCACTAGTGTGCAGCGCTGTCGGCAGGCCGCCTCTCTGTGCACACGCCCACCTCCATGGGGGATCAAGACAACGCGGCACAGGCCCCAGCGCCTCCGCACCCCCCCCCCCTCGGGTGTCCTACCTCCATTTAGTGCGTCGGCAGACCCCACCACAGCAGCGCCAAGGTGGCAGACCTGGCTTGGCCGCCTGGAGAACTATTTCATTGCCACGAGGGAAAAAGATGGGGCGGTGAAACGGTCGCTGCTGCTCCATTATGCAGGGGAAGAGATCTATCTGCTATTCAAGCACCTACCGAACACAGGCCCTCCCGAAGACTACGCCGCAGCGGTTACCGCCTTGAACGTCCACTTTGACCCCCAAATGAACCCGGATTTCGAACACTTTAAGTTGAGGCAAGCCAAGCAAAGAGAGGGTGAGTCAGTGGACGCCTTCCACGCTCGACTCAGGGAGCTGGCCGACACTCACCTCGTGGGAGACCGTGCAGCGGAAGAGATCAGAGCCCAGCTGATTCTGGGGATACGCAGCAAAGTCCTGCGAGGCCTCATACTCAGGCAACCGAACATACCAATGAATGACATTCTTGTCCTAGCGCGGACTCACGACCTTTTGGCAGCGCAGCGGAGGAAATGGACATGGCATTGGTGCGTGGGGCGGAAAAGAGCGTCGTTGTCAAGACGGAAAGAACAGACGCAGTCAGGACGAGAGACAAATCCTACAGGCCACAAGATCACCAGCTGCAAGCCCCAAAGAACCACTGTGGATACTGTGGGTACGAGGAACACCCCGCGCAGTCATGCCCGGCGCAAGGATAAGACCTGCACCAACTGTGGCATCGCGAACCACTTCGCGTCAGTGTGCAGAAAGAAGACACAGCGTAAGGAAGGGGGCCGACCCAAACAAATGCGGAGGATGGTCCGCCAACTATCGCACGTCTCGCTCGCATCTCAACAAGGAGGAAAGAAGAGAGAGCACATTCTACCAAGGGGGCGATTCCACATCGGAAGACGAAGAGGAGACTTACTTAGTCTCTTTCACCCATGCCCTAAAGAGCAGGAGACGGCCCCAACCTCGCTGCACAGTACAGATTGCAGGGTCAGATGTCAATGCGGTAATCGAGACAGGCGCCTCAGTGACAGTAATGGGAATCCAGCAATACAACAAGCTAAGACCCAAGCCGGAACTCAGACCGTCGAAAGCACAGATCTTCACGTATGGCAGCGACTCACCGTTGCCCCTCCGAGACAAAATGACTGTGCCAGTACGGTCAGAAGGCGTTGAGATCACCATCGACATCCATGTCATAAACCAGGAAGCGGACACGCTGCTCAGCAGTCACACGGCTGAAGACCTAGGGCTGGTGATGTTTGCCAGAGGAGTACAGGCAGACCAGACGGAAGAATTGTTGAGCCAGTTCGGAGACCTGTTCAAGGGCCTGGGGAAGATAAAGAGGGCCCCCATCCGACTACACATAGACCCGGCCGTCCCGCCAATTACAGCAAGGGGACACCGTCATCATGAAGGACCGGAGGAAAGTTCCGGTCTCGGTACGAGCAAGGGTACTGGACAGTGATTAACAAGCACGGAACTCTAGTGACTGTCGAGAAGGAGGGAGAAACTGTGACCCGCAACATCTCGTGGTTCAAACAAGTGGACAGGCCTACTCTTCCTACTGACATCATGACCCACGCGGGGGAGACGGAGGTCAGCCAAGGGGAGCTCCAAGTAGCTGACGAACACCGCCCAGAAGTGACCGCCGTGCCGGCAAGTCCAGAAGCCACCCGTGAAACTCCCGACCTGTCTCCAGTACCCAGCACCCCGATCCCTGTCTCCACCACCGGCCGGGGCCCTTCCAGGTATGCCCTGAGAGAGAACCCTCCGCCGAGCACCCGCCTGAGGGACTTTGCCTGTCAAGTAAGTGAACTACGAGACTCTTGAAATCCAGTCAAGGACTGAGTTGAGATGGGATGTAACAGTTAGCGCACCAGCGTTTACCGCTGACGCGCGCCAGCTGTTCCCCGCCCCTGCGCTCACGCCGGCCGGCGTGAGCGCGCATATAAATAAAGATGGGCGGAGCTGCGACGTCAGTCCGTGCTTAGAGTGTAACACGGTGTCAGTGTGATTATTCGCAGCGCACTTCAAGGCCTTTGCACACGGCCGTCGGGTGGACCCCTCCCTCAGATGTAACAGTTAATACTAACATCACCTTCCATCACCTGTAATAGGTATAAGAGACAGTCCTCTCCTTGGTGTCGACCCCCAGTAAGATCTACTTTATATAATTAAATGCAATGGGAAGGCACAGAAGATTGTTAATACTAACATCACCTTCCATCACCTGTAATAGGTATAAGAGACAGTCCTCTCCTTGGTGTCGACCCCCAGTAAGATCTACACTATATAATTAAAATACTAATACAACCTTCCATTAATTGAAATTGAAAAAAGAGACAGTCTGCTCTCTGGTTTTGATTCTTCATAGGACTCCGGCCACAAAAATAAAAAATTCGGAAGTGCACAAAACAAACTGGGCTTAAGGTATGCTCAAACTACGTTTAAATTTATATTTAGATAAATAGCAGTAAGAATGCTCTTTGGTAACTGGATACAATCATGTTATCTGCCCCTTTCTATGTAGGGCCCAACGTTGCAGTATAAATATGGAATGATCGATCGAAATAAAGCTTACAGATCTCCTGACAAAATCAGCTGATCTTACGGTATGTCTCCACATAGAGCTAGTTGATACACGTCAGACACTGACGTTATAGGGAATAATAAGGTACTTCACATACACTAACTATTCGATTTAATATTTTACACAGTGTCCATAAAAGCTTGCAGCCCTGAGGAAGACCTTCTTTAAAACACATCACCGGCCAACCACGAAGGTCGAAACACGTCTGCGTATTTGGCGTATTCAAGAGCGTGACCAAGAGTTATCATTTAATTTACAATATTGCCCATTTATGTGTGCAGTACTAGTGATGGAATTCATGATCCCATGTGTACAATAAGACATGCTCTGACCACATTTCAAAATAGGGCCAAGCAGTACCGGTCTGGACTTCAGGCAAGAGGGTATAAATTAAGACTTGCCCCACTACACGATAGCGTAGGACACTAGACACCCAAGCTTGTCTGTTTATGTTTTATGATGAACTTGTTGCATATTTTTGTATATTTATATTAGATTAATGTGTTGTATTGTATTTTGGTTTGTATATGTTTTGTTTCTAAATTATGAGACAATAAGTGTAATCTTTTGTAAAAGTGTGTAAAATAAGTAAATGTAAAGTTTTTCATTCGGTATACAAAAGAATGAATGGAACATGACACCTTGTATATTCCCATTTATTTAATTATTGGAGATTATAGTTTCAATTATTTCCATTGGTGCGATTAAATTATGTGTACATCTTTGAAGGATTTTTCAAATTAGAACAAGTCAAGTCATTGACGTGTGGAGAAACAATTTTTTGGTTTTTTCGAGTTGGATATTATTTGATTGATGGTTTTGGGGGTAATTTTCTTATGACAAGTATGAATTGATCCCAGCCCCCAGTGTCCTCAACTGGATCACTCTCCTTACTGGTATATATGGGAAATCGCAGAGGGCATCACAGTGGGTACGAAAGAGAAACTGTTGGTCAGTGCAAACAGGCAAATGGGGGATACAGGAAACTGCGGTGGGAGGGTGGCGTCTTTGTAGGGCAATCAGGTGTGAGCCTGGGAAAAGGAGTAGAACAGTGAAGTGGAGCTGAGAGAAATGGGTGGCTGCCGTATAGAAGGCTGTTGAGGGAAAACATGTACAGAAGTGATGGGGAACCTGGGCACTATAATAGAAAGTGAGAGATGACGGGCAATGGCAAAAAGTAATCTTGTCTGTTACACAGAACCATCAGTTATGACGTGTCGAACCCTCTAAATCTACATGTAGAAATGAAATACACGAAAGGATCTAGAAATACATTATCAGAGCACCTCACAGAAGCAACTTCTAAATACCAGGACATTTCAAGTCGGTCATTTAGCCCAGTGGGTTGCATGAGGGAGAGAAGTTTTATACAGAAAAATTATCTTTGTAAGAACATCTTATTTTGCTTCAGTGCTGTTTATTTGGAGTTGTTCAGTGACTTGAAACCTGAGCTGGCTAATGTGCCCCATCTCTGCAAAATGTTTGGAACAGTAGATCATTCACAATTATGTCAAATGCTACTTTTATGTTTTATAGCTGTATTTTTATTATGTGTTCAGTTTTCTCAAAGTAAATCTTGCTGCATGGAGTTACTGGTATCACTATCACACGTACAAGTGTTCTTAATGTAGAATTTCTGTCCTGTATAATGGTGGCGTATATTTCTCTGCCACTTATGACCGCATTGCAGTGGTCCCAATTTAAACGATCCCTTGTGGATTAGAGTTATTCGGACTGTGTCTGTCAGCCAGGTCTCTGTTTTTACTAAGACGTTTTTAAAGGCATATCATGAAAAATGTTGCTAAAGCCTATTTCTGGTTGCAGCCCTGACCAATGGTTCATGGTGGCACGTGTGATCCTATTGCTTACAATAGAGTATATTGAGACAAACACCAGTCTTTGGCAGGACGTCTTGATTTTTGTGGATAAAGTGCTTTCCTTGAAATGTTGGATACCATACTTTTAACTCAAGAACCTCAAGTGGATAGCCATATTTCATTTTCTTCTCATGGTTTTGTTGCTTACTACCCTTTTAACTCTCATGAGTTGGACCTCTAGGAAATTGTCTTTTAGTGCTTTCTAGTGGAAGCTCGGGTAATGTCTAAGATTATTGCAGTCAGTGTTTTTTGTGTAAATGTGGTTTCAAGTTTTCAGTTCCCAAAGAAATGATTACATCAATGAAAGCTCTTTTCTGTGCATATAACTGGTGAATTGAAACCAGGGATGAGGTTTTTGCACTTGTGCCATTACACATGCTGAAAATATCATCACTGAAATGTTTGCACAACAATAGACCATTGGTCCAATGGGATTGTTGTATATGTGATTGTTTCCCAATATGGCCATAAAAAGTTTAGTATAGGAAGGGGCTACTGTAGAACCGATGCATGGTACTGCAAAAATTACTGCCCTAAAGTAACTTTGGTAAAGGGTGGGAGGTGTGACTAGTCACTGACCAAGAGGGGCGCACTCTAATGGAGGTCTCGGTCCTCGGCCCGACATCCAGTAATTCACCTGCCATCTGCCCTTGCCGCAGACCCCGGATACTGGGACAACTACCTGACTGAGTGGGCAGCTTGGTGGGTTCGTATGATCAAAGAGAAGGTGTTGATTGCGAGGCTAGCCATTGCTTTGCGTCTGCGCCGATTGCGGTCACGATACAAGGAATCCTGGCAGCCTAATGCGGCCATACACAGGGCCGGCTTAAGGACGGTGCGACTGGTGCGGCCGCACTGGGCACTGACCTGGAGGGGAGCGCTGACCTCAGTGAGGGAGCTGTGTTTAGCAATAACGTACAATTTGAAAACACCTGCTGCAGAGTTCCTTGTGCCTCCAGCTCTCAGGCATCAATAAAAATGTCATGAGAACTCTTGTGATTAATGTTCCTGCTAGATAGAGAGATGGAGTTTTGTCTAGTTGCTATTTTGACTTGCCATAAAGGAGCAATGAGGGTTAATATGCCTGCTGCAGAGAACAGATCTGAATTTTATGTGGAAAGCTGAGTGGATTATTAAAGCCAGCCTTTTCCAGCGCTTTAAAACAAATGAAATGTATTTGAGAGGGGCTATGGAGAGATGAGGGCCACTTTTGCCAGATGGTTGACAGGGAATCTGAGGAGGAGGTCATATTGGGTGGGCGCCAAAAAAGATTGTCACACCGGGCGCCACCAGCGCTAAAGCTGGCCCTGCCATATATAACACACTGAGATACGGCAGCGTTGATATCACCTTGGCGGCCGGATCTATGAAGTGTTCATAGCAGCAGTTAGAAGAGTATTGCTCGGAGGCTCTCTTGAGGATTGAATGGCTCTAGGGAGCAGAGCTCTAGATGGCGGCCATGACGAAGGGGCTGCGGAAATCTGGATTGGATTGCCGTGCGAGGGGTCAAAACAACATGGTAAGTTCAAATTCGATTTTTAACACAACACTTGCCTCCGAGATATTGCCTGAGAATTACACCTAGGGCCTAGTGTGAGGGCCACCCGGCTATGCTCTGAACAGACCTGGATAATACAGTGCTGGGCTTGTTACAAGTCATGTTGACTGGTTAAAAGTAGGGGCCTGCTTTATATTCAGAGTGCCGTGCTGAGACACCCAAGCGCTACTGCCTCAATTGCTGATTCCTGTCTGCCGCTCGCACTGCACCAGGGCCGGTCCTAGAACTTCTGGGGCCCTGGGCGAAAGGGAAGATGTGAGGCCCCTCTAATTTGCATGTAACATCCAGTGGCGGCCGGCATGACTCGTGGGTGGAGGGTCTCGCGGGGGTTTGCACGCGCGGGGGGGGGTAATTTAAAAATAAAATAAACTTACCTTCCCGGGCCTCGCATCGTCTCTGCTCCTGACCTGCTCTCCTGCTTTCCTGCCTCTGGCAGGAACAGGAAGCAGGCAGCCTCCCTCCCCTAAGCCAATCACAACGCTGCAATGGCAGCATTGTGATTGGTCGGGACGCCGACCAGCCAGGCGCCTATGGGGAGGCCATTTTCTCCATGTAGGCTACATTGCAGCCTACATGGAGAAAGGCCAGAGTGCGCATGACTGGTTTGGTCGGCCCCGGAGGACCGACCAAACAGTCAGCGCCCTTAGCAGTGGGCAAGGCACTCTTCCCCTGCCCTAAAGCAGACCCGCCCTCCCCAAACCAAACACTTCTGCTTTCTCGCAGTGCGAGAAGCAGAAACATAAAATGGTAGTTTTAGCATTTTGTGTTTCTGCTTCTCACACTGCGAGAAAGCAGTGGGGTGACGCTCCTCCGCCCTAGTGGAGGAGCCGCCCTTGGTAACATCACAAGAAGTGACATCACAGAAAGTGACATCGCAGGACTATTGATCTTATTTGGCATCACTGAAGAGACCTAACGTGGATATCAGTAACATGGACAAAAAGATAAATATACAAATGAAATAAGTCCATATATTTTAAAACTGTATTAAATGGATTACATTTGTCACATTGGATGGAAAAGCTCGGTGCAGGTCTCACAAAGATGTATATTATTTACTCCTCGTTAACTGATTGTTTCCAGATGAGTGCATGATACAATTTCCAGCTCTGCCTCATAAAGGGGGAGATCCTGTTGAGGTAATGAGGGGCGGATCATTCAAAATATAAAATGACAAGAGAAAACCTCTCACACCATGGATATAATTGCAAATTTCAAAAGGCTCCCTTATCTTTCTGTGCCATTATTGTGCTACCTTAGGATGACATTAATACTTTGCAATTTGTTTTACCGTAAATCCTCTCACCAGTATCCCACAAGCACATGCTAAGAGACGTAGGACAATCTTTTTTGTGTGTGGGCTCTTTACTCGCCAGAATTATGTTAAGTGCAAAAACACAACACATATAGTACAAAATTACAAGACACCATTGCAAACAAATAAAGATTGTACATAAATAAAAAAAGACTTAGAACAACCAAGACCACTGCTAAATCATACATTGGCTTGAAGGTATGCTTCAGATTCAAGGGGTTTTCAAATCAACGTTTTTACTTTGGTGTTAGAACTGTAGGAAGTAGAAGTGGCAGCCTTTAGCGCTGGTGGAGCCCTGTGCGGCAATGTTGGTGCCCCCCAATGACTCGCTCTGCCACGGATTCTCTCACTACCACCCTTTAACAGTGCTCCTCAAGTCTCCATAACCACATTCTCGCTCAGATGCATTTAATTTGATTTACAGCGCCACTGATACCAGTGTAGGGTGTCAGAACTTTATATCACACATTACACAGAGACAATCAATTATACATGTGTAAATCACAAGAGGTAATGTTACATAAGACAAAGGACTAGGAGTCACATGACAATCATACTAGTAGGCAGTATAGTTTAATAGTAATTGAGCTGGAGAAACACAAACTCTGAATTTAGAACGTAATACCATGGTTGGGGGTTCTCTTTAATAACCAGAATTGATTTCTGTCCAAATGAACCCTTTTTGCAACATAAGGATAATCAAAGGCTGGGGAAAAAACCATAATGCTGTAATTTATACCTTGCAGTTTGCATGCAGCTCTTAGATGACAGTTAATAGCTCATTGTTCTATGTTAGGATTTTGACTTATAAACTGCAAGTAACAATAGGATCTCTCTGACAAAAGCAGTAACCCACTGGCCTTTTTACATTATGTGGACTTAGTGATCTGCATGGTACATGTTCTTTGCAGCAGGCACATTAACCCTCTGTGCTACCTTTCCACAAGTCAAAACTTCCACTTGACAAAACTCCATCTCTCTCTAGGAAGAACATTAATCACCGGAGTTAACATGACATTTTTATTGTTGCCGATAATTGCTGGAGGCCAGGAAGGAGGCAGCAAGGGCTTTTAGAAACATAATATACTTGCAAACATGACGCCCCCACCCGAAGTCAGCGCCTCAGTGCGATCTCATCGGTCGCACCGCCCTAGAGCCTTCCTCCTCAAGGGTCCTGTGACCTCCATGACAGAGTCACTGTTGCTCTAGGGTGTGCTGCTTCGTAGGCCTGCCCAAAAGACTCGAGGTGAGCTTCAAAAGGGGTTGTAGTGGCCAGGCCTTCAAGGTTAACCCACACTTGCCACCGCTATGGTCCACCTGCTGGTGCTCAGTCACCATTCTTCTAAGGTCTTTCGGGGCCTTCTAAGGTCTAGCATGGAAATGTGCTCTCTCAGGAGAGTGGTCTGGTGGACTGGTCATGAAGGCTGAACCTGGTTCCCCAGTTCCAAATTCGGCAGCTCTGACCATAGTGCCACATCCTCTCCCCCAATGAACACCATACTGCCCCACTGAGAGAAACTCACATTGCCTTCAACTACAACCCAATTGCACCCCGCTATAAACACCTGGAGGCGACTCAATTCAAATTATGCACTAGACAAGAGCAATATGCTGCCTAGAAAAAACGTGACAACATCCTGGAAAAAGCAAACACTCATAAGGAATGCAAGATTAAGTAAAAGCATGTGAAATGTAAGCAGGAACAACATGGTTACCTTAACGCTTTTGCACTTATTATTCAGAAATCAATGAGTGCTTTTGCATGAAAAGTTAAGGCCATGACTACAGGGCCGGAAGGGACCAGTTTCAATGTCCATTGCTTATCTCCTTACAAAACGTAAGCAATATGGTTTAAAAAGACCACATTCGTGAATACAGAGCCGCAGTATGCATTTTGTTTTCGAATCCGCCCATCAAGCAGGTATTGCAGTACATCCAGGAATGGTGCACTTCCCCACCCGAGGAAAACAAAAAAGTAGTGCTTCACTGACAAACTCTGTAAAGTGGCACTAATGTGTTTTGGGTGTGAATAAAATCAATCTGGCCCCTTTTCGACCCACTCTGTCTTGCTTTAGTTATTTGAACCTTTTATTTCTCTCCATCCCAAGGCTGCACTTTGGAAGTGAAAAATGTCAGAAAAAAGACGATCTTTCCAGCAAAAGCGTTTTTATATTTTGGATTAATTTCACAGGGGAACAAATAAAGGAAAGAAAAGAGGGAGTACTGGCTACAAGGCCCAGGAAGGGGCCCCCACACCTGGACCTCGCAGCTTGCTCTAGTGCTTAGAGGCCCAGGGAAAGGGGGCCCCCTCCACTGGGCCTTCGAAGCAGTAACGAGGCATTTTGTAAAACACTGCCCCAGCACCGGCAGTACTACATACATTTTAAATACACATTCCCATTAAAAAAAATGGGTGATGTAAAAGTTAACAAAAGCCAGTTGATCTGGCTACTCCCTCCTTCCCTCATCCACCTCGCCTTACCTGTTTCTGGCTGGTCCTGGAAACAAAGGGGCCTTCTGTCACCTAGCAACAAAATGCAGAAAGGGAATGGCCGGTACTTAACAGAGGTGCTGCCCCTCCCCTGACACTGTGAGCCATAATTGCTGGCCTGGCTGCTGTGCCTTCCCCACTCTGTTTGTACCTCCCCCACCCCTGCACCCCCAGGAATGCCACGACAACGCCCTGACCAGCAAGGTGGACTCAAGATGTGTATTGTGATAGTGTGGGGCAGGGGGCCTCGTAGGAGCACGTGGGCTAACTGAAAGTGTGGCCTTTCACACGGAAGCGGGGCCCCCTGTCTTTCAGCTGAGCGCGAGGCCCTGGGCAGCTGCCCACACTGCCCATGCCTAGCGCCGGCCCTGCACTGCACTGTGCTCAGTATTAGCACTAGCACTGTCCAATAAGAGGAGCTATCCCTCGCGCAGCATAATGGTCACAATAGGGAAATGGGTACCAAGCAGGGAAAGCTCAGGTTTGAGCACAGAAAAACAAGCACCACACAATCAAGACCCGGCTCCCCACCGAACAGACACGATGCTGATGGCACCATCAACTCACCAGGCATGGACAACAAGGCAATGCTTCTTGATATGAAATTCAGGCTTCATGCCTTCAATGCTAAAATTGACCACTTGACTGCATGGATGGACCTCATGGAGGAGTGGCTAGACAAGCAGGGTGATTGCCTTGATGAAGCTGAGTGCTGTATCTCTGGACTGAAAGACATGTTCCCAGTCATGCAAAGGGCACTGCAGAAAATGGAAAATGTACTATGCAGAATCTCTGTGACAAATGAAGACCTCAGAGTGCACTTTCACAGAAATAATATCCGCATAATGGGCTTCCCAGAGTCCACCGATATTGGTAAATCAGAGACATTCATTGAATCACTCGACAGAAATTTTTGACCAAGCTAAGTTTTCGTATTTGTTGGTAGTTGAGTGTGCGCACATATCACTTGGCCCTAGTCCTCCGCCTGGTGCCCCACCCCGGACTATTATTGCTAGGCTACTTAATTACTGAGACACTGCAATACTCCTAGCATGAGAGAAAGGAAACCTCCAATATAAGGGTAGCAAATTATCGTTCTACCCAGGTTTCACCATGGTTGTTCAGGAAGTGAGAGCTTTCGATGAACCAAGAAGAGCTCCGGACACAAAGCGTCAAACATGGCATGCTCTATCCCACACACAGATATTTGGGAATCTGAAAGAGTCCCTGAAGTTTGCTAAGACTATTCCAGAACTCAAGAGGAGCAAGCTAACCATGCACAGAATCCCAACAAGAATCGGAAGATGAGAACGCTCTACACACCTCCTGCGGCAGAGGGGAAGGGGCTGACCTTGTAGCAGACCCACTAGCAGCAATTAACCTTTTGCATAGCCATGTGGATTTTCCAGATTGATCTAACACCATGAGTGAATGAATGCTTGGTGGATAACAGCATTAGGGGTATATGCCTGGTCTTATGAACAGTTGACGGATTGAATATTGAAATGGCAGTACGTTTATTGTTATTTGGTACAATAATCAGGGCCACAGGGATTGTCGGTGATGGTCTTTCCATGGGCTAAATGCTTTCCAATGGTTTTGTGAGAGAGTTGGGATGCCCAAAGCGGGGTAATTCACTGATAGTTGGGGTGTTCGTTGTGGGGGGAGTGAGGGGCTGGTTTGGTTTAGAGAATATTGCTGAATTATGTTCACTATCCGGGGTTAGACAGAGCATATTCGTTTCACTCGTCTGTCCACAATAGCCACTGCCAAATTGAATTTAGTCTGACCTCATCAGAGACACGTTTGTGGACTACAGACATCTATTACCTGACCCTCCTATGGCGAGGGGAGTGCCCCAGTAGAACTCTCTCAAGGTTGATAAAGAAGGTGTGTCTGCATAACATGATGCATACTATTAGGAGAACAAGCGGCAAAACTATGGGAGGTATTTAGTGAATATTACGACCATTTATACACAAGTGATAGGAATCCTCATCCAGCCACATTGAAGATTATCTCAATGGTGTGACCCTGGCATGGATTTAGGGAGGAGCTAGAACCTTATGTGGCCTAACGGCCAGAGCTGCCGACTTTGGAACTGTGAAACCAGGTTCGAGTCTCAGCGTCGGCTTATCCTGTGATTCTACGCAAATCAATTAATCTCCCTGTGCCTATCAAAAATGAATGTGTCCGTGTGTAATGTAACTGGTGCTCATGTAAAGTGCTTTAATACCTTCGGCTCATGTTCGCACTATATAAAACTGCAAAAATAAAACCCCAATAGACACTCATGAAATTTCACTTACAATTGAGGGACTACAGAATGGTAAAGCCTCAGACTTGGGAGAACTGATTGCCGAGTTTTACAAAACTATAAATCCCTCTTGGGGCTCTGGCTAGAAGACTTAGAAGACTTATATCAAAAAGCGGTGGAAAGTGGGTGCTCTCACTCACACCCAGGAAAGCAATGATCACGGTCATTTTAAAACTGGGTAAGGACCTCCAAGACAGAGGGTCATATAGGCTGTTGTCAGTACTTTAAGTGGGATGAAAAAACTGGGGGGTCTCTCAAAGGGCATGGCTTAAAAACAGGTAAGCTAAAAATATATGCTTTGCATATTGTGCCGCTCGGCTGGTATTTCTACTTCTGTCATTGCATCAAGATATATAATGCAACAAGTAACATTATACCTTCAACAAGCCAGGACTATTGGCTTTGTCAGTGGTTGTTAGTTGCATAAGATAAATAAGCAACAACTATGGCTTCGTTGTATAGAATATTGAAAATGCTTCAGTTCTGAAATGATGAGACCCTGAAAGAACGAGTCTCTTTGAAGTTACATCAAACGCAGTGAAGGGTGGTACTGCTGCAGAATTAAGATTTTTTTTTTTCACCCCGATTGTGAGGGCAGAAATGGGGAGCCCTATACGGACCCGCCTCAGCACCTGCTTTTTAGAACTGCTGGTTTCTGAGCACCGGCAGGACCCAGCCCACTTAAAGCCCTGACAGCTGTCACTCATGAACCTAGATAACAAGATTCTAGTCCACATAATAGCAAATAGACTCAGTCCACTAATGAGGAACTTGGTGCTCGCCATCAGTCCGGCTTCATTCCAGGACTTGCCACTTGCAATAATTTGAGGACACTGTTTGCTCTCAATCATCATATTCAGCCTGAGATTGACTCCCTGGTGGTTCTTCTTGATGCGGAAAAGGCATGTGACTTCCAAGAGTGGCCGTAAGTCTTTGCACATTGGGCATAAGCGAGAATATTCTTGGACTAATTTAATGACTCTATGTGGAAGCCATGGAGAGGTTATATGTAAGTGGCTGTATTTCAGGTATATATGGGTACACATCAGGGCTGCCCACTTTGCTGGTCCTCTTTGCGATCGTGGACGATATCTTGCTCTGTACAAGACACACGGCTCCAAAGCTGACCCCTTTATTAAAGAAATGGTGAAATTCGAAAAAGTATTGGGGAAACTGATTAATTGGGGGAAATTTAAGATGTTCCAATTGACGGAGTCTTCATGCAAATCTTGGCATGATTTTCCCTTACACTGGTGCGATGGATCAGTCCGCTATTTTGGTGAAATGATAAATGGAGACAAACTAGTCCATCAAGATAACTGTGAACCGGTTGTGGACAAGCTGTGTGGCTGGGTGGATCATGCCGCCCTTGTCGAGCCGAGTGCCCCTCATTAAAATGCTAATCCTTCCTAGGTTTCTATACCTAATTCGCAATATTCCTATCCCCAAGGTAAAACTTGTTTTGTAAAATTGTAAATACTACTCACCAGATTAGTGTGAGGCGGTAAGAACCCTGCACGGAAGTTGGAGATCCTCACATGGTCATTTGAACAAGGGGGATTCGTAATTCCCGACCTTGAACATTATGATCATGCGGCTCAGGCCCAATAATCCATGTATTGGTTGGATCCGCAGAGTAGGGCCCCACATTTAGTGACCAGATAGAGGGACCAGATACAGAGAGGAAGCCTACTAACTGGCATGGCAGTGCAGCTGAGCCGACCCCTACAGTGCATTCAGACTGTTCACTGCACTAATTGGTCCCTTTAGGCTACAGCTGGAGCACATGGATTTAGGATGGTCCTGCTTGACAACCCGGCTCTCCTCCCATACTGGAGAGGAGAGTTCAGCTCAAACTGATGAAAGCGGGCCTTCTCAAGTCCAGCCAGCTCTGCCCTGACCATAAATTTCTCACCATGTTCACAGTTCATGGACGGGAGGTAACTCAACCATAGAGAAAGATATGCAGAGAAGACATCCTGGGCGACATTCCCCCAAATTCTCTCCTCTGACACAAATCATTAAAGACCCAATGGGAAAGTGAGGGCTGTCCAGGCTCTATAAACTATATACTGTCTTGCTTGATAGTACCTCACTCAACAATAACAAAGTTGGAAGCTGATTTGGGGGATCCGATCGCACCCAACAGGTGTAGGTACTGTTGTACACAAACAAAACTGATTTCCATAAATTACAAACACAAACTCATCCACTTTAAGTTTTTACATAGATTGTTTTGCTCTCCCAGCTTTTTGCACATGATAGACCTCGCTAGATCTACATGGTGTGTACGCTGCGAGGAAGAGAAAGCAGGGTTCTTTCACCTAGTGTGGGAGTGCCCAATATTTGTGGAATACTGAGATGGTGTGCCGTGCAAGGCAGGGGAAATAGTGGTGATCACGATAGCATGCAACCCCAGGATGATGTTAATTGAGATACTTCTTTCAGAAGACAAGTTTCAATATTGATGTGGTTAGCAAAGCAAAGATTTCTGGTGACATGGATGAGGGACCCAGGCCCTAAAATAGTGGACTGGCAGAATGATGCAGCCAATAGCGAAATCATGGCTTTGGACTTTGCTGCCTTGCAGCATCCTAAGGCCAGACCACAAGAGCTATGGAAGCCACTGTGGCTGTACCTTCTCCGGTCACAGGAGAGTGATTCAAATTCTGGAGACCATAGATCTACACGATCATAAAGGCTATGTCACCAAATACAGAGATAATTAGGTTGGCAATGTCTGCTACATGATTTCAGGGTGCCAGTCATGGTAAGTTTGTGCCCAAGCCAAATCCAGTTCATTGCACATTGTGCACCTACATTTCTCTGGATGATATACCTAGCCTGAACCCTGACTGTTGCAAACATGTACAAGTTGATATGTTGTTTATTATTGACAAAGTTAAAAATAACATTAAAAAGCCATGCCCCAACCAAAACAAACTGTGGTAAAGGGTATAAGAAAGAATATTCAGCAAAAATACTGTGTTCACTCATGTAATGGTATGGTTAAAGATGAGCCACTCTGCTGTGTTCAGTCCCATCCTGGTTGTCACATCGAGAGTGCACAAGGTGATGTAGTGATCCTTCTTTATCTTTACAGTCAAAAATATGTTTAATAAGTAAGTGGTATGTTTAGAGATATATGCATATGTTTGCCAGCTGCCCCTCGATCAGCCTGTACTGGGAGACTGTGAGTAATATCATTGAGGAAATGTTGGGTGTTAGAATTAAGCTGAGCCCCAAGCTGGTACTGTTAGGGGTCGATACTGTAGCACACAGCCTTTTGAGTAGACCTCAGCGGTGTCTGCTGTTCTACCTAGTGCTTCTTGCTAGAAGGGAGATCTGTAAACACTGGATAGAGCAAATATATCCATCCACAGTGGACTAGCTAAAGGTTTCTCACCAGACCGGCAGGTTGGATTTAGGGAGTACTCGAGGCAGGACGAATGTGATCTGGGCTGATTTTTCTAGGTGAATTGGTATGTTGGTTCTGAAAAGTTGAGTAGTCCCATGATTACACCCAAGCACTAATAAGATACAGGCTCTCAGCCCAGGTTGGTGTGGTGGGGCCAATGCAAGTGCATCAGGCTGATGGCCAGTCCCCCAACACAGTATAGCCTGAGTTTGCAGCAGCCTTGGTGATATGAGGACCCAAAAAAGGTGATATGCTTGAGCTAGGCGGGATGGGACTGCACTATAGGCTGTAAAACATGATCAGTGTACTTCCCTACATTCTCACAAAAACTGCTTATGATGGGTCTGAATGGAGCATCCCAAACTATTTTATGCACTTTTGTAAACAGGTACATTTGTGGTTGGTAAAGGATAGATCCTGGTATTTTGAATGATCCAACCCATATCTTAAGCTTCCAATTAAATGTTTTTTAGAGTGGATCAAAAGGAAGTTGTTGGGTCCTGGTTTAAAGATATATAGGCAGTTCGGGCTGGACTGTTCCCATGAGGCACAGGGTCAAGACTGATTTGCATATAGCTGGGTCTGAACTGAGGTGGCAAAGTGAGCTAAAGAATGATGATGGACTCAACCCAGATCTGTGACTGGGGTGAGTGTCTGAAAAGTTTCAGCACTCCGTCCATCATCTCCTTGTGTTTGCTTTGTTCGCCCTAAGTTGGCAGGGTATGCCCAGACGTGGGTACCTTGCTCACTTTGTCACTGGATTTAAGCTAGCCTGGCTGATGAAGGGTGTTACCCAGAAACCGGTCCCAGGATGCTTGTTTACGGTTCAAGGAAGACCTGGCTTGGCAGTTCGGGCTGGACTGTTCCCAAGAGGCACAGGGTCAAGACTGATTTGCATATAGCTGGGTCTGAACTGAGGTTGCGAAGTGAACTAAAGAATGATGATGGATTCAACCCAGATCTGTGACTGGGGTGAGTGTCTGAAAAGTTTCAGCACTCTCTCCATCATCTGGTTGTGTTTTCTTTGTTCGCCCTAAGTTGGCAGGGTATGCCCAGACGTGGGTCCCTTGCTCACTTTGCCACTGGATTCAAGCTAGCCTGGCTGATGAAGGGTGTTACCCAGAAACCGGTCCCAGGATGCTTGTTTCCGGTTCAGGGAAGACCTGGCTTGGCAGTTCGGGCTGGACTGTTCCTATGAGGCACAGGGTCAAGACTGATTTGCATATAGCTGCGTCTGAACTGAGGTTGCGAAGTGAACTAAAGAATGATGATGGATTCAACCCAGATCTGTGACAGGGGTGAGTGTCTGAAAAGTTTCAGCACTCCGTCCATCATCTCCTTGTGTTTGCTTTGTTCGCCCTAAGTTAGCAGGGTATGCCCAGACGTGGGTCCCTTGCTCACTTTGCCCCTGGATTCAAGCTAGCCTGGCTGATGAAGGGTGTTACCCAGAAACCGGTCCCAGGATGCTTGTTTCTGGTTCAGGGAAGACCTGGCTTGGCAGTTTGGGCTGGACTGTTCCCATGAGGCACAGGGTCAAGACTGATTTGCATATAGCTGGGTCTGAACTGAGGTGGCGAAGTCAGCTAAAGAATGATGATGGATTCAACCCAGATCTGTGATGGGGGTGAGTGTCTGAAAAGTTTCAGCACTCCGTCCATCATCTCCTTGTTTTTAAAGATATATATAGACCATTTAAGCATGAGCGTGTTCATTGACTTAGCGTACATAATGCTCGGGTCTGTAGACAAGTGCTCCCCTTTGTCAGCTATTCTAAATATTATGCGTCTGTCTTCAGCCAGTTTCATGATGCCTCTGCATTTTTTAATTTTTGTTCATGTTCTTGAATTTAAATAGATATTGCAACACCACATATTCAAAAAGGTCTATGGAGTTATTGCTGAAGGTGTGATCAAATCTGGACTGTGGTTTAAATGTTTTCTACTTTACTTCAGTGGCTGTTACTACTTTGAGACATTTCTTGGATATTGTGATAGACAATCTAATTGATAACCACAAATTTATCAAATTAAATTCAAATTTTAGTTGATCATAACAATCAGTAGGAAATGAATGAAGTACCTTTTTGGAGAACATTAATTTCCATTTTGTTGAATTCTCTAGAGCACGGGTACTCATAGTACGGCCTGCGGGCCGCCAGCGGCCCGGCAAGCCTTCCTTGGCGGCCCGCGGACCTTGCAGACATCGTACCTGTGTTTTTAAAAAAATTTTACAGTGTGTCAGCAAACACAGACTCTGCTCTATGGGGGCCGGGCGATTCCGATAGTCCGAGTGGAGCTGCAAGGGCGCTAAGAGGTGAAATACAACAAAGCCTCGTTATCATGCAAATTGTCTTTTAAAGACCTGTGAAGTACTCGGGTGCGGCTGTGTGCGCGCCCGGGAAGCTGTCTCAGCCCAGGCTGCCACACACGCGGGGTGAGGTGACAGAGAATGATAGAGGACAGCAGGGTGTGAGAGCCAGGTGAGGTGACGGAGGGCAGCAGGGAGTGAGAGCCGGGTGAGGTGATGGAGGGTAGCAGGGTGTGAGAGCTGGGTAAGATGGCAGAGGGTTACAGAGGGCAGCAGGGAGTGAGAGCCGGGTGAGGTGACGGAGGGCAGCAGGGAGTGAGAGCCGGGTGAGGTGACGGAGGGCAGCAGGGAGTGAGAGCCGGGTGAGATGGCAGAGGGTGACAGAGGGCAGCAGGGAGTGAGAGCCGGGTGAGGTGGCAGAGGGCAGCAGGGAGTGAGAGCCGGGTGAGGTGGCAGAGGGCAGCAGGGAGTGAGAGCCGGGTGAGGTGACAGAGGGCAGCAGGGAGTGAGAGCCGGGTGAGGTGACGGAGGGCAGCAGGGAGTGAGAGCCGGGTGAGATGGCAGAGGGTGACGGAGGGCAGCAGGGAGTGAGAGCCGGATGAGGTGACAGAGGGTTGCAGGGAGTGAGAGCCGGGTAAGGTGACAGAGGGTTGCAGGGAGTGAGAGCCGGGTAAGGTGACGGAGGGCAGCAGGGAGTGAGAGCCGGGTAAGGTGACGGAGGGTGACAGAGGACAGGGAGTGAGAGCCGGGTGAGATGGCAGAGGGTGACAGAGGGCAGCAGGGAGTGAGAGCCGGGTGAGGTGTGCGTTAAGAGCCTGTGATGTGATGCTTCCCGCCAGCCTGTAGTCAGAGAGTTGAGCCAAGGCCAGGGAGCTCAGGCCTGGTAGGGAGACAGAGAGGGAGACAGGGAGACAGAGAGAGAGGGAGACAGAGAGAGAGGGAGACAGAGAGAGGGAGAGGGAGACAGAGGGAGAGGGAGACAGAGAGAGAGGGAGAGGGAGACAGAGAGCGAGGGAGACAGAGAGCGAGGGAGACAGAGAGGGAGACAGAGAGAGAGGGAGACAGAGAGAGAGGGAGACAGAGAGAGAGGGCGACAGAGAGAGAGGGAGACAGAGAGAGAGGGAGAGGGAGACAGAGACAGAGGGAGACAGAGCGAGGGAGACAGAGAGAGGGAGACAGAGAGAGAGGGAGACAGAGAGAGAGGGAGACAGAGAGAGAGGGACACAGAGAGAGGGACACAGAGAGAGCGACACAGAGTGGGAGGGAGACAGAGTGGGAGGGAGACAGAGTGGGAGGGAGGGAGACAGAGAGGGAGGGAGACAGAGAGGGAGGGAGAGACAGAGAGGGAGGGAGAGACAGAGGGACGGAGACAGAGGGACGGAGACAGAGGGAGACAGACAGAGAAAGCCAGACAGAGGGAGGAGGGCGACAGATGGAGGGCGACAGAGGGAGGGCGACAGAGGGAGGGAGACAGAGGGAGGGAGACAGAGGGAGGGAGACACAGGGAGGGAGACAGGGAGGGAGACAGGGAGAGAGAGGGAGGGAGACAGGGAGGGAGACAGGGAGACAGAGAGAGAGGGAGGGAGACAGAGAGAGGGAGGGAGACAGAGAGAGGGAGGGAGACAGAGAGAGGGAGACAGAGAGAGGGAGGGAGATACAGAGGGAGACAGACAGAGAGGGAGACAGAGAGAGGGAGACAGAGAGGGAGGGAGACAGAGAGGGAGGGAGACAGAGAAGGAGGGAGACAGAGAGGGAGGGAGATGGAGAGAGGGATACAGAGGGAGAGACAGAGGGAGAGAGAGGGAGGGAGACAGAGAGAGAGACAGAGAGAGAGAGGGAGACAGAGGGAGAGACCGAGAGGGAGACCGAGAGGGAGACCGAGAGGGAGACAGAGAGGGAGACAGAGAGGGAGACAGAGGGAGAGACAGAGGGAGGGAGACAGACCGAGAGAGAGGGAGGGAGACAGACAGACGGAGGAGGGCGACAGGCAGAGGGAGACAGAGGGAGACAGGGGGAGACAGAGGGAGACACAGAGGGAGGGAGACAGAGAGAGGGAGGGAGACATAGACAGAGAGAGGGAGTGAGACAGAGGGAGACAGAGGGAGAGACAGAGGGAGAGACAGAGGGAGGGAGACAGAGACGGAGGGAGACAGACAGAGAGAGAGGGAGGGAGACAGACAGAGAGAGAGAGGGAGGGAGACAGACGGAGAGAGAGGGAGGGAGACAGACAGGGAGGAGGGCGACAGGCAGAGGGAGACAGAGGGAGGGAGACAGGGAGGGAGACAGAGGGAGACAGGGGGAGACGGGGAGACACAGAGGGAGGGAGACATAGAGACAGAGGGAGGGAGACATAGAGACAGAGAGAGGGAGGGAGACCGAGAGAGGGAGGGAGACAGAGGGAGACAGACAGAAGGAGACAGACAGAGGGAGACAGACAGAGGGAGACAGACGGAGGGAGGGAGACGGAGGGAGGGAGACAGACAGAGAGAGACAGAGAGAGGAGGGAGACAGAGAGAGGAGGGAGACAGAGGGAGGGAGAGAGAGAGGAGGGAGACAGAGGGAGGGAGACAGAGGGAGGGAGACAGAGGGAGGGAGACAGAGGGAGGGAGACAGAGGGAGGGAGACAGAGGGAGGGAGACAGGGAGGGAGACAGAGAGAGGGAGAGAGAGAGAGAGAGAGAGAGAGAGAGGGAGAGAGAGAGGGAGAGAGGGAGAGGGAGAGAGAGATAGAGAGAGGGAGGGAGGGAGACAGAGAGAGGGAGACAGACAGTGAGAGAGGGAGGGAGGGAGACAGAGAGAGGGAGGGAGACAGACAGACAGACAGAGACAGAGAGAAAGAGAGAGAGAGAGATGTGTATGCCGGTCCGGTGGCTCAGTGGACGAAGGCGTCCGCTGCAGGGGCCTGTGTTCCACCTCATGGTCACAATTTTGTTTTGCTCTAGCCCCGCCCCCTCCCCCAATGACCCCGCCCCCACAGGTGCGGCCCTCGGCCACAAACCACACTGTAAATTTGGCCCCCAAGAGAAAGTTTGTGAGTACCCATGCTCTAGAGAAACTATTGATGATTAATGTTCCATTTGGCTCCTGAGATTTCTTTAGTATTTTTCCCTCCTAGGTTTTTGTTTTCTGTAGTGTAAGCACTCATTTATTTTGCATCATAATTTTAAAGATTTATTTGTTTTGTTCTCTGCTGTGATGGGGAGTTTTGCTGCCTCTATTAAATCATAAATTTCAATTGCCCATTCGGTTGTATTCATCAGTATTTTCTAATGTTTTTACATCGTTTTCATTTGTATTTGCCTAGTAGATTTATGCAGATAGGCACGACTACAAAAGAGGGTTGGACATGGCCCCGCATATAAATTTGTGTATTTGTGTCTGAGAATTAAGAAATACCTGTCTCCTGATGTTTTGTTTGACTACTACATATATCCTTTGAGAAGCATGTAAAAAATGTCACCAGGTGGCACTCAGTAGTAGTCCATAAGACTGGTCTTCTCTAACATTTCTGCTCTGCCATCTCATGTTCTATCCCAATCTTGTAATCTTCCCTGAACAATGCACATTAATGCCCCTTCTACTTCCAACTTCACGAGAATCTTCCTTTGGTTGTTTTTTTCTATCCCTTTTCTTCTTCCCAGGTACCCACCCACCTCTGTACTTTCTTATTTTTGTCTATCGTACCCTTTTCCTGTTTCATGTTGCTCGATTGTCTTCCTCATATTTCTGTTACCCATTCGTTCCAGTGCATGGCTCACACCCTATTGATCTATCCTTCCCTACCATTAATTGTTGTAGTATTAAGTGTCGTTACTACCCACACCCATATCACCACCTTCAGGTTAGCTCTGTTGTGGGACTTGTTATCCTGTACTTACTTACTTACTTATGCCTTCTACCCCTCCTGGGGTATAAGCCATCAACCAGGACTTCCCAACCATCTATGTCCTGGGCTTTTCTTTCAATCTGAGTCCAGGTGTAACTCATCTACTTTCAGTCAGCCTTGAGGCCTCAGTGCCAGGTGTTTCCTGGCCTTGCTCTGTTCTTTTTCCCTTGAAGGTGCCAGGTAAGGTCTTGCCTGGTGGTGTTTAATGCAGTCTTGCCTGGTGGTGTGACCTATCCAGCCTCAGCATCTTATCATGATTTCTTTATGAGCAGAGAGTTGGAAAGTCTGCTGCCATAGGTCGTGGCTGCTGATGGTATTTGGCCAGTGGATTTAGCAGATTTTCCTTAGACAGTTCTTGATGACTTTGTTGGTGGTGGTCACTGTTGTCCTCCAAGTTTCTGCTCCTTACAGCAGTCCTGCCAAGTACCAGGCATCAGGCGTTACTCTAACGCATTTCAATGTGGTACTCCTCATTACCGCACTGAAATGCATTGTCACGCATAATGCATAGTTTCTCACAGCTGTCACTAAAGTGCTGCCTTGCTGTTGAAACTGTGTGGCAGCATGCTGTGCCCCCGCTGCTCTCGCAGTTCAGCTATTAAGGCTGCTAGCAGGGTGAAGGTTCACACTCACACTGCTAGAATGTATGGCTGTGAATCCCCGCAAAGCGTCCGGCCCAATCAGGTTGTGTGCTTCTGGCCAGCGCCGCAGGGGGACATCATATCCTGCTGCCAGAGACGGTCTGGGAAGTTTGTGGAGAAAAGCGGCAGCTAGCTAGTGTGTTTCGCCCGGCTCTGCAAATTCTATTACATTGGCGCTTGTAGCGTCGCGCTGGGTGCTGCAGGCAGCTCGTACCGGCCGCGTGCACTGCTATTAGCCATTTTCTTTACCCTCCCCCGACCCCAATTTCAATACTGCCGGGCCCGAGGAAGTCGGAGAGGAGTGAGTAATCTGGGTTGTAGCGGCCGCCAGGACAGAGTTTGCGGCAGCTTGTCACTGGATGGGCCAGCCTGGGACTCACTGGACAGGCACCCTGGAGGGTGACTATTAACTAAGGTGGCCGGCCGAGGCAGTTTTACAGAAGCCTTGATCCGGAGTTCCAGGGTTGCCGTGCTGTGTGTCGCCATCGACTGGGAGTACTGGAGAGCGGCCCTCGGTGGCAGGCAGCATGGGCAGTGACCTGCTCCGCGATTTCGCTGTTGCACTCTAGTCTGTGCTGGCCCTATCTTTGTGGAAGCCAGCTTTCTAGTCTCGCAACTGAGCATCGACTTGTTGCTTCATTTTGTTCAGGATGACTCTGTTGAACACTTTGCCTGGGGTTGATAGAAGAGATATCCCTCTGCAGTTTGCGCAGTTATGCAGGTCACCCTTCTTGGGGAGCTTGATGAGCTATCCCTCCTTCCAGTCTGGCACCTTTTACTCTTCCCAGATCCTTCTAAACATGGCGTAGAGCATGTCTACTGATGTTTCAATGTCTGCGTTTGCAGGAATGTTGTCAGGTCCTGCTGTCTTCCCATTTCTCTGATGTTTGATGGCTTGCCATATTTCTTCCTTTGTTGGTCTGCTGCAGTCGATTGGCAAGTCCTTATCAGCTTGCTGTATGTCTGGTGGAGACTGTGGCATGGGATGGTTCAGAAGTTCTTCAAAGTGCTCCAGCCATGTTCGTTGTTGGCCTTCGTTACCCATGATTGTCTTCACAGCTTTGTCTTTACCAGGTCTTTCTGGCGTGCTGTATCTGCCGGAGAGTTTCCTTGTTATGTTGTAGAGTTCTTTCAAGTTTCGATGCCTTGCTGCTTTTTGGGTTTCTGTGGCAAGACCATCGCTTGTCTGCTCTTAAGCTTCTCTTTGTTTCCTTTTGGTTTTGGTGTACTTGCTTTGAGCTTTCACTTTTTCTGCTCTGGTTGGGCTGGTGTTGGCTGCAGCTTTCTTTGCCTTTCTTGGATTTTGCAGAGAGTCTCGTTGGAGATCCATTCTTTATGCTGGTGTTTCTTGGAACCCAGTACTCCTGGCATGTTTATTTCACTGTTTCTTTGATCTTCTCTCACTGACTTTCTACTGAGTATCTGCCATCCTCTAATTCTTGCAGGACTTGAAACTTGTTACTGAGGGTGACTGAGTATTCACACCATTTCTGTGCATCTTTGATGAGGGTGGTATTATATCGCTGGTGTTCGTTTGTCAGTTCCATACAAGGTGATGGTCTGATGCTTCGTCCTACCCTATCATTACTCCCACGTCCTTCTTGGTAATGCAGATATGGTCATGGTTGAATGGCCTGGTAACACCCATGGTGCCTTGTGTATTCTTTTGTGTGGAATACATTATCGCCTATCACCGGAATGTTCAGGGCACAGACATCTGCGAGCTCTTTCACCATTCTCGTTCATGTCGCCAAGGCCATGGTTGCCCATGACTTCATATACCCAGTGTTGTTACTTCCACTCTTAGCATTAAGGTCCCCCATCAGTATGGTGATGCCTCTCTCAAGGCATTTCTCCAGGATGGACTGGAGTCTGTTGTAAAACTGTTCTTTTTCCTCTTCTTTGTTGTCATTTGCAGGTGCATAGCACTGGAAAACATTAATGTTGTGCTCTTTCTTTGTGCGGAAGGTCGCTGTGATGAATCTGGGACCATGGGCTTCTCATCCAATCAGAGATCTATTGGCTGCTGGCATTAGCATCAGTGCTACTCTCTGAGTATGTGGGACGTTCTCCTACTTGTGTTCAAAATACAGCAGCATTCCTCCTGGAGCCAGTCTTTTGTGTCAGGACTGTGTCCATCTGGTCTCATTGATGCCAAGCAGGGCAAGGTTGTATTTGTTCATTTCCGCTGCCACTTGTGCTGTCTTGCTTGTCATGTACATTGTCCTCACATTCCATGTCGCGATAGTGATGGTCTTGGTGGAAAGCAGGTGGATCGGCTTTGTTGCTTCCAGGGATCTCTGCGTTTCACCACAAGGTGTCATAGCTCTCTTTTAATAAGAGTCCTCTCTCCCCAAAGCTGGGATGTCTTTTGGTTGACGTTTCTGTAGCTAGGATTGTTTTACATGGTGGGGCAGCTAGCCCCATGCATAACCCTCCTCCTTTTGCAGCTGGGTTTGGAACCGGGCATGGCTGAGTTTGTTAACCTGTATTACCTGCAAATCACTCAAGGTGACACACTACATAGTATTATTAGCTTAAAGCAAAGAACACTACTGACATAACCTCTTCAGGTTGACATTGAGATAACTATTAATTCTACCCTCGCTTTTGCTGCAATTCCCCGGCTCTTCTCTACACTCCCTCACTTTCCAGTTTTGACTTATTTATGTCCTTCACTTGCTCTACTTGTCAGACATTTTTCACAGATTATTTCAATCAAAGGGGCTTTCAAATTTCTAGTGTTCCCCACTAACCGTGACACGGGGTACCCAGTCTAAGATGGAAGGTGGCCTTTCTACACCCATGGACTCTCCTTCTAGCTGTGAACAAACCACTCATGGCTTAGCTCAAAGGGGAAGTGTCAGGTTGAGTATGGTTGCAGGTCAACACAGTCACTGCAGTTGCAGTAAAGATGTGACTGTCCAGTTAAGGACATGAGGTTTTTCTAAATCTACAACACTATAAAAATGTCTTGAAATGCATATTTACCTAAAAAATTAGGACTCAATACCAAAACGAGATACAAATTAAGTATGCAAAAAAGAGGTCATAAGTAAAATATTAGGGCCCAAAATGTACACACAATCTCCTAAATGCAGTCACCAATTGATTTTTTGCACAAAAACACTTCTATAAAAAACACAATGTACCACAAGCAGATATGACCAAAGACGGTTACATGAGTCACATACTGTTTGCAAGCCTATGCCTTTTGCAACCACTATATAATTACGAACACCACTCTAATAAAATCACAGATCAGTCTCTTGCCAAAACCTCAGTATTTTGTATTGAGTTCCTACTGGCCAAGAACACTGAAAACTGAGTGAAAGACAACACTGTGGCAAACGCTAAAGTCAACAAACAGTAACTCAGCAAAGTTGCAAACAATCTGGAATTTGGAAAATAGAACTGAAGTGGTCAACAGAGAACCTTCTGAAGGTGCAACACCAGAGTCAGACCATTAAGCAGTGGCCTGCGGGCCCATACTACAAAAGGGCACTTGCAGGACCATTCACACCCTTCCCTAGCTGGCTAGCACAGAGGTCAACAAAATACTGAACCTCTGCACACAAAAGCAGTCTCAGTAGTGGGGTTCAAAAACAATAAAAGGGGGTGCAATGAGGAGGTGTGCTTCACAGGTGGTGTCACCACCCAGCTCCCCTGCACTTGATGATATGTGTTTCTGCTTCATCTGGTCTCTCTAGAGAAAAGAGATGGCGTCTGGGTTCTCTGTCTGTGGCACTCAACTCATTGGGCTCTCTCAGGCTTAGAGACAAGAATGTCAGCAGTACCAAAGCAAACCAGTCAAGCTACATCAGGGCCTTCAAACTTTGACCCAGCCAAGACAAACGGACAGACATCAGTACCATGCTCTAGAAGCACCATGCACGGTCCAAACAGGTATGTCAATGTCAGTGAGATCTTTCACAAATTGGAGTAGCACTCCCGCTTCAATGTGAAGTCCTTGGCAGTAGGTCTTTTCATACTGCCAATCAGAGTGAGTGCATCCTTTCAGTTTTGAAATCCAACCAGGTTTGGGCAGAGGTCCACTAATAAGAGGGTCATTTGGGAAGACCTTTGCATCCCTGCTTTCGAAAATGGACTTAGGTTGCCAGTGCCTACATGGAACTGGCCATGTTAAATGTCCAGGGACCTGCAGTAGTGGAAAACTTTGCATATTCCCCTCAGAGAGTTCCTAGGATAAGGGAAAAAGGCGAGAAACGTAGGAAATCTGGCTGCTCTTGTTGATCTCTGGGCTGCACACACACACACACACGCACACACACACACACACACACACCCACACACACGTGTAATAGTTAGGTGTGATAAAAAAAAACCTTAGAAATTAACTGAAAAAACCAAAGGTGAAAGTAATGTTATAGTTAGGTGAATTTGTCAGTGACAACATTATCGTTTTGAACTAAAACAAACACAGAAATTACCCAGTTATAGCTAGCAGCTGCTTATGACCTCATATATGACATCGCTCATGACATGTTCTATGACATCATTTCAAAACTGAAAGAATGCACTCACTCTGATTGGCAGTATTTGAAGACCTATTGCCAAGGACTTCACATTGAAGCGTGAGTGCTACTCCAATTTTTGAAAGATCTCACTGACAGGTAATATATATGTTTTCCTGGAGAAAGGAGATTGTAATGCGATATATGTGTATATATATATATATATGTATATGTACATCTTCATGAATTAAAACGATTTTTTAAGCAACACAGCCTGAGCCGGTGTACTTCTTTTTATGGAGAAAGGAGGATTTGTTGGTGTAAATATTCAGGAAGCCTCGCTCCTGAAGCACTGGCCGCCCTGTCAAGGTCGTGGGCTCCTTGCGAGGCAACGTGGAGTTGGTGATTAATATGTGGGAGCCTGACCTGCTTGCCCCGTGAGAAAAGAAAGGATTTCTCACTGTGTGGAAAGTGAGGGATGCAGACGGATGTAATTCCTACATTGCTGGCTGATGTGGCTTTTAAAAGAAGTAAGTGAAGATTTAAAAGCTGAATGTGCATCTGTGGCACACTGAACTTTTTCGCAAAGGGAACAATACATAATTGGAAAGAAGGTTTTTAGCGCTGAAGCATTGAAATGACATTTATTTTATTGCGCTATTCTCCATTCATTTAAGGCAAGTTACTAGTTCCCTTGCGCACTCTGAGGATAAATACGGCCTGCGTTTAAATGAAGTCACGTGGGCAATTTGAAAAACAGAGAGAAACTTTCCCGCGATCAAGGCTCTGTTGAGCAGAAACGTTGGGATAGTGAGCCTTTTGCCGATTCATGAATTAAAACGATTTTTGAAGCAACACAGCCTGAGCCGGTGTACTTCTTTTTATGGAGAAAGGAGGATTCGTTGGTGTAATATATAAATATATATATATATATATCTATCATAACCTACTGGCAGTGGGTAGTTATAGTTCGGACCTAGTTTCCAAAGGAGAAGTGTTTTGACAATAACTTTGACGCCGTTTGATGAATCCTCACATAATTTTCAAAACCAGTTTGCCCCTTACTTCAGCTGGTGTGTTGAAAGTTTTTGAGTGATCCATCAAGCGGGGCCGACAAAAAGAGAGGTCCCAAAACACGTTTCCCCAATGCAATTTCCCGTAGGGATTTTGAACACTACAGCACATACAGCTGAACGGAGTATTCCAAATTTGGCAGAAAGCTAGCTCTTAGTCCAGAATGCCCTCTTATTAGTGAAATACGCCCTCTACGCTGGGATCGATAAGTCTCTGCTCCGCAAACTCCAGACCATACAGAACACCGCAGCCAGACTCGTCCTCGGCATCCCTCGACACGAACACATCACCCAACACCTATGTAACCTCCACTGGCTCCTCATTGAGAAGAGTCACCTTCAACATACTCACCCACGCCTACAAATGCCTCCACAACACAGGACCCCAATACCTCAACGAGAGAATCTCCTTCCACGTACCCAAGAGAAAGATGCGACCCGCCGACCTCACCCTCGCCGAAACCCCACGCATCCGCAGAGCCAGAACAGGTGGAAGAGCCTTCTCCTACATCGCGGCCAAGACCTGGAACAAGCTCCCGATCGACATCAGACGCACCCCCTCCCTGAACATCTTCAGGAAGACACTCAAGACCTGGCTCTTTGACTGAACGGAGCTGACTACCCCCCCACCCCCCAGCGCCTTGAGACCCTCACGGGTGAGTAGCGCGCTTACAATTCCCCTGATTGATTGATTGATTGAAGGCGTGCTTTTTGTTATTTGGTGTAAATCTGTTCAGTAGTTTCAGAGAAATTAACTTAAAACCAAATTTGTATATCTAGATAAACTGACCCTCTGCGGATCCACCCGTGGTGAATCTGCAGCTCCGCGCGAGAAAGCAAGGTTCTGATTGGCTGGCCACACCTTCACAAAAAAAGGTGCGGCCGCCACTTTATATCTCGGGAAACAGTTCCCGGGGTGAAAAGTTGCTTGCATACTAATTGAAGGGGTCAGGTGAGAGCTTTCCTGAACCCTTGTGCATGTTATAAATGAGGTGAAAGCATGTTTAATGAGTAGTAAAATGCCAGAAAATGTTTTTTTGTTCCCTCGTGAGATCCGTGGAACCGCCACGGAGCCCAGTGTGGCCACCCATGTAACTCAGTGTATCTCGTCATGAAGTTGCATGGGGGGCCACGCTGAGTGTCACGGTGGATCCACAGATTCATGAAAAAACCCAACCGAATTGGGCTTCGTCGCAAGTTACAAGGAAAGGGTTAAAGAAATACTGACCATTTAGAAGTGGTATAACAACAGAGAAAGATGAAGGGATGCCTATGATTTGTTAACTATAGAAGCATAAGTAAGAGCACCTGGTGAAGGGTAGTCATATTAGCTGCTTTTTATACTGAGAGAGGAGGTGGTTTGCAGGAGTTCTGACTGGAAATTTGAAATGAAAACAGATGTTACAGACATGGAAATAAAACTAAGAGAACAGTAAGGAGCTTTTACATGTATGTTAATTAGGTTGTAGTATATAAAATATTATATATATATATATATATATATATATATTTTTAATTTATTTTTATTGGCATTTCGTATAGATCTTTACAATCCACAAACGGCAGACATATATTTGCATCCATAGGTAGCATAACATCAGGAGTTGTTATTAAAGTACATTCCAGGGTATAGTTAAACGTTAACAATTGTATCACCATAGTATTAACCTGAGATTGTTTTAACATAGCAGACCAATTCACTATATTCTCTTATACATCTTGTTGCTTATTCTGCTGTTTACCTGGATTTTCCTTTTTTTTGGTTAATTTTTATATGTGTGTATGGGCGGTTATCGGCCACACTGTAGGGAGTAACATCATTGTTCTAAATTAAAGGATTTATTTTTTATAAACCACAAAAACCTTGAACATAAACTGGTGCAGAGGAGTGGTAGTATAGTATTGTCTATCTGTTTGTTACCGATGTATCGATACCCAGGAGGGTCGCACAGGGGTATGGACAGGGAGGGGGAGGAATTCTTCCTTCTCGACAGTCTCTTTCATTAAACTAGTCTCGGCTCGCCATGTTGCACAAGCGTGGGAGCCTCACATGGTCAAGTTTGCACCTATGAGATTGGACTGTGATATTATATTTCAGGGTCCCCTCCTGGGGCAACCCCCTCCTCTTCCCCATCGTCACTACTGGTACGGTGTGGTTGTTCCCATTCCGCTATCAATTCTTTCCACTGCTCAGCTATGGGGCGCTGCCTCAGCCCCCTGGCTTCCTCCCAACATAACGCTCATCCCTCTGCTCCAGCCCAATTAATCATATCTTAATTCCAATTTTCAGTCTTGGGCCCATGCATTGATTTCCATTCCAGCGCTATTCAACGCTTAGCTAGGCCCAGGGTTAGGCCAAGTAGCCTATTCCCAACTTTTCTCTTAGGCGGTCGAGGGAAGAGTCCCAGCAAACACACCTTCGCCGTGCAAGCCAGCTCCCTACCTAGGACTTCTCTAAGTTTGGACATAAACCTTCCCAGTAGGGGCGTAGTTGCCGGCATTCCCACGTCATATGTATAAAGTCTGCATCAGGGTGGGCACATCTTGGGCACTGCCGCACGTCCCCTCCATAGGTGATGTTAAGACTGTGGGGAGTCATGTAGGTCGTATGTATGAAGTTGAATTGTACATATTTTAGGCGTGTATTGCGGGAGATCTTTTTAGGGGACTGCAATATCTTACCCCATTCAGCATCTGTGAACTCCCCCCCCCCCCCCCTATTCTCTCCCATCTTTCTCTCAAGCCGCGCAGGGGCTCCAGGGACGCTTCAAGTAAGGCAGCATAGAACCATTTTACTTGGTGTCCAGCCGTACCCAAAGTGAGCAGTGCGTGTAGGATTAGGTGTGTCTCAGGCTCCTCCCTTCCCCTACCCCATAATTGACCAAAAGTTCGGCTCAGAGCCTTCTAAAGTAAAAACTGGCCTGGGGGCAGCCCACAACTGTCTACCAACTCTTCAAAAGGGACGAGAGTTTTCTCCACATAGCAGTCTCCTATGTTCTCCAACCCTGCTTCAGTCCAAGGAAGCAATTGGGCTGTTGAGAATATCGACATAGGTGTTCCATGTGGTAAGCCCACCAGAGGAAGCATAGGCGAGTATTTCGGGGCCCTTTTTACCTTGGTTAGGGATCTTTTCCAAGCCTGTAGGGCAGTAGTCTGCAGTACCGAGTTGTACTGAGTGTGGGTAGTCGGGGCCACTAGTTTAGCTACTAAAAGACTGGGGTGACCAGCAGGTTGCAATAGACAGGTGCCCTCCTCATTTACTCCCTCCAACCATTGTGCCAGCCATTGTAACTGGGCAGCAAGCATGTAGAACTTAAAGTTCGGCGCTCCCAATCCTCCTTCAGCCATGGGACGCTGCAATATCTTTAGAGAGACTCTCTGGCGCCCATCCCCCCACACCAGTTCCCGCAATAAAGAGTTCAGCGACCGGAACCAACCAGCAGTCATCAATATTGGTAAATTAACAAAATAATATAAGAGGCGGGGTAACATAACCATCTTGGACAAGGAAATCCTAGCCATAATGGGGAGCTGCAGAGTGCGCCAAAAGAGAACACAGGACCCAAGGGATCGCACAGCTCTGCCCAAGTTTCCTTCCCTCAAATCCTCTAGTGAATGGAAGATATGGATAATCAGGTATTTAAATGTGTGGGAGGTCCAGAGGATATCCCTGCGCAGAGCCTCAGGTCTAGGGAGTGGGCCCGCCACGGGGAACAAATACGTTTTGGCTTTGTTGACCCGGAGGCCTGATCTTTGTTCAAAGCACTCCTTGATTTGTAAAGTTGTAGTGACGCATTTCCTAGGTACACCAGCAAATCATCTGCATAAAGTGAAATGATATGTACTTGAGTACCCACCTTAAGACCATATCCATCACCCCCAGTCTGATTCTCTTGGCAAGTGGCTGTATCTCTAGAGCAAACAAAAGGGGCGAGAGCGGACACCCCTGTCGCATGCCTCGGAGAACCCTATATTGACCAGAAATTGTTTTGCCTGTCTTGACCCTCACAGTGGGGGTTGCATAGAGGAGCCGTACCCATTTCACCCAATCAACCCCAAGGCCCATGCGCAGCATAACTTTGAATAGATACTCCCAGCCAAACGTGTCGAAGGCCTTTTCCAGGTCAATCAACAGGACCGCCGCTTGATGGTTAAGTAATGTTTCCGCTTGGTACAGGATAGAATAGAGTCTGCGAAGGTTGTAGGAGGTATTGCGGGATGGGATAAACCTGTTCTGATCAGGGTGTATGAGAGCTTTCATATGGGGAAGTAACCTGCTCGCTAGGACCTTACTAAGAATTTTAAAGTCTAGGTTGAGCATGGAGAGGGGCCAAAAATCCACCACTCCAGCACCCACCTCTTTGGTCTTGGGGAGGGGGATAACAAGCGCAGTCTGAGTGGTGTCAGGGAGTTCCCCCCGCTCCAACGATTTAGCGTATAAAACCTCTAATTGTGGCGCCAGGCTAGTTACAAATTTCTTATAAAATTCTGCCGGAAGGCCATCTGGGCCCGGCGTTTTACCTGGCGCCATGTCCGCAATGGCCGCGCAGATTTCTTGTTGCGTCACTGGGCCCCCCAGTTCATCTTGCGCCTGTTGATCTACAGCCTGGAGCAGAAGGGGGTCTAAGAATTCATCAACCAAGTGCGGGCTGACTGTTGCCAGGGCGGCATACAGGCCCTCGTAATATTTCTGGAATGCGTTATTAATATCACCTGGGTTGTAAAGTAAGCCACCTGTTTCAGATCTTAACTGTGTGATTGGTGTTCCTCTGGACTCCGGTTTAATTAACCACACTAGGAGCCGTCCAGCTCGTCCCTCCTCCTTCTGCACTCTATCCAGGTACTCTTTATAACTATAGCATCTCAGCCTACCTAATACTTCATGGTAGCTCGCACGTGTTTCTTGCAACCGGGCTAGGGAGGTAGGGTCTATTACCTACAAGTTGTCTAGCTGATGCAGCTTCCCCTCTAAATCCAATATTTCCTGACGTATTTCCCTTTGCGCTCCGATCGACTGCCCCATACAATGACCCCGTACCACCACCTTAAAGGCCTCCCATTCCACAAGCGCCGAGGACGTTGTATGGGCATTTGTGCTGAAATAGGATTCAATAAGTGTGGCCAGAGATGACCGATAGGGGACATCTTCCAGCACCATTGGGTTAAGTCTCCAAGAGGGGATCGGCGGTCGGTCCCCCAAAGGATGTTGTGTCATCAGCAGGGGACTGTGGTCTGATAAAGTGCGCCCCAAATATTCTGTGTGCCTCATAGAACCACTAAGGGCTGGTGTACAAAGGAAGGTGTCTAGTCTAGTGTGAACTTGGTGGATCAGTGAAAAGAATGAATATTCCCTAACTCCCTGGTGTTCCAGTCTCCAGATATCCTCCAGGCCCCAGTGACTTTTCCAGTCAGGGAACCCTGTTGCTGTGCGATGAGATTGCGCCCCCGGTAGAGGGGGGTGAGAGCGATCAGCCACAATATCTGCAACGCAATTAAAATCCCCGCCCAATAGAACCTGCCCGTTCATGTGGGCAGCTATCTTGGCCGATAGGGAGGTCATGAAAGCAATCTGATCTTGATTGGGTGCGTAAACATTACCCAATGTTATCTCTCGGCCTGCCAATCTGCCCGTCAGGATTACATACCTACCCTTCCCATCTATCATGGTGTGGACAAGATCAAAGGGGACCCCAAGTCGTATCCATATTAATACTCCCCTTGAGAAGGCCGAGAAGGTTGTTGCATAAACCTGGCCTCTCCATCGTTTACGGAGTTTCTCGAGTTCGGTTTTAATTAAATGAGTCTCCTGTAGGAGGGCAATATGTATGTCCCTTCGTTTCAAATATGAGTAAATGTTATGGCGTTTAGCCATGGATCCCATCCCTCGTATGTTCCAGGTTAAAAACCTTATTGAGTTGTGTGTACGTGCCATTATGATACCTCACTTCTCAGTGGAGGCCCCGTGTCCCCCCCAGCTCCCATCGCTCCAGCCACATTTAACCACTCAAATCTGCAAACGTAATGTAAAGAAACAAACAAAACATTCCCTGTACTGAACAACTCCCCGATCCCAGGACAGTCCGACAACGGCCGGATGCTCAAACTGCATGTAAAACATTTGGACTCTAGATGAGGCCCAACCCTAATCATGCAAGGGTCTCAGGGGGGTGGGGAAAGACAAAATCAGAGGCGTGCAGGTTACCCATGCTGCACCGGCCTGGGTCAGTGAAAACCAATTTAGGTCCCTGGCAGGCTTCCAGGGCCCATGCAACTCCCAGGGAGTCTTTTCCTGGCACTGGTCAGTTCCTGGGGTCAAATGATCTCATCAGCCGTGTTAGGGGTCACTACTGGCAATACTACGCTGCTATGGCGGGAAGAGTCCGATTCAATCCCCTCAGTCTCCTTCGAGGATTGGGACCCTGCCTCCGAGGAGGATTTCCTGTCCTGCATGATTGCCGCCACGGCTTATAGTGCTTCCGCTCTCTCCTTTTCGGTTTGGGAAGATGACAGCCTCTTTGTGACACTGCGTCTGGAGCGTCTTATGGACCTCCTTCTGGGCTCTCTGCTTTTAGGTGGCAATCCCTCTGCCCGGGTGAGCCGGGGAATCCCAGCCCTGTACATTTCAATCCACTCCCACGCAGCCTTAGGGTTGTTGCAAAAGTATGTTTTTCCATCAAGGATTATGTTCAGACGGGCAGGAAAGATCAAAGAATATTGAAGGCCCTAATCTCTCAACACTTTCTTGACCTCCAAAAAAGAAGCCCGCCGCCTTTGGACGTCCACGGTATAGTCAGGAAAGATGGAAACCTTGCTATTGTCCACTGTATATGGCCCCTCTGTCCTGGCTTTGTGCAGGAGAGTGTCCCTGTCTCAGAAGTGCAGCAGCCTAGCCACCACTGGGTGGGGGGTCAGCCAGGGGCCGGTGGTCTGGCTGGCACCCGATGCGCTCTCTCTAGCGTATAAAAGGGTGATAGCCCTTCTGGGGCCACCACAGCTCGGAGTCATTGTTCTAGGAAGGACACCATGTCCCTGCCTTCCGCTCCTTCAGGGAGGCCAAGTACTCTGATATTATTCCTCCGATTACGTCCTTCGGCATCTTCCGCTCTTCGCTCCAGGGTGCAGATTCTATCCGTAAGGTCCCCCACCAGTGATGCCAAGGACTGCTGCGCTGGTTCAAGGACTGTTAAGGTAGTCTCTGTGTTTTTAACTCTGTCAGCTAGTTTCTTGTGCTCTTCGCGAAGTAGGCCCAGTCCCACTGATACCGTACTAATGTAGGGTGGCCTTAGTATCGGCAATGGCCACTAATATTTTGGTCAGTTGTTGTTGCACGGGGTCTTCGGGATCTTTCAACACCTTTTCCTGTGAGGTTTCTTCCGATTCCTGGGCGGTTCCCGTCTGTCGTGCTCTTGGTTTGCCCATTGCGTCGGTGATGGCGTGGGTGCCACGCAATTAAGCAATTGGACTTGGAATACTATTGACCGGTCTTGTTCTTGAGACGTAGCGTTAGAGCTCAATCTTGCCCTCAGCTACTCAGACAGGAAATGGTGACAAGACTCCGCACTTTAGCTGTGGAGATCTGGGTGATCCGCCACGTCCCCCCATCTGCAGTGCCAAGGCGTGGACATCCGGTTTCTATGAGGGGGCTTCCCTGGGGTGCCTCCCTTAGTGGCCCCACTAAAAAGGTTGTGGTTCCTGTGTCTTACGGCTAACCCCAATTGGGTGATTAGTGGAAGGTCTCATATAGCCTATGTATTCTTTGTTCCACCAATCTCACTCTATGCCAAGGGTATGTGGGGGTTGTAGATCACATGCGTGTCAACTAGGGGCTTTTTCCAGTAACAGCCGCAATTTCCAGGCGTGGTCACAGAGCCAGGCCAGCACCGGCACGCACTCGCACCGGTAGAGGGTCCTCACCCTACAGTCACACCTCCGCCGTTATCACACTGACTGTAGCAGGGACACCCTTGCTGTGTTGTGTCTCTTCCCTGAATTCCAGTCCATTGCTTAGGCCCCAGTTGTAGGCAGGAAAAGGGCCATCCGCACCTCCCAACTTCAAGTGGGCCGTTATCTATCCGATATTAACTCACCCTATCGCACTGCCCCAGAGTACTATTGTCCTGGAGCCCGATCACCGAGTGTGATTTTTCCCAAGGCTACAGTTCACACCAGGTTATGGTCAGATTGTGCTTCCCTCTATGAGGCCCTTTGCATATGCCTCAGTTTACGTACAAATGAGGCCGCCTCCACACTTCCAGCTAATGAGGTCCACTGCCGCCCGTTTGGTTTTCCCTGCACCCCTGCACCAGGCTGACTTCTGACATCGGATCTCACCGCAGCGTGTGGCTTTATATTCGTACCTCAGTCCAAGTCACTCCGGCCTTGGCACTCACAGCTGGGTTCCCGTCACCGCTGGAAGACCGGGTTCGGCAGCAGGACCCTCCCGATCGCCGCTCGTCTCTCTGTAGGTGTCTCCGCTCAGGAGACCCCTCAGTGCTGTGCCGCCTCAGCAGTCCGGTCAAGGCACCCAGCCCAGATCTGTTGTCGAGATGCTTCAGGCTGCGTGAGATGCCATCTTGGGACGCCCCGGCTGAGTCGCCGCTGCACTGCGTCGACTCCCCCAGGCAGCGGGGGGCCCGCCAACCCACTCCGGCGTCAAGCCCACCTCTGGAACTTCGGGGACAGCACCGCAGGCAAAAGCGCCCTGCCCCGGCTTCTCACCTCCTTTTCCTGCGGGAGGTCGACTTGCCCCTCAGGCGTCTCCTGTAGGGTCTCGCAGAGCAGGTCCTGTGTCTGTGTGGGCTTTGGTCACCCAAGCGGTGTTCCCAGTTCTGCTCTCACGGCTCAGGCTATCGGCGAGGCGCTCTCCTCGCTTCACCGTCGCGGAAGAGCAGTCGGTGTTCTTGGGTCCCTCGAACCCCTGCTCACCGCACCAGCGCTTACTGCGCCGTCTCGGAGTCACTCAGGGCCTTGCTTCAGTTGCCCGCAGCCGTCACACCAGCTCTCCTCATGCAGCCGGGAACTTGGTACCGGACTCCGGGGCACCTCCGGCCTTCCAGGTCGTGTTTAGTTTGGTATCTGGGCTCTTTCTGCTGCCAGGGCTCGAAATATCATTTTACGCGCGCGGGAGCAACTTGCCGGGCGCTTGCGAGATTTTTTAGCCATTCGTAAGGGCCATGAGATTTGCAAGCTGCCCGCGAGCTCCCGTGTCATTTTGCGGCCGCTGACACGGCTTTAGGACATGTCAGTGACTTCCGCTGTTTCTTTTTCAACGTACACAATTGCGAGTGAGCGCGATCAACCGTGGTTGCAACCTGGGGAAGATTTTCTCCTCGAGGTAGCTAAATCTCCTCAAAAAGAAAATTTGGAGTTAGAAACCTTCTCAGAAACCTTTTTGTGCGAGGAGTTCTTTATTTTTTTTTTACTAGCAGGTTCCTCCCAGTGCTTTGCCCATCTCCTGGTCACTTTTTAGGTCGAGCCTAACGCAGCGCGCAAGCGCTGCTTAGGAGATGACCTCTTGGAATCACTCAGGACTTTTTCGGAAACTCGTGCATGTACTGCACTGTTTCCAATGAGCACTCGTGCATGTACGGCGTTTACCTTGCGGGAGCGAGCAGCGGCGCCATCTGTTTCCAATTATCGCGCCAGCGCTTGTTCGTTTAGCTTTCGCGCGGCCACGCTTGTCTTATTAGCTTTCACTTTCGTGCAAAGCTTTCGCGGCCGCGCTTGTTCCAAATCCTCTCGTGTGGTACAATCCCCCCTAATTCCACTGGAGGGCGTCAGCCTCGATCGGTATGTACATTCGCTCACTGCATTTTGGGGCTGATTATAAAATATTTTCCTGTGCTATTTTGACTTTTGAGTTCGTCACTGCTCTTCAGGACTGGCCTTGTGTCTGGGCGGTTACCCTGAATGCCTGTTGTAAGATGGCGTCCTTCCCTGACTGAACTGCAGTCCGCCAGTCTCGCTTTGAAGTTTAAGCGTCCCTGCTCACGGACTGCTGCTTTAAACATCTTCTCTGGGTTAGCAGTTTCCTTGCGCAACATTGCTGGTCGCACTCTGGTCCTGGGCATCAGGGGGGCTTGTCAGGCGCGCCGGCCCCCATTGGCTGAGCAACGTATAAGGCGTGGCCGTGCAGGGGGCGCGATCACCAGGGTTAGCTGCAGGTGAACTGAGAGCCAGAGCCACCTTTTCCTCAGTTAGTCGACTGACGTTGTGTGCACCCGGCATCCTCCGCCAGCAGCATGCAGAGCTGTGCCGCAGCCTGGGGGCTCTTGTGCCGTCGCTCCCGCTCTCTAGGGGGCGGCAGGCTGCTCCTACCCCCTGCCTCCTGGAGCCTTCGGAGCAGGAAGAGCAGCGGCAGCGTGCAGGAGCCGGGGTGCTCCCCCAGGCACATCGAGCGCCTCGTCCCTCACCACGATGACTTTTCAGAGAGGCACATCGGACCCGGGGACAAAGAGAAGCGAGAGATGCTGCGCACTTTGGGGCTCGGGGTGAGTGTGAAGAGGCTCACAGGTGAGAGGGTGGGTGGCGCTCCCAGTCAGCACAGATGTCCTCAGAGGCACTTGTTGCTCTGCTGTGTGGTTCTCCTCTTAAAAGGGGGCATCATTATTTTACCCCTCCTTTCAAGAACAAAAGCTAGTTTACTGTACCCGCCAGGGGCGTAACGCACGCCCCTGACGTGCAGGGGGAGCCCCTACGGGGTGCCCAACCCTTCAAATGGGGGCACCCATTCACCCCAAGGCCAATGAATATCTGACATATGCGAGACTCGGCCCCCTTATCACATTCTGCGGGGGTGAGGGCTTTATTTTAAGTTATGCCACTGACACCCGCATCCTGTTCAGTTGGACAGTTATTGAACAAAATATCACTCGTGAATGCGAATGACTGGTATATGGGACCTGTGATAGCTTTCACTTTCGTGCAAAGCTTTCGCGGCCGCGCTTGTTCCAAATCCTCTTGTGTGGTGCAATCCCCCCTAATTCCACTGGAGGGCATCAGCCTTGATCGGTATGTACATTCGCTCACTGCATTTTGGGGCTGATTATAAAATATTTTCGTGTGCTATTTTGACTTTTGAGTTCGTCACTGCTCTTCAGGACTGGCCTTGTGTCTGGGCGGTTACTCTGAATGCCTGTTGTAAGACGGCGTCCTTCCCTGACTGAACTGCAGTCCACCACTCTCGCTTTGAAGTTTAAGCGTCCCTGCTCACGGACTGCTGCTTTAAACATCTTCTCTGGGTTAGCAGTTTCCTTGCCTCATTACGAAACTTTTCAGCGAGATTTACAAACCTCTTATAGTACCTGAAATACGGGGGTCGTGAAAAAGGCCCTGTTGCAATCCCAACAGGAGTTAGAAAAGGCTCTGTGGGCAGACCGTGCCCTGCAGCAGACTGTCTTCACTCCAAGCCCCTGATGTCAGCGAAATTCTTAACCTAACAGGGCGAGAATTTCGAGCCTGCGTGTGACAAATGTCGTGTTACGTCCAAAACTGCGTGCACAAATGCAGATAACCTTTTACCGCACATAGCACCGTCCTTCCAGACGCAGAAGTGCGCGAAGTTAAATAAGACCAAGACATACCAGGGAAGAAGCGTTTGCACTAAAGTGTATTGTGATGTCAGAGGCGCGTAACATGACTGGCTTCAGCCTCTGCTGTAGCTGTCGGATGACTCCCAGCATCAGCTGAAGAGGAAGAAGCCACTTACACATGTGTGAGATGAGCAATCTTCTCGTTTTGGTCATATTTCCAGGCGAGGTCACTCTCATGCTCTACTAAGTAACAACCACCTCCTGTGTCCTGCTAGAACACACTTTAGGTGTAATGTAGTTCAGTGGGCGGATTCAGAAGTCACTAAAACAATTCTGTGCAGTTTCTTCCTTTTCGGCCTCTTCTCGTTTTTCAATCAATTGTTGCTATGTCTCACTCTCTCTTTTATCTCACCTTCCCCTCTCTCTTTTTTTCTCATTCCCCCGTCTGTCTCCTCTCTTCCTCGCTCAACCATTCTCTGTCCTCTCCCCTTTTCTTCCCGCTCTTGCTCCATGCCTGCCTCGCTCTCCTCTTTTCTCGCTTCAATTTCTATTTCTGTCTTTCCTTTCCCATTCATTCTAAGTCACATACAGGTATCAGTACCTAATTAGAGAGCCGGCGTTTCAAGGCAAGTGACATCTGTATATCAAACTATTCTGTGTTTTCAGTCCGTTTTCTGGTGATGTTTACTACTTTCTCTCAGTTTTTATATAGCCTGAACTCAACCAGAAGGATTTGGAGCGCTTTACAAGATCAACACTTATATTATACAAAGGCACGTTAACTTTGCTTGCCCAGGATCACAGGGTGTTAAACCAACGTCGGGACTCCAACCCGGTTCCAAAAGCAGCAGCTGTAGCCCTTAAGCCATATCTCATCCCCACCCTTTTCCTGTTAAGCTCTCAATTTGCACACTATTCTCCCCCTTTCACCTGCACGCTTCACCCATCCCAAAGCACTTAATCACCACTAACTAAACACTTATAAGGTCCCAAAGGCGAGACCTATTGGCTATGCCAATGCTTGTTTCATTTGGATTTGGAGCCAGAAGGATCACTCTCTGTGTCTGCTGCATATATACCATTGGATTTAAGGACCTTGTATTTGAGATTTCACAATTAAGTTAAAAAAACTGTTATGTAAGGGTTTTATTTGTTTGATAGCTGGTATGCTCTAGGATTAATTTGTATTTTTATTCGATTTTTAAAATTTATTGTGGTGGGGGTTGCCTGCAGTTTCAGTAGGGGCCTGGTTATTTTTTTGCATGTAATTTTTCTCCTTTTGTAAAGGAAAAATGTTGCACACTTTAGTACATTTTCTCCATGTTTTTTTAATAAATTAGCAATATTCATTAAATTCACTATGTGGCCTATTGTGCCAATGGGCCTTCCATCTAGTAGGCCCAGTACTAGTCATGGGTGAATGGAACAACTGTTTCTGTGGCGTCTGTTGAATTGAAGCATCATTTAGGCAATGGATGGCATTGGATTAAAATACAAAATAGTTTTTTTTGTAGTATTTCACGTTTATTTTCTGCAAACAGTGTATGAGTGGGGTAATGTCTTTGGAGGATCTGTGTTGTTGTAAAACGTTTTAACCCTATTAATTTTCGTTTTTGGCATTGCTGAATTAATGCTGTGTTCTCTGTGTTACCATGCCTCCTTTGTCTGGCCAGTGTGTAATTGTGCTCGCCATAGGCCACCATTTGTCTTTGTTCCCCATGCCATGTGGCATGGGGCCATTTTGTATAGTCAGTGACCATAGGCATGCACGTTTTCTTTATTTTCCATGCCTCCTGCTTGTTGTTTGACCTTGTGGCTGGCGGCCATTTGTGTAAGCAGCCAGTGTGCTTTTACCATAGGCCTGCATGTGATCTTTGTTTATGGCCATGCCTCCTTTCTTGCTGTTTGGCCATGTTGTCGGTGGCCATTTTGTGTAGGCAGCCAGTGTGCTGTTGCCACAGGCTTGCATGTGTTCTTTATTTTACAGGCCTCCTGCTTGTTGTTGTGACCATGTGGCTGGTGGCCATTTTGCATAGGCAGCCACTATGCTTTTGCCATAGGCCTGCATGTGTTCTTTGTTTGTGGCCATGCCACCTTGCTGGTTGTTGTTGTTTTTTGCATATAATTTTTCTTTTTCCTTTGTAAAGGAAAAATGTTGCACAGTTTAGTACCGTTTCTCGATGTTTATTTAATAAATTTACAATATTCTTTTAATTCACTATGTGGCCTAATCTGCTAATGGGCCTTCCAGCTACTAGGCCCCATACTAGTCATGGGTGCATGAAACAACTGTTCCTGTGGTCCCTGTTGAATTGAAACATCATTTAGGCCATGCATGGCATTGGATTAAAATACAAAATGTGTTTTTTTGTGGGATTTCACGTTTTTTTCCTGCAAACAGTATATAGGTGGGGTAATGCCTTTGGAGGATATGTGTTGTTTTTGGCATTGCTGAATTAATGCTGTGTTCTCTATGTTACCATGCCTCCTTTGTCTGGCCAGTGTGTGAGTGTGTTTGCCATAGGCCACCATTTGTCTTTGTTCCCCATGCCATGTGGCCAGGGGCCATTTTGTATAGTCAGTGTCCAAAGGCCTGCATGTGTTCTTTGTTTTCCATGCCTCCTGCTTGTTGTTTCACCATGTGGCTGGGGCCATTTTGTGTAGGCAGCCTGGTTACTTTTGCCATAGACCTGCACGTGTTCTATGTTTGTGGCCATGCCTACTTGCTTGCTGTTTGACCATGTGGTCGGCGGCCATTCTGTGTAGCCCAGCCAGTGTTATTTTACCATAGGCCTGCATGTGTTCTTTGTTTATGGCCATGCCTCCTTGCTTGCTGTTTGACCATGTTGTCGGTGGCCATTTTGTGTAGGCAGCCATTGTGCTTTAGCCATAGGCCTGCATGCGTTCTATGCTTGTGGCCATGCCTCCTTGGTTGCTGTTTGACCATGTGGCAGGCAGCCATTTTGTGTGTTATGCTTGAGGCCTAGTAGCTCAATGCTCATACTAGTGTACTGTATGAACAGTGTTTTATATATTAGTCTATACTTTCTTGTATTTTTCATCTGTACCAATCCTTGCCTCCCAAATCCCAGTGGGTTCCAAATTCAATTGTCATGATAGGAAGTTGTAGTCTCCTTCTCCCAGTACTTAGCAATTGAATTATATATTTTTTAATTGTTTTTTGTTAATTTTTCTTCGAACTTTATTTAATTTTTATTTGTACTTGTTAATTTTTTCAATTTTGTTTAAAATGTTTTTATTTAAAAAAAAATCTTTTATTTTTGCAATTGAAAAAAATATATTTTTACATTTCTTTTTTAAAGTTTACAATTTTTGTAATTTTTTTTTAGTTTTCCTAAACAGTTACATCTTTGTGTTGATGCTCTTTCTTATCCTTCCTGAGTGTACATGAAAGTTTATTTTGGTGTGGTTTTACGAATGGATAGACTGTATTGTTAATTATTTATAACTTAAGTAACCACACTAAATTATACTACTAATTCAACTGCACCAATTCAACGTTTCACTGATGTTCTTTTTACTTGTTTGCTTTTAGGTGCACAAGAGACAACATCACCCACAGTACTGCCAGACAGAAGGCCTGTGCACGACGTGATGCGTGTCTACACAACACGGACATCTCTTCAGCTTGTGACATGTCACTCAATTCTTCGCAGGCAGCTGGTATTGTAATGACTGCAGCTGATGATGGTTCTCTCAAGGCTGTTGTAGCAGTTGACTGTCCTTCTGCACCTGCTTTCTCTCGCATCATCTGGTTGTAGACCCTTTCATGAATTGTTTTTAGGTGCTCTTAGGAACTTGCCCTATGTAAATACTTCTTTGCAGTGCCTCTGAATAAATGCTTGGGGCAAACATTGCATTGCACATATATGTTGCTGTTACCTTCTTTTCCGCAGAAGGTATAGTAAAGTGCTTCCACACATGACTTTCTTTTCTGCGAGGTGGTGTGTCTTCCTTCTCATCCTCAACAGGTTGTGGATGCTCATCTTGGTCGGACGATTTAGCTTTAGCCATTGTGTAAAAGCAGAGCACTGCTGGTTCTCAATCCCCCTTCTAGAGACTTCACTGGAGAAGTAACTTATTTTGGGTGTGGTTTTCCATGTGCAAGGGTGGGGTCCTAATATATCCAATTAGAAGATAATGTCTGGGTGTGCTTGCGAGTGAATTTGCAAATCTGGTCTGTAAATTTGCAGATTTGCAAAAGTTGCAAAATGGGTAGCTTTGTTGGAAAACAGGTATAGGGTGGGTTATATATACTTGTAAATATGTTCACACTGATGTGATTAATGACAATCGAGGGGTGTCTTATACGCAGTAAGCTATAACATGTTTAGCGAATCCGCAGATTCAGACTCCCGGATTCATTCCAATCACGTGATCAGGATTAAAAACCATAGAGTAGTAGTCTGTATGTTTACGGACCCGCAAAGGTATCCCGAATATATGTTTTTGTAAGCATGAAATCTGAGCCTAACTATAACTTCCCTGTAACCTGTGATCAAGGCAGGGGATCCTGCCGAAACGCGTCATAGCCCTCGAAAACATGCTAATAAAATAATTTGGAGGAAATACCTTTGTCGTTGTGTCGGATTCCGGTGCTTGAAGGAAACGCGCTGGTCTTTGTTTTGATATATATAATGCGTGTGTGTGTGTGTGTGTGTGTATATATATATGTGTGTGTGTGTGTGTGTATGTGTATATATATATATATATATATATATATATTTTCTACAAACCCACCAATATGCACGCTCTCAGTAAACAAGAACTCCGTAGTAGTAGATCCACAAGTTGTTTAATTCACAACGCGTTTCAGGGCAAAACCCCTTGATCACGTGAAACGTGCACAAGTAGTGGGTGACTGATAAAACATTCAATGATGTCATGGACACAAACGAAGGACTACTGCGTGTCAGAGTCATTCAAAACAAATGGCAGACATGTTGGAGAGGAATACACATAGAACGAAAATACAGTACATCTTGTAAAACGTATACTGGTGCCCCCACTGCTTTGGACTGTACAGAGTTGCATGAGTGCAATGAATGGAATTATATAAATACAATATTACAGGCAGCCCGCTGCTCAAGGTGTACAAACGTTAACTCCATTCGAAAAAAATAGAGGAAAACGAAATAAAATAAAATAAACTGAAGTAAATATTCCTGAGTAGGGCAAGTGCCCTGGTAAGACAGAAAGGGGGGGACGAGGGTGACGTGTCCGTGATATCTGGCTATAACGAAAGTGTTGCTTGACTCCGGCATGCCGTGCGTACTCTGGGGAGCTGTGTCAGAGTGCGTCTCTGTTGCTGAAAGAGTAAGGCTGGACAAAAAATATCCAAAGTGTCGGATACACATTGAATGTCAGCCTACAGGCTAGAGTATTACAAATGGCAAAATACAACCCCATGGGGAAAAGATCTGCTACTGGGCAAGTGCCCTAGTAAGACAGAATCGGGGAATGGGGAGACGTGAGTAGCAGCGACCAACCCCGTAACCGGAGGCAACTAAGGATTGCCAACATGGCAAAATGAAAAGATAATTTAATAACGGGCCAGTGCCCAATAAAGTGCATGGTGTCAACAGAGGAGTCAGGAAATATTAGACTTCTAGCAGTAGTCCCCAGTAAAAACGAATGACGGGCAAGTGCCCAAAAAGTACAAGGTGTCGGGTAGAGGAGTCAAGAAAATTCCGACTTCTAGCAGTAGTCCCCAGTCCAGCATGTTGTTGGTGGATTGCTGAGATGACAAATCAATTGAAACATAGTTACCCAGTCTCAGGACTAGGAAAGGCAAACCGAGGCAGTGCGCAGAGGAAAGAACTGGTCTGATTCAGCCCATTGAAGAGAAGTTTCGCAAATTGGAGAAACTGAAAAGAAATGAAATATCCAAGTGGTGGGAGGCCATTTCTCTTCAAAATTATATTGATCAGGGAATGGCACCCAGAGGTTTACGTATTTTCACCTTTCCCACCTATGAGACACCGAATCCAAAGATGCTCGAAGAGTGGTCGGAGAATTCCGCGCTCAGTTCCAGAAGAATGCTGGAAATTCTCGTGAAATACGCCTGGATTGACAGAGATGACATTATGAAACAAATACAGGAGATTATGGAAGAACTCAAGAAACAAACAGAGACAGAATATTTTGAGAAAACTATGACATCTATTAAGGATCGCCTCAGGAAACACGAGGAGGACATCAAGGCCAGAAAAGAAAGAAAACTGAATCGGGACTATGAGGATTACGACAGCGGCAGAATTTTAACCTTCAGTCGCAAATATGACCATCTTTATAAGGAGCATGGTACCACTGAGAGAACAACTCCAACCGAGAACATTCCATCGATAGCCTCATCAATCAGTGAGACTGAATCAGACATTTCGGTGGAGAACATCCCTACAGAAGAACGCAACACCCGTCAAATCACTTTTTTAGACGAATACCGGCAATTACGCCAGAGCAAACAAACAGTGCGAGACACCCCAACGCCGAAGACACGGGGCCAGAGGGGTCGAGGAAGAGGCAGAGGACGAGGAAACGCCGCAACAGAAGAAAACTAATCAAGCAACGATGGCAGAAGAGGCAGAGGAAGGGGCAACATGGGAAACAGAAGGACCCGCTCCATGAAGACATACTAATGGATCATACAATGGTGAATAAAACTGTTATCAATCTTTCCAGCAGACCGATAACAGACATTGAAAAACAGACTTTATGTCTAGGACTTTCATTTTGCCCTTCTTTTTCTTGCAACTATACAGATGCCAGAATTGATCTCTTCAAATTTGTGAGGAAACTTAAATTAAAAAAATGGCACAAACTTAAACGGTTAGGCGACAAAAATAGGAATAAGAGAAACCTCAGTTCTCATGAACAAAACAATCTCAACATAGGTGACATAAATACACTGATCACCATGGTACAACTAGATCAGGAAAACACAAACTGCATTTCGGATATCAGTAACACACAAGCACTTGAGTTGCTCGGTGTTACCACTGATGCATCTGCATGCACTGATTTCAGACCCAGATCCACTTTTGTACCAAATTTACCTCACGACAATATAGACACGTTTCAGGACTGTGTCAGCAAAGCCCTCTGTAGATATAGAACCAAGGAAGGTAATCCCAGGGGTGGTACTAATAATCTCACATATCAGCAGAGACAGGCGCTCCAATCTCTCACTGAGGATGACAATATTGTCATCCGCCCTGCTGACAAGGGTGGGAATGTGGTCATTCTAGACAGGTCACAATACATTTCCGAGGCCATGAAACAACTGGGTGACACTGATTTTTACCTTCCCACCGACACCGAAGCCTATAATAACAGCATCACTGACATATGGGGCAAACTTACAATATGGAAAGACAAGGGGATCCTTGAATGGGAGGAGTACTGGTACTTAAAAAATGATCACCCAGTACTCCCGGTTCTTTACCTTTTACCCAAGCTACACAAAGACCCCACCAATCCACCTGGGCGTCCCATTGTGTCTTCGAAGGGCAGTGTAGGGGAACATATCTCAAAATATGTGGATCACTTTCTCAGAGATTTCGTTGTCTCTTTACCGAGCTATGTGAGGGGCACCAAAGATTTTTTTAACAAAATCCAGGACTTACAGTGGGAACAGGATCTCCTTCTGATCACTCTTGATGTACATTCGTTGTACACCATCATTGACCACAAGCAGGGCCTGGATGCCTGCAGTCAATTTTTGAAGACAAGACCAGCAAGATTTCACGAACACAGTCTCATGATATTGGAGATGATAGACTATTGTCTCACCAACAATATCTTTATGTTTAATGGGGCCCTTTACAGACAGGTGACCGGCACTGCGATGGGTTCTTGCTTTGCTCCCAGTTTTGCGAATCTTTTTATGGGTCACTGGGAGGGGACTCTGGCCAACAACCCATACCTTGCCGAGTACTTTGAACATGTAGTAATGTGGAGAAGATACATTGATGATTTATTCATTGTTTGGAGAGGATCGGAATCGATGGCCAATGAATTTATCAAAGCACTCAACAACAATGAGTATAACATCATCCTCTCAGGTACCATCAGCAAGTCTAAGGCAGAATACCTAGATGTCAGGTTTGAAATCGTCAATAACCAGATTCAGACGGCCCTGTTTAGGAAATCCACCGCAGGTAACCGCATTCTGCATGCCCTCAGCAGCCATCCAGAGGCACTCAAATGGAGTATCCCCTATGGGGAGCTGCTGAGGGCAAAAAAAAAAAAAGAAACTGCAATACAGAGGAAGCGTACCAGAGAGAGAGCATGATCATGTTGGAACGGTTCAAGTCTAGAGGTTATCCTGACTGGGTATTACGTAGAGCCAAAGAGAGGGCGGATGGCGTTAGTAGAACTGAAACCATCTCAGACATCATCAGTGAACCCAGTGACATTTCAGACAACAGCCCGAGGATGATCATGACCTTTAACTCTGACTCCAATAACATCAAACGTATTTTTGCCAAGAACTGGGACATCCTCAAACATGACAGTACAATTGGGGAAAGCATTCCTACCAGACCCAACATCACATACAGGAGGGGTAGGAACATCAGGGACTTACTAGTCCATAGTGACATCACTATATACCCCAGCAGGCACGACCATGGTCTCAAACGTTTCTTTCCTTGTGGGCACTGTAAAGCGTGTAAAAACAGCAGTTACTGCAATAAGGTCACATATAATGGGATTAACAAAACTATTGACCAGTTTCTTACATGCAGTACCACCTTTGCCATTTATGCCATAGAATGTCCATGCAAAC